>PUQB01000036.1:204387-680491 GCA_003024785.1 Selaginella tamariscina
AATGAAAGAACGACTATCTCAACCAAAACATTGCTTGTATTCATCCAATCACTTTCGATCCATATTCTGATACCGATATCATGGATGAGCTAGTGAACTACTTGGATACGTGCCTCAGAAAGAAGAATCTCGAAAATTTTGTGAGCAGTATCCACCGTATCATACATTTCCTGAAGCTTTTCTTTCTCGTGATATTGAATTTTATAAAATGAAGGATAGCAACCGGGCGCTTTATAATATTATTCTTAAGGAACGTCAGTTTTTAGATGAGCCTTTATGCAGACCTTTCTTATCACATCTTATGTATTAACAAGGATGGCAACTCCCAATTGCATTCGTGAGAGTGTTAAGTGGTGGCAACAACATCAAGATATTGACCAAAATGATTTGATTAATCCGGAGAGTGATGATTTAGACAAAATGAGGAAATTTCTTTGTATGATAGGAAGAAAGTATTTATAAAAAAATTAACATGTTGATAAGAAAATGATTTCATTTGTAATTATGTTTGATAGTATTTCTTCATTATTGTAAACTATTTTTAGAAATAATATGAATATTCTAAGATATTTTAGGAATATTCCTTACTAAGTAAGGTTATTGAAGGATTAATTATTAATTAATTAATAATTAAAACTTAAGTATTAATTAATAATTTATTTTATATTCTCATTTTCACTCATTATGCCACTTTAGTTACCAACGTGCATTGTTGTGTTTTGTTCTTATATACGTTTCTAATTTTCTTCTTATTTTACTTCATATAGAACTTAATTAGATTTATGTATTATATATAAAAAATATAAGAAACTTTATATAATTACTATATGTACATATCCTCCTTAAGATGGTTATTTAGGGATCGCAGACTCTTTTCAATTCCACTTTTTATATTTTATATGTTTATAATTATGGAGGTTTTTTATTATCACACACCTGTATGTGCGTGCCAGTGTTTTGCCTAGAATGGGCATTTGCATATCCATGTGTTATGCTTTTTGTATATGTTCTTCATATTCTTTTTCGCTCTGTGTGTATATATATATATGTTTTGTGCATGTATGTGTGTATATCCTTTGTGTATATATATGTATGTTTTATGTCTACAATGTACTTATACACTTTCATGAATGTATATGCATATTTATATATGCTCTATGTCTTGTACGTGTCTGTTATATATGATATATTTTCCTTTGTTATGTGTCCAATGTCCTCTGGGATATACGCTTTGTACTATGTGTGTTTGGTGTATGTATATGTTTTCTATATATCTACGAACACTCTTTATGATTTTATTGATAGCTAATTTGATTATATAACTAAATTTATTCTTAAGCGCTTATGATTTATGGTTTAAATCATTAATTAATGAAAGTGTATATTCTTAAGTAGTTGTTGACTATTATATTAGATTTCTTAAGTTTGTACACAACTCCACGGTAAGGATGTGTCAAATAGATATTGAGTAAAAACAATAACATATTTAAGTTTCACCTTCCAGAAACACACGCACGCACGCACGCACGCATATGTTATCACACCAAGAAATATATGCATATAAGATTAAATGTTATGTTGCTTCTGTACATATCTAAACATGCACTTTTGAGTCAAGTATGGAGTACCGAAAACTTCGTTTGTTCTACAACCATTTATTTAAGTTTTTGTGTACTCTACCATGTAGTGATGTGTTTAAATATTGGATTTGAACTTCACATTTGGTACAAGAGACTTATCTGGAGAAGTAAGCAGTTTGAACGCATGCTTGCGCGCGCGCGCGCCACACACACACACACGTGTGTGTGTGTGTGTGTGTGTGAGAGAGAGAGAGAGAGAGATTGTTAAAATCTCCGGCTCTGGCTTTACATATGTATATATAACTATAAAATTTTAAATTATCTATTCTAGAAATGTCACTTCACAGTAAGTAGTTTATATTTTCCTGGTTTATGGGTCCTTCCTAGATGAAGCCATTTCCGTATTTCCCAGTCAAATATCACAAACACACACGCACGCATGCACTCATGCTGGAATGCAACTATCAAGAGGTATATGTGTATAAATAAAGTGCTGCCATATGTTGCTTCTATACAATTACGTCAAATTAATGGAGGGAACGAAGAAGAATGCGCTTCTCGACTAGGGTTTTTGCGGCACCTGCTGATCGGCAGTGGCGGCGAGTTGAGCTCGTCGGAAAGGTAAGCGCTTGTGTTTTCCGCAAATTCTAGGGAAATGTCCATAGACATTCTACAGAAATCCCCTGTTTCTCGCATGAAATCCATGCATTAGGTGCGTTTTCTGGATAAATCTGCTGAATCGCAATGTATTTTTGAGAAAAACCCTTTCTTGAATGACAAGAAAATTGCATAAAATACCTGCTTAGATTTATTTACTTTCTAACAAAAATCCCTCTTTTCCTGCTTAGCACGAGAATACTTTGCCCTGAATGCAACCCTTTACGGTTCTCCCCATAAAGACGAGGTTCGTACACATTAATATTCTATCAATTTCACACAGTGTCCGTCAGGTTCTTTTACATTGCATACGAAGTTATAGTTTATAGTAAAATTTACAATAATAATGAGTTATAGCGTCACTTTGTAAAGTCCATGCTCTCTGCATGTGCAGATATATTGATAATTATTATCAAGTATACAAATATCAAAATATAAATTTAAGTGAGAATTTAAATTCAATATTTAATCACTTAAAAAATAATTATCACCTGTATACAAACTAATTAATCCTTTATCAGTTAAGCCTTTTTTATTTATAAACCTTTTTTAAATATAAATGTTTAAATAACCTCGGAATTTAGGATAACCTCCCTATGGAAGGAGAAGGGCTTAGTGAGCTTGTTAATTTCTTTACTTCGTGCAAAAACAAAACATGGAGTTTGTAGTGAAGTCGATGAACAGTGTGAGGCCTCTTTTCTGGACACAGTATACCACAAGGACAAGGCAGTCCAGCGTAGCGGGCATAGAGAGAAGAGGGAGCGAAAACATCCTCGGCTATTAGAATTCTTCCTGAAAGATGGCTACAGCCGAGTGGCGGGAAGGAAAGGATTCGTTAAAATAATAATCACGTTTATTACGTTGGATATAGAGAGCTACCTGAAAAGTTCCCAGATGATGTGGCAAACAGAGAGTTTAGATGTAAGTTAGTGGACAAGGAGAAGATAAAAGCCTTTACAATAATAACAAGGAAAAAATGGTACCGTATGGTATGTTCTGGTTCCACATTAGCGAGCAGGCACAATATACTACAAGACAATAAGCTATTCAAGAAGAAGTGGAGGAGGCCATTGTTTTTGCGACCCAACACTTTAGCTGCTTACAAGATGTGGCAGAAAAGCCATCCGGGTGAGAATGTCACAGATAGTAAGAAAAATACCAAAGTCTTGAGACTAGTCCTATTTGATTGCATTTTAAAGATTATTATGAGTTTTTGGGTTCTACATTTACCTTCCCGGTGGCATGCTACATTATGTGTTCTTTAGTTACATATATTATAATTTAGATATGTATTGTATTTGTATTGTTTCACAAAAACAAAAAAAAAGGACAGTATTTAATTTGAATAGATTGGATGATTCAGATTTTGTATAGTTCAATAATATTATATTAAGGTAAGATGACTTGGGTTAATATATCATATCCTTTTAACTGAATTTTATTTGGAGTCTTAAATTTTGTTAAATATTTTAATAAGAATATAATTATAAAAAAATAATAATTCTATATTTAAAGGACTTAGTCAATGATACAATATATTATCTAGGTTTTAACATTGTTTCAAAAACAAAAAATTAACATATTTTAATAATAATAATATTTGATATTTAATTTCACAAAAAAAAAAAAGGACAGTATTTGATGATTAGATTTTGTATAGTTCAATAATATTATATTAAGGTATATCATATCCTAAATATATGATTTAACTGAATTTTATTTGAGTCTTAAATTTTATTGAATATTTTAATAAATTCTTATATTAAAATAAAGATATTATTTAATTGAATGATTTGGATTTTATTTGATTTAATTTTATTTAAGAAATATAATTATAAAAAGATTAATATTTAAAGGGGCTGAGTCAATGATATAATATATTATCTAGGTTTACCAAAAACAAAAAAATATTAACATATTCTAATATAATAAATTTTATATTTTTAATTTTTGTATCTTTTATGTTTAATAATTAGAGGTAATATGCTTATAGTGTTGTGTCATATATTTAAAAAGCCAAAATTTTAACCCATAAATCCTATAATTACTGTGTTTATTAAATAAAGGTCCCTCTTTAAACAAATCCAAGCCGTCAATTTTTTATCGTACTTGAATAGACGGCCACAAACATTAATAGCCATTTATATTAGAAATAACATATATATTAAATATATATGTATTTATTTTATACATGTTCATTATTTCATATATTCTTTATTCTAATAAAATATAAACTTTAATTAAAATATACTTAATCATTGCTAAACATAGCATATATTATACATTCTTTCTTTCATTTCTTTTAACCATGCAATCAGAGAATATATTTCATTAAGTTTACCTTAAATATAATATATTAGTATATCCTAATCTTTTTTAAAATTGCTATTAATATATAATTAACTCTTTTCAAAATTATTATTTTTTCTGAAACCAATAAAAGAAAGTTATTAAATTTAAATTAAAAGATTTTTCACTTAAATAATTATATATTTTAATTCTCTTATATACTTAACTAACTACGTGACGTCGAGAGCTCTTAGGCAGACACACTTCAATAAGTTGAAGTGATTCGATGTTATAACTGAGAATTAATACTTACAAAAATATAACTTTGTATGCGCGTACATGTGATTACTCATTAAAATATGTTTTTAATTAAATTATCGTACAGAATGTATTATTCAAATGAATTAAAAAAGAAAAAAAAAGATCATACATAAGCATGTTTAGTTATTTTTGAATGCATTATCAATTATGTATTTAGCATATGTAAAACTTAAAACTAAAAAACAATCATGCTTATCTAAATTCATCTGCTGCAAAAATTTATTAAAAATGTTTGCAAAAAACAAATAATTGCCACACATATTCTCCAATAATGACGTTTATTAATTTAAACTTTTTGAGATAAATTTTCAATTAATATTTTAAATTGTTCTAACTTATGTTGGTTAATAAATTTGAAAGGTTTAAATCTAGTTGTGTATCTAAACTATTTATTTTGCATGTATGTGCGTTAAACATAAAAGATCTTTATATTTGTAAAACTTTTTAATGCAAGCTAATAAACAAGTATATATATATATTATATATTATATAGCATTATTAGTACACAAACAGGTGAAAAATGATTAGTATAATTGATACTCATTGTCAATAACTGTAGCCATTAAACATATGCGTTTTAACCACTGATTCCTGTTTAAACTCTGTACGTCTTTAGGTCAATATAATATATATGCAGATCTAAGCACTCGTGTACGCGTCTGTATGTATGTATGTGTGCACCATTATATATCTTGTATTACATTCTTAAAAGATGTTCACGATTTATCTACTTATTAAAAGTGAAGGACATTAATATAAACGTATAACTATGTATATACACATGCATATGCACAACGCTTACAAATCTACACCAAAATATAAATATATACATACCTTTGCACATACATTGTCATTCACATACAACATAACAGAAACTATATTATGTAATATATCTGTTAATTGTGTTTATGATTATATACGTCAGATCTTAAATTGAACGTGGTTTAATACGTCACCGTGTTTATTCCTACATACATACATACTATATATATACATGTACATGCACATATGGATGTATATCACGAAAAACATATGCATACGCAGTGCTTCATAAGAATGTGTCCACTCGTGTGGTGTGTGTGTGTGGAAAGGAAAGATCAACTTGCTTTTATTGTAGCAGACTTTAGCCTCCTGCATACATAAATAAGATTTAGTCCTTGGAAAATATTCGTTTTGTTAACTTACTTCCTCTAACATTTTGCTCCTTTTATTTCCTTAAGCTTTCCCAACCTGAACAATATCAAACAAAGATTAATACAACCACTAGCTCAATGACACACACACACACACACAGACCTCAACCTTCACATTGGGATGATCTTCCTTGTATTTTAAAGACTTTCCTACAACAATCCCATAGACTTGACCTTTTGTCTTCTTTGTTGAGTCGACCGGCCTTCTGCCGCCTATGAAAAATCTACAGTAGCTGTCATACAGGTACAAATCTGATGTGACAAAGTTCGACATCAACATATATGCACGTACCTCTTCAAAAGTGTGTATATCAGTGGGTCTCTTGTTAATCCCGTTAAACTGGTGATATCTACTTTTACTCGGGAGGTGGAAGAAGGTCCCACACAAACAGATACCATTAGAACTACTAATATGGGATACGTCCATACGCTATGTCACATACGTACATACGCACATATACACACATGTAAGCGTATTGTGTACACGATCTACGTGTATATGAATTGAGACGTGTAACGAATCTAGCTTACAGGAGGTAGAAAATCCGATGTAGCAAATTCGACATCAACAAAAAACACACACACAAACGAACGCATCACACACACACACACACACACTTGCACCTTATAAATAACAATAAACTCATGACGTTTACTTTTAGCCTCTCCACACACATACACAAACACATGCCATTAATACTAACTACTTGGGTGACTGACTATAAACGTGTATATCGTACATGTATAGACTACGTCTGTGTGCGAATGCGTGTGTGAGTGAAGAGAATCGATGTGAATATGTTTTTTGGCCAATTCTAAAAAAGTCGAACATTTAAAAGAACATATATGTATTTCCACGCATATTTATGAATGAAGAAGACCTAAAATAAAATCTTAAAACAAAGATATTATTTAATTATACGGAACGAAGGGAATGCAACAAAATACATGAAAAGCATATAGACAAATTCTCTAGAAAAATGCATGATTATATAACGCTTCAGACCACAATAGAAGGCACCGCATTAAGCTCTTTCTCGTGAGAACTGCCTGCAAATGAGCAATATCATCAAGGATGCAATTAAGATTAATAAAGCATACCAATGGTGACTACAAAAGGATGGAACTGCCCTGGTTTTCAGAAACATGTCGAATTCTTTTCTCATACTCATCTGTGCAGTTGAAACTCTCACCATGCTGCATTTCTCCCACGTGTTGTAAGCAGCTGAAGTGCTGAGTTGCATAAACAATGGCCTCCTCCATCTTCTTCCGAAACACTTTATTGTCTTGCATATTGTCCTACAAATGAGACATTATGTGAACGTGTGTGCGCGTGTGTGTGTCGCGCGCGCATTGCTATATACATACGTAGCTATGTGTGTGCGTGTGTGTGTTGCATGTCTTATACATACCTGCTTGTGAACGTGGAACCAATGCCAAAGTGGTACCATCTTTCTTTGTTGTTGTTGTAAGGTTTTTCATCTTCTCCTTGTCCTCTTGCGGACACGTAAAACTCTCTGTTGGCAACGTCATCTGGGAATTTTTCAGGTAGTTCCCTATATCCAACGTAATACAGATACCCTTTCACTAGAACCCTTTCCTCCCAGGCACATGGCAACCTGAATAGAACAATCAGTGTGTGTGTGTGCACGTGTGAGAGAACGAGAGGTACCAGTCATTACGAAGGAAGACCTCGGGCAGCAGAAGATGCTTCTTCGGCTTTGTCTTCTTGTTACCATTTCGCTGGATTGCCTTCTCCTTAATGAGAAATGCATGAATTAAGTACCTCATCGATGTGTGTGTGTGTGTGTGTGTGTGTGTGTGTTAGCGAGAGAGAGAGAGAGAGAGAGAAGAAGACCTTGACCATGTGTTGTTGTAGATGGACAAATGCTTCTCCAGGTACTGGTCATTTTTCTTCTTAAGAACATAGTTAGCACCTAGAACAGAGTAAGATCGTTCAACACACACACACACACACACGCATCCACAACTTACTAGTAGAACGCGTTAGAGCTGGCAAGCAACTGTTGACGTGGAAACCACTTCCGGCTGAGGTGCTAGGCCAGGTGGCGGCTGAGGTATCGGGTCACGTGCCGGCTGAGGTATTGGGTCAGGTGGCGGCCGAGGTGACAACTGAGACTTTTCTTCCTGTTAACATATTACGTTGGAATTGTGGTACACACATTCTATGTATTTATAAGTGTGTGTGTGTGGGTTAAAACCACTTGCCTCGAGCTAGAGAGAAGTGAGAAAGGATTGTTTACTTGGATAGCCTTGGGCTGATGCTTGTCTTTGAGTTTTGTGGTTATCCTCCGAGTAGTCCACTTCTGAAAAAAAAAAAAAGAAAACATTATAATATGTATAATAAGATTTTGTAGTAATATCTGCATATTATTATATATATGAAATATAATTACAATCGCGTGTGTGTGTTTGAAACCATATGAAACAATCATACATATAAACGTCCTTACATACCTGGGAGGTTTAATGCATGTAATTTACATCACCTCATGCTTAACTATAGCTATATGATTATAATCTTAATACCAATATACATATAGAGGGATAATTAATCTTAATATTTTAACATACCGCTATATATTATAATAGATCTATGTGCATACGATGGGGTTTGAATATGATAGTTATTTAAAAGAATGTAAGCGTAAATGACACATACCAATCTCTTTAGATGTCCAATCCGCTTCTTAATAACAGACTCTGCACCCGCTTCCCTTCTCAAATAGGCTGCCAATACGTCGTGGCCCTACAAAGTAATAAAGGACACAATTTACTTCATAACATATTAATAAAAGCAATGCATTCCTATGTTACATTTATTATATGATAAGCATCCGGTAGATCATAAAATTGCATATTTTAAATAGCTTAAAACCAAAACAACGAATAAATGAGAATTATGTATTACCAGTTTCTCCATAATATTTGAGTCTGCATTCTTGTCACTGCTCTTAGACTTGAGGTAATTTACTTCTTCCTGCAATGTGATAAGAAATAGAAAAACGATATATAATCAACTATATATACTTATATATATATATATATATATATATATATATATATAATTGGTACCTTTAGCTGCTGAATTTGTTGACGCAAGGGTACAAAATCTCCAAATGTATTCTCGTTTACAATAGCCTGAGGCAGTGAAGTTAGCACGTACACAGCACCTATGCATGTGCTTATGCCTATATCGTATTTATGTTGTGTGTGTGTGTACTTACATTGTTGCGAATGAATTTTGCACGTTGAGCAAATTTCAAAGTACTCAATGTCTCCAACGAGCAACTGCTTGAGGGACTGACAGTAGCTATGATCATTGTTTAGAATTTCCACCAAGTGAATCCTGAAATACTTGCTCTATTAAAAGGCATCTTATGTATGTAAGCTATATACAGCTTTTTATTCTACACATATGCCTGTAACTAGGGATAATAGGAAATCAACTTACTTGCAGAAGAAATGTCAGTTTTGAGTCACTGTAAGGTACATGGCGTGGTTTGCCATTGGCAGCATCGACAAGAAACCATAATCACAAGCCTGTAAAGGACAACAGCTAAAACTAATAGTATTGATAACTTAAAACAATGATACACGCCATCCAGTTTTGCTTATTTGCAGATACACTGAATACATATTTCTTCTTATGAGGTGTATAAGTCCATACCCGAGTGTTGAAAGAGACTTGTTGATATTGGCGGCCTCCTTAAGCCTGTCGCCTTCTGCACCTGAGCTCTTCTGCCTACGAATAAAAAAGGAATAATGCGGACAACATATAAACTTTATTAAATACATAAATTACGTATATACGTATAGACATGTATATGAGTGCACCTTTCGGATCCTGCCAAGTCGACTAAATTCAGTCGACCAATCGCGTGTTAATCACAGAATCAGACTCCCACTGTAAGAAGTTAAAAAAACCACACATATATATCATAAAATATAGTAGATATACTGTACGTGTGTATATCATGTAGAGCCGGATAGAGATGTTACACCACAAGCATACCTTGCTTTCAACTACACACGTGAAGACACTGTGAGAGCGACTGCTCTCCGATTCATGTTTGTAGCTGCAACTTTCCTGTTCGATGCCCCCTGGAGGAAACCAGCTTATTAAATATACAGTAGTGCTATCATAAATAATACTAAAAGCGTATTAAACAGACTTTTAAAGTCATGATTAAATACTTTATATGTTACCTGAAGAAGTAGCTTGATGACATCCTGAACGCTTTTGACTTCTACTTCGCTTAAGCTTTCAACATAGACTCCTTTCTTGGCATCTTCTCGAAGCTGAAAAGGAATATGACCAGACTTAGGTGCATGTTATTGAGACCAGCAGCTATTTTAACATATGACAGACATACTCATTACTAGCAATATCTAAACAATATAACTTCTACATATTTTATTGAGACTAGCAGCTATTTTACATATGCAGACACATCCTCATGACTAGCAATATTAAACAATACGACTTCTATAATTACTTAGAAAAGAACTGCGTACTTGCAAGTTGGTGGAAGAAGGTTCGAGTAAATCAGTTATTTGCTCATTAAAATCTCCAGAAAAGAGCACCTGCAAACGAATTCGAGCCGTTCATTCTTACGGGCTTCTTCTTCCTGAAAGTGCGGGTTTTGTATTAGACGCCCTCTAGAATATTGATTTCATGTTTATATTTGCAATATAATATTTACTTTGTGTTCATCTAAAATACAATACTCACCGACTGGATTCTCAAAAAATAGGTACTCGAATACTCGAGGAATCATTCCTCTTCCTTCGCATTGTTCCTGATCAATATCCGCAATATCTCCAAGCATTGTATGGGTCTTTCCGCTCCCCGTCTGACAAAGAACGTTATATATAAGCATATCAAAAGTATCTAGATAAGTATAGTAAATAAATACGGTCAGAGTAAACCATGACCAACCTGACCATAGGCAAACACGCAGTTATTGTATCCTGAAAGACAATTCTCAACCATTGGCAAACCCGAAACTCTGAACAACTTTTCCTGCAAATTATATGTATGTGAGCACCAAAGTGCACTAAAACAACTTAACCCTATGATCCATGATAATATCATAAAACGTTTATAAAGAATGTGTGTGGCAAAATGACCTCTCCAAACACACGAAAGAGCGAGTCAAAAAAGCACGAACCTGACTAATGGTCTCGCAAGCAACGTGATCAAATGTAAACCATGATTCTGGATGTCCAACCCATGTGAGGTTGTGAGCAGTATCCTGACGAAGGCATCTGCCAGGGCCTTGAAGTGAGACTTCTATAGAACTCAAGGGCCTGATACGGATCAACACCTGCCAACATTTCGTCACACAAACTTAAGAACAAATACTATTGAAAGATATTAGAAAATGAAATGTAAGACCGACAAAACTGACAAACTGGCATAAGCATCTGAAAGAAAAAGAAGTTCCATCTAAAAACGTGTTGCAAAATAACAAGGCAAATAATACTATTGCAGAATGAAAATCATGAAATGAGTACGAAACGGTGAGACCATACAAAATATGCAGCCCAATAACAACAAAGGAATGAAATGGGCAATACCCACCTGCACATTATGGTCCTGCCAGAAGGACGGATCTTCCTCGAGCTCGAATTGTGAAGGAAGGGTAGCCTCGCGAGGAATCTCAAAGAACCCGTTCCCTGTTGGGCAGCCCCAGAACGAGTAGCCAAACCTCCTGATTGTACCTAAGAGATCTAACATTTTTCTTGGGCGTGCAGGTACTGGGTTGAGCCGAGTTGGGTTCAAAGTGTATGTTTCCTTGGAAGCACGAGGGGTGCTGAACTGGCTAGACGGATGCTTTTGACACTGTTGAAATGCTGCCGCAAGGCCGCCCGAAATGGAGTAGTTTGCTGCTCGCCGCTTTCAGATCCAGTTTCGTCCTGAGACGAGGTGTCCCGAGGAGGAAGATGATTCTTCCGTAAGACGAGCTTGGACTTTGGATAATCCCCACCCACATTCTTTTCGGACAAGGGATTCAAACCCTGTACCTTGTTTGTTACTATACGCTGGTTTTCCGTGGATTCGCCACAAGTCGGCGCTTTGTCCCTTGAGCGGTATGCTCCCGAACGTCCGCAAAGGCGAAAACTTCGGCATTTTTCATGATTTTTCTGCCAAAGTCGAAGATTTTTAAAACAATTAACTGGAAAATGCACAAATGCAAGTATCTCGTGCTAAGCAGGAAAAGAGGGATTTTTGTAGAAAGTAAATAAATTTAAGCAGGCAATTTTCTTGCCATTCAAGAAAGGGTTTTTTCTCAAGAAATACATTGCGATTCAGCAGATTTATCCAGAAAATGCACCTAATGCATGGATTTCATGCGAGAAACAGGGGATTTCTGTAGAATGTAGGCAGAAATCTATGGACATTTCCCTAGAATTTGCGGAAAACACAAGCGCTTACCTTTCCGACGAGCTCTAGCGATCCGCAACTCGCCGCCACTGCCGATCAGCAGGTGCCGCAAAAAAAAACCCTAGTCGAGAAGCGCAAAAAGAAACACAAAAACTTAACAAGAGCCCTAAAATCTCCAAAATACACTACGAATTGAATCGGACGGCAGAGTTTGAAACATCTCATCTAACGGTTTCTGGTTTACACAATGCATATCTAAATCGGAATTGGATTATACACAAGAATGCACCTGTTTATGGTGAATTTATGGATTATTGAATTGAATATGGATTGTTCAAATTTCATGTGAAATGCGTTTTTTGCACATATTAGAAAACACAAAAGAAGCACTTTTGAAATCCAAAACCATCGATTTCATGTAGAAAAGCATAAAAATGGGATTTTTTTTTGTGCAGATCAAAACAGAAATCTGTGTTCTTGATGTAGAAAAAGCACAAAGAAAATCTGATGTGCAAATTGGACATCAACATATATACAATGATTATATAGTCACAGCCTGATATAGAAGGCGCAACATTAAGCTCTTTCTCTTGAGAACTGCTTGAGCACCATTTCACTTGGTATGATCCTCGATGATATACAAAAGGATGGAAGCTGCCCTGGTTTTCAGAAACACGCGAAATCTTTCTCATACTCATCCGTGCAGTTGAAAATCTCACCATGTGCATTTCTCCCACGTGTTGTAGCAGCTGTGCTTGCATAGACAATGGCCTCCTCCACCACTTCCGGAACACCTTATGTCTTGCATACTATCCTGCAAATGAGACACTGTTAGATTCATGTGGACGTGTGTGTGCGTGCGCGTGTATATACATACTTGCTACTGAACATAGAACCAGAACATGCCAAAATGGTACCATCTTTCCTTGTTGTTGTTGTACAGGTTTTTCAATGAAGAACAGACTTACTTGGAGGCTATACTGTGGTGATTCGTCATGTAGTGCGGTTAAGTATAGATGTAATCCTTAATGGAGTGTATTCTTTTTGAGTAAAACTGTTAAGAGCGAGGTGCATCTGCATCTAGTTTTGCAACAACAACATCCTTCTCTCCTTTGAATGCCATTGCAACATCTATCAAGGAACATATTACACAATGCAAACAAACACATACACATACACACACACACACACACGACTTACAGGAGCCAAAGATTTGCAATGCCAGACCTGAAATACAGAGGTACACGTGTGTCTGTGTGTCTGCGTGCGTGCGTGTGATAAAAGATGACTTACCAAGGCCCACCTAAACATGTGACAATATAGATACAGCACAGTTTACTTGTGTATATATGTATTAACAAATATACAGCATATTAACACACACACCACACACACACACACGACAACCAAAAAGAGGGAGTTAGTGCATGCAGAACAGGCCTATGAATTCGATCATCCTCCAACTCCCAATAATTAACAATTGAGTACCTACTCTTTCCCTTCGGAAACCACTTCAGTGTAGGATATATACATAGATAATGCAGGTCACATGGGAACAAGTTGATGAATTTTAAGTGGGGTGTATGAGATGGATACGAGAGAAAATGCTGTGATTACGTGGTTATCCAGGAGATAGTAGAGACACATTTCTACGTCATGTTACAAAAGAGACTGTGTTGTGTTCGGATGTTCAACAGCTCATTCGTGGATGATGAGCTTGGATTATCATTAGTAACTAATTACCCATTTAAGACCTACTTTGGCCACGAAAGAACTATATAAATGTGTGTGTGTGTTTGCGGGTCTGTACGTTTCAATGTCTGTGTTAAACAACTAATATAGATGTATGTTGTTGTGCGCGTGCATGTGTGTGTGTGTGTGTGTGTGTGTTTACGGGTCTGTCGTTTCAATGTCTGTGTTAAACAACTAATATAGATATATGTTGTTGTGCGCGTGCATGTCTGTGCACGTCTAATACATGCATATGTACATTCCGTGTATATATGTGCTCTCTCTCTCTCTCTCTCTCTCTCTCTCACACACACACACACACAGAGTAACACATACAAAGCATGCATGTTACATACCTGGATAAGTGATGAAACCTTCGACATCAAAGTGCAAAAGCTTCTTATCTTGGTCAAAGGATTCACAACAATATACTCCTTTCCGGATCAAAAGCTTGAGATCAAAAGTTACCAGGAAATGCTCGTGTACAAGTACAGTAAGGAACCAGTCGAGTCTTTATAACTCCTCAGGAAGCCTTTGTCTTGAACAACGTTGCTCCAATGCTTGCATACAGATCTGCAACGGAGCACATACCGCCTGGTCAGAATATCCTCCTGGACTTCTCTGGGCCACGCTCTCTTTGCCCAGAATGCAAGCACCTGCCTCAAAACTCACGATCATCGCGTGTGGGTGCGTGTTCTACAGAAGACATGTATGATACACATCTATCTTGTAAATATAATTATATGTATATATTGCATTTTAAACGTTTAGTCCTTTGATTTCTGAACTAGAAATGAGAGATCTTTTCCGATATCTATGCGTAATATAACTGGGAAATAGATAGCTTGTCATGAGTTTCAACACTGATATATGCTCAGTAGTTTAACTTCCTATCAGTGACTATATAGATGGCATATAATCAAAATATATATTCCTATAGCTTGTTATACCATGCATATTTTGTTATACCATGTATTACACGAGGATGAATCATAGTTTCTAGATTTTGTAATCACCCCTCTCTCTCTCTTATGGGTCAGAGCGTATAAACACATACACACATGATATAATTGTTATATATTATTATGATTGTGTAAATAAATGAGGGAAAAATTTACCCGGTATGTGTAAGCCGCGAAGAGAAATATTTATGCTAAAAATCCACCATTTGACATGAAGCTCGAGCAACCAGTATACACCCATGGCGAGATGCTGCTAACTGGAGCACCATGCTGCGTCCAGAAACGCTCCATAGCGGAACAGGAAGACCCACTTACAGTAAGTAGAAAATCTGATGTGCAAATTCGACATCAACACACACACACACACATGTATATATGCACGTACCTCAAGCTTCGAAGTGTATATCCCAATAAGCTTGTGATGTCTACGTTTATCCGGGAGGTGTGAAGAAGGTCTCCACACACATACATAAACAAAACTAACTTATATGGTGATACGTCCATACGTCTGTAAACTATGTCTGTACGTATGTGTGTATGTACATATACACACATGTAAGCGTATTGATCTACGTGTATATGTGTAACAAATCTAGCTTGCAGGAGGTAGAAAATCCAATGCACACACACATGCACCTTACTTAACTCAGTGGATCCCTTGTTAGGGGATATAAATCCCAATAAGCAGCTCGTGACATTTACTTTTAGCCTCCACACATACACAAACACATGTCATTAATACTAATTACATGACTGATTATAAATGTATATGGTACGCATATAAATACGTCTGTACGTTTACATGTATGTGCATACGTACATATACACACATGTAAGCGTACATGATCTAGGTGTGTGTGAGAATGAGTACGTGTACACATACTGCAAGTTTATATGTATGAACAGGGAGGAAAATAAAATCTTAAAACAAAGATACTATTAGATTATACGAAAATAAAACCGACAAAGAAACTGCAACCAAATACATGAAAAGCATATATACAAATCCTCAAGTAAAATGCATACCATCTAAAAATTCCGGTCACAGCCTGATGATAGAAGGTGCCACATCAAGCTCTTGCTCAAGGCTCCGCTTGAATCGCTTGCACATTGCTTATCCCACTGGATGAAATCCCATTTTGGGACGCTCTGTTCTCAAACACCTCAAGGAAACCATGTACTCTGGTGGAGAATTGCCTATAACAACAAAGCTTCTATTAGTTAATATAAAAAGAACATAACTTTGATACCCACACACACCAACACCACACACCAATCCAGGGAAAATGGCCAATAAGCTTTTTTTGGATCGGAATGCCTCCTGAATATAGCCCGATAAGGCTCCTTGTGTTTCATTTTGAAATACAATGCGAAAGTCGTCGGCACGGAACTCAAAGCGCACTCACCTCCACCACAACTCCTGACTGTCTAAATCACTCATAAGCAATGGCATGCCGCGTTGTAGTGAAAGTCAACACCAAGCGGGAGCCTAGACAGAATACGGTTCAAAAAGTCATGTCTGACTACTTGCAGCATAGCCTGAACTTGCCCAACCACGAACCAGGACCCTACGGACAATAGAGTATTATCGGATGGCTGACCCAGAGGAGAAACAAGAAACTGCCTCTTCAGGTGTTCTTTTCTGTTACGTCTTTCTTAACACTGACTAAACTGCCGTAGCAAACTCAGAACAATCGTCCTTGTACTGCTCCATCGTAATGCCCGTAAATTGCATTTCCTGTTCTGCAACTTCTTTCTTCATCTTCTTCTTGCTGACTTCATTCTCCTCCTTGCGGCTTCTGTTCATGGATCACAAGAATTCCCGAGCATGTAAAATATCGATGCACACCACAACTGTATAACAACATATACACATGCATTCATATGTGTGTACATTGTTAATGGCGGGACAATGATGTATATAATAACTGTGCATTCTTGTTATTACCTTTAAAACTGAAGGCTATTATATATGACGCGTGCAAGAGGGCCACTGTAATACCGTTCTCTCTCTCTTTCTATATATATATATATATATTCCAAAATATCTTGCTAGGTAATATCATTTCTGATAATAATCTGCTCCTCTCTCCCTCTCCCTCTCCCCCCCTCTCTCTCTCCTCTCTCCAAAATCTATAATCGAAAATGTATGCATAGCTATTATACAAGATTGCCGTCTGTGTCATTTATATATGTACCAGCTATCAATGTTTAAAAGTACGCATAGACTTATCTATGGTATCATCTAATCTTATGTGCATTTGCATACCTTCATTGCTGCCACGCTGCACGTCAGAATAGAAAGCCACTTCAGCACATAAGATCCACCTCAGAAACCCCTGCAAGACAACATGAGCGAACGCGCGCACACGTCCGCGACACACACACATGAGCGCACACAAACGCGCGTCCACACAGCAGCGGGAGAGAGAGAGAGAGAGAGGAGAAAACCCAAAATCAAGCAGAAACAATGAGAAAAATGCAAAGCGCAGATGCATATCTGTCCGCCATACCGTACACACACGTCCGCAACACAAACGCGCATGCGACACACACGCGCGGGCGACACACAAACGCGCGTCCACGCACGCAGCGGGAGAGAGAGAGAGAGGAGAAAACACAAAAATCAAGCAGAAACAATGAGAAAATGCAAAGCGCAGATCCGCAACACGCGCGCGCTCGACACACACATGCAACGGGAGAGAGAGAGAGAGGAGAAAACACAAAATCAAGCAGAAACAATGAGAAAAATGCAAAGCGCAGATGCATACCTGTCCGCCATACCCTGCAAAGCCCTAGCCAGGGTATCGGATTCATGAAACAAAATGTGACACGAATATTCTCACTACTCAACGTTATTATGCATCGGCAGATTCTCATGCCACATTCCAGGAATATGCATGCCACATTCCAAGAATATGCCATGCCACGATCCAAGAATATGCCATGCCATGTTCCAAGAATCCCACGAATATTCTAAGCAATGAACTTACAGATGCTCGTACTTGGTCAGAAAACACCGTCGATTTGATTGTTCATTCCAAGATAGACGCTCCTTTGAGGACAGCAATAGCATCCTTGTGCGTTGCATCTCCATGCTGGTTGTTCCCGCATTATTTGCAAAATGCTGCACACAAGATCGTCAAAATTCGCCACGTGCCCGTCAATTGTTCTAAAAATCTGATTCATACCTCTTATTTGATTTTGCCACATTTGCCACTGCGAGCCGGACGAGACTTCAGAAATTCACCTTGCCAGTAATTCCTCATATTTAGATTTAAGATCCCAGAAGCCTAACTGATGCCTTCCAACTTATCTTATTAATTAATATATTATTACTAAGTGACGTTTCAACGGTCCTCTTTGTACAACGGGATGATACAGCGTTCAGGCACACCATGTATCAGAAGGTTCTCAGTTATATTTCAAATTGTGTGTGTGTGTGTGTGTGTTCTTGCAATTAATAATGACAAAAGCAAAGAAAATGTTTGTGTAGAAAAACAAAGAAATATTTCTTGCTTGCATGGATGTAAAAACCCACTTGAATGACCCCTCCCAAGTACATAGGCACCAATGCTCTGTGGTTCGTCATCAGATCCACTGCAAACTGGTAATGACAAGGACTGACTACATTGTATATCTTCTTGGGACTAAGTCAAGGAAAGTGGAGGTTCATCATTGAGAGTTTATTCTTCTTATTATTTCATTTATTTGTGTTAAAATAAAATAATATTATATATAACCTAAAAATATTGTAATTATATAAATGAATATATATATAAATTATAAAAATAAATTAAATTATTTAAAAAATACTAGTAAATGCTTTAATAACTATATTATATTACAATATAATCGAAGTTAAATACTATGAATTATTAATTAACTATAAATTTCTATGTATTGTTTAAAACATATATTCCAAGTTTTAAATTGAAGTTTGAGGGTAAACATATAATTTTAAAAACTTATAAATATATAAAAAAGATTCGATTGAAAGAGTTGAAGCAAGAGATTTTTAATCATAGGCTTATGAATTTTTGAGGTATATAATCTATAGTCAATTATATTTTATACACATTAATAATGACCTTAGTACAGATTTATAACATAAACACAAAAAATTAAATATTTAAGTATCTTTAGAGAACTACACCAAGATTGTTATCCATGGTGTATCTTTTACTTAATTTTTAATTAATTTTTAATGTGTATCATTCTATAATCCATTGCACAAATAAAATTATTAATAAAGCATTTAGAGTGTTATACACTTTAATCTTTTTTTTAATATTTTTGTACAAGAATTGTCACTTTTATATTAATTTTGGATAATATAATTAAAATAAGTACCATACATGCCATTTTGTGTATAATTATTGTAAATGAAAATTAAAAATTTAAGAATAAATTAAATATAATTTCAATTCACCTTAATCATAGTGACTTTAGTAGTGTTAATCACACAATAACAATTACAACAATATATTTCCATTCTATTTAAAAAATTTAATTTTTCAAGTCTATTGAAAATAAATAAGATATTATTGTCATTTTGTAATATCTTATAAAATAAATTATTTATTAATAAAATAAGTTGTCGTTATTAATCAAATGCAATCATTAATAAGTTAATTAATATTATTATTAATCAAAAGCAATCAAATTAATAAATTTTTAAGTAAAGATTATTACTAAATCAAATATTTCTTTAAATAATAAAGATTGTTTTCATAAATATTAATTTTTTTATTAAATGAAACACTGACGAAACAACTTTAACATTTCTAATTAAATGAAACACCAATAAAACAAATTTAACACATATTTTAAATAAGCATTAAGCCATCCAATTGTTTTTTTACTTTTTAATGATATATATCATATAATGTTTGGCTACCCTAATTACATGATTGACAGTTGACAACTTGGATTTATTTAAATTTTCTTTTTAATAACACCAAGTTACCAACAAATTAAAATAACTTAGTAAAATGTTATTATTATTAGATATGTTAAATTTTTGTTTATGAAACAATGTTTAAACCTTAAAATCTAATATATTCTATCAATAACTAAATAGAATATTATTAAGATATATTAATCTTTTTATAATTATATTTCTTAAATAAAATTCAATTAAATAATACTTTTATTTTAAATATAGAAATTATTAAAATATATATTTCTTATAACTAATGCTTATGAAAATTTAAGACTCAAATAAAATTCAGTTAAAAGAATATTACATATTTATAATTTCCATCCAATTGAGGCATACCTTAATGTTAATATTATTGAAAAAAATAAATACAATACATATCTAATATCATAATAATGTAAACAAGAGGAACCCATAATGCAATCTAGTACCATAATCTTTAGAATGCAATTAAATCCATAAGAAAGTGTTTAGTCTTCAGAAACAGTCAATCAAATAGGATTAGTCTCCACACGTCGGAATTGTTTCTCAATCACATCTGTGAAATTGACATTCTCACCTGGATGCAGCTTTTCTTCCAAGTTTTGTAAGCAGTTAAACTCCTTGGTCGCAAAAACAATGGCCTCCTCCACCTTCTTTTTGAATAGCTTTGTCTTGTATATTGTCCTGCTCGTTAATGCGGAACCAGAACATACCCATACGGTACCATCTTTCCTTGTTATTATTGTAAAAGCTCTTTATCTTCTCCTTGTCCACTAACTTACATCTAAACTCTCTGTTTGCCACATCATCTGGAACTTTTCAGGTAGCTCTCTATATCCAACGTAATAAAAGTGACCATTTTTAAGGAATCCTTTCCTTCCCGCCACTCGGCTGTAGCCATCTTTTAGGAAGAATTCTAATAGCCGAGGATGTTTTCGCTCCCTCTTCTCTCTATGCCCGCTACGCTGGACTGCCTTGTCCTTGTGGCGTACTGTGTCCAGAAAAGAGGCCTCGCACTGTTCATCGACTTCACTACAAACTCCATGTTTTGTTTTGCACAAAGTAAAGAAATTAACAAGCTCACTAAGCCCTTCTCCTTCCATAGGGAGGTTACCCTAAATTCCGAGGTTATTTAAACATTTATATTTAAAAAAGGTTTAACTGATAAAAAACTAATTATTTTGTATACAGATGATAATTATTTTTTTAAGTGATTTAATATTGAATTTAAATTCTCACTTAAATTTATATTTTAATTATTTTGTATACTTGATATATTATCAATATATCTGCACATGCAGAGGCATGGACTTTACAAAGTGACGCTATAACTCATTATTATTGTAAGCATACATTCTGAATTTTACTACAAACTATAACTTCGTATGCAATGTAAAGGAACGGAGGTGTGAAATTGATAGAATAGCAATTAATGTGTACGAACCTCGTCTTTATCGGAGAACCGTAAAGGGTTGCATTTAGGGCAAAGGAAGAGACACATCGAGAACCTTCTTAGCCTGTGTGTGTGTGTGTGTGTGTGTGTGTGTGTGTGTGTGAGAGAGAGAGAGAGAGAGAGAGAGATGCTTTGGCATTACTAAAATTAAAACAGATTTGGTTTTGCCACGATTTCTTAGCAGGACCACTGCTTTGAAGCTGAGGGATGTTTAAACGGACATGCATCCCCTTGTGACACTAGCCTGAGGAAAGTACCTGCGTACAAGCCTTATAAATATTGTGTGTACACGAGCGTGTGCTACAGACAAGTGTGCCAAGAAGGACATAACTAAACCAATATTATGAATAAACACTACATACCTGATAGCTAAAGCGCACACCCACACACATTTATACGATGAGCACCTCAAAAAACTATGTAAATATTCAAATATTTCCCACACACAATGTATGAAGAAAACATTAGTCAAACTTACTCTATTATAATCATACAATGTCGCCATCCTTATCCAACCTAAGACACAACACACATGCATAAAGCAACATCAGAATAATTACTAGTCATCCCAAATAAACCAAATAAGCATTTACAATCGTTTCATACTCATGCCGTTGTTAACAATCTGAGATAAATCAGAACAAAGCATGGTCCATGGCTCATCATACACAATACTATACACATCATATGATAATGTTAAAATAATTTAGATAAACAAACATCTAATAACACTAGCACACATGCCCATGGTTAGTGGGCTTAAACTATTTAATAGATCATTTTTAATTATTAATTTATTCTTAATCAAGTTCTTAGGTTATTTTTGGTTACATCCTCAATATTTAATACATATACATATATGTATCCATGTTATTATACAATATGATTCTCACACATACATAGTTGTGTAATTATTATAACCTTCGTATCAGCATTATTGTTTTATGTCCTTCACACACACATATCGTAATGTGATAGCCTCTCTTATTAATCATCTTAACCTTTATATTAACATTGTTGTACAATGTTACCTGCTTCCTCTCTCTCTTTAGAGAGTGTGATACATCTTACATATTCTCTCTCCTCCTGCGTACACACACAGTTACCTAATCATCTATATGCAGTACTACATCTCCCTCTCTCACACACACACACAACATTATGACCCTTTCATTTTATTATGCAATACATCTTACCTATGTCTTCATCTCTTTCTGACACACACAATTGTTTAATTATTCTGACCCTGTATTGACTTTCTTTTTAGTACCTCTCTCTCACACTCATAATTTTTATATACATATGCTTTTTATTAATATATAGTGTACAGTTGTGTATAAAACTATACATTCAAAATAGACACTTGAGTTTATCCTGAACCTTCTAAGTTTACCCATATATATAAAAATATTAATTGTTAAATAAGGTCACATGGTTTTTAAAAATTAAGGTAGCTATTCAGTGGAGCTAAGTGGGTTTAGCCATTAGATGAGGCCACGTGGGTTTAGAATTTAAGGTGACTGTAGGACGGGGCCATGCAGGCATTGACGACACACAGACACACGTAATAAACTTATTATATAAAATATGAAAAAGCAGCCAATATAAGTACATATTATGAAAACAACACTAACGTGCTCACTATTATAATATATAATGTCGCCATCCCAATGTCCATTCTCATCTCACTTCCGTGAACATATAAGACGCTATCGCTCATCAACAAACATTCTTGACTGTGCATAACAAACTAGTAACTAATACACATACCCGCACGTCCTTATGTATGTAAACCTGGTATATTCTATTAGATACCTGAATTAAAAAATATATGTAAATATATATATGCACACGTGTGTGAGTGTGCGTGTGCTTATCTATATGTATGTTCGTGTTACACATTCATTAGGACCACACGCAGAGAGAGAGAAGAGAGAGCTTTATATAATGGTTAAGGGAACTATGGGCCTGCAGAGAATGAGCTTGTATAGCTAGACATTCTTGTAGAGACTTAAAGTTAATGAAACATAGGAACACACACACAGAGAGACGAGTTTGTTAGAAGTATCTTATACCTCAGCTTTTGAACAGAACCTCTAATTCAACTTATGAACTTTATTAACTAATCTAATCTCAGTAGATGAGTAAGTGCCACAGTACTCCTCTTGTATGTTCATCTTTGCCCTGGTGCCTTCTGGGTTTTTAAAACATAATGAGGTTATTGTATGTAAATATTATAAAAGGTAAAATGAAAAGGTGATATAACGAATATTCACTGAATGTACTAGGTATATCTTTAACCAAGAATATACTCCCTAGGATGTATGTCGTGTTGAATAATCAATGACAAATAACATGCGTGTGTGTGATATATACACCTCAAATGGAGTGTTCCTTGAAATGTATTTTAAAAGTTCAATACATAAAATAAAATATATTAATAATATTTTAACTATGTAATATATACTAAAGATATTACTATTTATATTTAGTGGTTTAAAGTTACACAACTTTAGCAAGTGTGTGTGTGTGTGTGCGTGTGATATGTAATAAAATATAAATTTAATATACACACTAATGGCTGTTAGGCGCTAAATCCACTGATTGATTACAGCCGTCGGATGTACCCTTTAAAATTTTATCAATCAGTATTATATTAACTAATTTTGATGTTTAAATTTTCATTTAAAAACTGACTTCATTAAGAGTTTTAATGAGCTGTTTAAGATTAAGAGGCTTGATAAGATATGCATCCATGCCAACCTGTTTGCATTTCTCTGCGTTGACATGGCGTGTGCTGTGAGTGCAATTATAGGCGTTCTTTGCGGTCTCTGTTCTTCCATCTCCCTTATTTTAATGGTCGCTGCATATCCATCCATAACTGGCATCTGTATAAATAATAATCATACAACTGTACTCTCTCTCTCTCTCTCTCTCTCTCACCACACACACACACACACCTGTCTATGTATATATGTGAAATCGCACGATGTATGTATGCACAAACATACATTAATATAACTTGTTGCGTCTGTGTATTGAAACTAACTATACATGCATGATACTTACACATAAACGCGCACACACAACGCAACGCAAACGCAAAACGCATAGGCACGCACTCACGCATTTTACCTGACAATCCATAAGAATAAGATCAAACTTCCTCACCCAACGAACCCCCCAAAAACATTGACAGCCTCCTCACCATTACTAGCAACCTCGACGACAACACCTTCTCTCTCTAACATAGCCTTTGCAATCTTTTGCAAAGAGAATGTATCTTCCACCACAAGTATCCTCATCCCCCTCCAGGCTCCTCTTTATCTCGGCCGTGGTAAGTTCCACGGTTGAGATTTCTGTGTTGGATGTACCAGCTTCCTCTCTCACAAACTGGCTCTGGTTCATACTTGTGACATGTACATCGCCCTGGCTGCTGACGTGTTGAAGATTACGATGGTTACTAACAACATCCTGGTGGCTATTACTACCACTAGCTTCGTCACGGCTGGTACTTGTCCTGATTTCCGGGTGACCATTACCACTCCGGTAGTTTTGGTCACTTGGGAGAATGTTACTACACTAGTTTCACCCTGGTCACCGTTTGAAGGCCTTGGTGTACCATCTTCCACTACAGTCGTGATCTCAGCCAGTGTTCTCTGGTAACTTCTCCGAGGTCTTGATGTACTGGCGTCTGCGGTTGGGGATGTCCACCGGTTGTTTACCACCGTTCTGACTGGACGATGACCGTCTCCGGCGTGTTGTGCTTGGTCTCTCTTCGGATACCGTGTGTTGGAAGTGCTGTGCTTGAACTCCTCGAGTAGGGTCACTAACCGTGATCCGTGTACTGGCTTGTGTACTATCAGGTCTGATGGTCTGTGGAGTGTTTGCATATCATGTTGGAGGTGTCTGCGGAGAATATCCAGCTCAAGTGTATACACTTTCCAAGGCCTACAAAACATGGTGTGTGTGTGTGTGTGAGTGAGTGTGAGATAGAGATTATACTTGTGGTTATCATATGGTTATAATGATACACGCACGCACACGCCTACCTTTAGAAGCTTGACAAGCTCGTCAAGGTCCACACGAAACTTAATGGATGGATTGCCTTCAGGAATGAGAGCTGTGTCCAGCATTGTCAGCACAACTATACGAGGTTTGGAACCATTTCCAGTGCTATACAAGACAGATTGATTATTACACACACGCACACACATACACACACACACATTACCTGCTTTCAAGGTCCAATGAGGATGAGTCGGAGCACACGCTAGTTCTGGAGTCAGTTAAGACTCTCTCTAAACAGGGGATAATTTGCTGCCAGTGAGAAACCTCGTTAACTTGTGCACCTTTCTTTTGCATCCACGTAGATACAAACTTCCGCCCAAGTTCTCCTTGCATGCCAAGCACCACTTAGATTTTGCACGTCAAAACCTCCAGCCTATACGTGTTATATAACCGTGTGTGGTGTGTGTGTGTGTGTGAAATATCCATTCCCTCCCTCTCTCCCTCTCTCCCTCTCTCTCTCTCTCTCTCTATATATATATATATATATAAACTATACACACCTGAGGTGCTGCATTTTCCAAAAGTTGGCTTTCTTCACCAAAGGACTGGTGCAAATTAAATACCATGCGTGAAAGTTGCCCAGAAACTTGTTGTTGAGGGGTTTTTGAAATAATAAATTAAATTTAAATAGTGTTCCAGGACCTTCTTTATTTACTACCTCTATCTGACCACCCATCATATGCCTAAATAAACTCAGCTTATTAAAAAAAGGAAATAATACATATATATAATATGAATAAATACCATACATAACTTATGTAAACATGTATACAGATATATGCATATGTGTGTGTGTGTGTGTGTGTTGTACATAGCTTTATGTTAATCTGTAGAATGCATCATTTATATAATGTAACAAACACGCGCGCGCGCGCAACTGTTACTGATATATATTATCATAGATTACCGCTTAAAGTGAGCCTACTGGCATACACAGCATGAAAATACAGCATGAGTCTTTAGACAATGTACCCTATGTAGTATATATAATGTTGATATACTAAGTCAATACTAACTATGGGACAATATATTTTATATAACCATAATAAGTTAATAATCAGATTTAACTGCGAAATTGGCTTTAAAACGATTATGTAACTAAATAATATGTAATAATCACATATGCAATGTATATAATCTCTTACACAGTGTATATTGCATAGTGCTTTACATTGTTATGCTCACACACACACACACACAGATTCATATGTCCGATATAATACAATTACTACAGCATTCCTTCTATGTTAATAAATGTATGAGAGTGAGGAGCATGTTGCATTGACTACAGTTTCCCAATACACTGTGGACCTACGATAGTGTTCTGGTATACTCATACCAGATTTCTAGATAACTACATAACACGAAGTATACTACATATACTATGTGTATTACATATTAATCACAGACATATATTATATGATAAATCTACACACACACACAGACAAACATGTATAATACATGCAGACTTACCAAAGAGCGTACTATGGCAAGACCAAGGCCTGTACCACCATATGTACAATGAACCCTTGAACTCCCTTGTACAAAATTTCGAAAAACAGCTTCCCGCCTCGAATGGGGAATCCCTAAACCCGTGTCTTCAACCTCAAATTTCAAACTCCAAGGTATCCGTGGTGTGTAACTTAGTAACTTGCAGGTTACCACTGGTATTTCCATTACCATTACCATTGTCATTATTAGATTTCCCAGTAAAACAGCATGTAAATGTATTGTGAAACCATCGGCCTGATCTCCTGCTAGCACTCACAACCCAGCTTAATGAAGGATGTTTAGGATAAGCACGCAGGATTACGTAACCATTAGTGGTAAACTTAACCCCATTGCTTAGGAGATCACAAACCAGCTGTTTAACTCTGCCTATAACAGTAAACATTATTTATAAACTTAATAGTATATATATCATCTACATATATGCATGGCAATATGTATGTCAATATATATCATGTAAACACACACACACCTGCATCACCACGTACGTATCGAGCTAGCTCGATGCTATCGTCGGGTAACTCTAGAACAACTTCAATACCCTTCTTCGCTCCTACCACTGCAAAAATGTCTACAGCCTCTTCTAAGACTTTAATTAAATCGAAGTCTGAAATATCTAACTCGAGCTTTCCCACCTCTGCTTTACTCATGTCCAGTATAGAGTTTAATATACCTAACAAAAAAACAAAAACGTTTCTTATATGTGTGTGCGTGTGGTGGTCAATACAAGGACAAGAACAAGTATCATATTATACACATTTGCATCTCTCTCTCTCTCTCTCTCTCTCTCTCTCTCTCACACACACACACACGATATATATGAGTATAATGTGGAAGATATATTAATTTGTAATAAACTTTTAAAATACTGACCTAAGAGTGTGTTTGCACAGTTTTTCATCTGCACCATGTTTGTCTCCAACTCTACCGCATTTTCTTTGTGAGAGAGACAAAGATCGATGAGCCCTATAAGAGAATATATACTACATTAGCTTAATAAATATAAATTGATTAAGCTTAATAAATATAAATTGATTAAGTTATAAAATAAGCATATATACATACGCACACGTATGCATATATACTTGTTATATATACGCATGTATTGCATACCTAGTATGGCAGCTAGTGGAGTTCTCAGGTCGTGACTCATGTTTGCAAAGAACAATTTCTTATGGTTACTACGTTTTTCTGCCAACTTTGTAGCTTTCACCTGTACAAATATATATATGTATATACTGTATACACACACATATATACACATAATATACATAATTGCAGTATACACCCAAAGAAATGCATTCATTTTAGTCTTACAGGTCATACATGCATGCATTATATACAGACCGTGTATAAAAATGGATATAATTGTAAGTCTGCATAGGACATAATTGAATTATATATCTACTGTATAGATTGTGCATTTAGTCATATAAGGACACACACACGCGCGCACACACACAGATATACGTATAACTACCTGTGCAATGTAAGATTGTTCCACTCTCATTGAGAGACTGACTCCTTTTGTGAGCATTACCACTCTGTATTGTCATTTGGAAGCTCTTGACCGAGATGATCAATACCGCAACCTGGGGAAAATATACACTATACATCACTTATATATACGTAATATAAGCTCATACGTGTGTGCATGTATCTCTAAACACACACGCACGCACGCACGCACACACACACAAGTCACCAAATCTTTACCAAAACCAGATATTCTAACCGTATTTACGTTGTATCTATCCCTATCCCTATCCACAAGCAAGTTATCTATGCTCTTCGAGTTCCTCTGTTCCAGGGATCTTGCGACATAAGCAATGGTGGAGATGTTAGATTCACTGGCCTTACTCAACTGACCAAGATCATTAACAGAGTAGTTTAACCCATAAACACCTATTAACTTCCTGTCGGAACTCATTAAGAACATCTGTTGTCCGAATGCATTAACCTCGTTAAGCATGTTGTTAAACTTCCGACCAACAAAGACTAAACCTGTCTTAACAGCCTTGAAACCAAACAGTAACAGTTCACCCGAGGTGTCCACAGCAATATCCCATGAGAGATCTCCAGAAGTAGAGTTCAAAACACTCCCATATACTGTATAATTCATCGTATATATCATACATGGTACTGGTGAAGGAGAGTTTATCAACCTTCCTGTGCTTGAATCTGCTTCTTGTGTGTAGAACGTATACGATTTCGGAGAGAGGCACGTGTACGGTGTGGATGCAGTCGGGATTCTTTGTGTATTTCTTGAGGTATTGAAATATGTTCTGCTTGAGTTCTTAGTGTACGCTGTGAGTGTTCCGTCTGTTGATAGAAAGCCTGCCCACGTTATTCCTGGTCTTAAGAAGAAGCCTGTCCATAGTATATTTCGAAGCTGCAAACTACATGTGTTATATGTGTGTGTGTGTGTGTACATTGTATACGTGTGTGTGTATATGTATTATACCTGAGGAGATGTAGGTGTTGTGTCTGACGAAGAGAAAAGTTGAGCAAGCAAGGAAACAGAGGTACGAGTATAGTTCATGGAATACTCGAGCGGTTTTCGTACATGGTACGTGGCTTCCGTACGGAGAGATGAAACCACACCGTCCTACGTATCTGTGCTGCTGCCACGTAGAATGTGCTCACTGATAACACGGTTATAACCAAAACACCATTACCTGTATTCACTTTTTAGTAACTCTCTCTCTCTCTCTCAATATAATGTATATATACACACACATCAGGAAAGAGACAAACACATACTATAACAAATAGAAACAAAAGGAGTAATTATAATATATAAATATAATATGTACCATCAGAGCGATTCTGGGGAAGAGCATGGGATCAGTATACCGAGACTTCATCCCCACAGACATTGCACTCGGGCAATCCCATATTCTGATTATGTTCCTGCTGTTCCTGCTGTTGGGATTCATTCTGTCCCTGGTTTCCCCACATTCCGGACAAACATTCTCACGAATCCATGAATCCCATTGTTGGTCGAGGGACGAGGAGTTTCAGGGGTTGAGTCACTTTCCAGTTGGTGGCTTGAGCTGCTCACTCTCAGGACTCCCATAGGATCCCCTCTCATCCCAAGAGAGCTGCATTCCAAGCACCTAGAATCGAGTCCAATCACTTTGATCTTCCATGGACACTCCAACCCAACTAACAAATCCATGTTTCCTCACTGCCCATCAAGAAATCTGATTCAATTCAAATAAGCGGCTGTGATTCATCGATTCATGCGTGTGAACGTTCAATCCTTTGATCTTGATCCTCTATATTCCTTTATTTATACAAGAGAATCTCATACGAGCAAGTCAAGTTTTAAGATAATATAAGTTATGCATTTCAATAAGGTTATATACTATTCTCTTAAACCCTAAACCCCACACTGTAGTGGTACTCTGTGTGTGTGTGTGTGTGTGTGTTCTACTCTTTGTCTCTTTTTAAACAGATGCAGTAGACTAAACAACAAACATCTGGGATTTTAGCTGGTTGACAGGAGTAACTGTCAGCAAAACTGCTTCTTAAACAAGTTAAACCTGGATTAAGCTTAGTAACACTGTACATTTTGCACGTGAACCTGTGCAAAACAGTCTACGAAGATTTTGCCATGTATACTATGTCGCTGGAGAAATAACGTAAAATACAGCTATATATCACCGTAAACTATAACGAATACCTTTCACATATATCATTTTTCTTCTTCTTGCCATGGAGACATGGCCTTCATAATCTTGTTCCTCTTCATGTGTCTCCACGGTGACACCAGAGCCGCCTCCGACTATCACCGTTACTGGCATAGTCTTTCTGTGATAAATGCTTTCAAGGGTCACTCGAACTACGCCCTTACCAGGTACAAAACCTGCACTAAACCCACTAAAAAGCATTACAAATCAAAAAACTGAAGAATTTTAATTCGTATATTCAATTCTTAGTTCCAATATATATGTTATAGATACTGAAGTGTTTGAATGCTATAGGGGCCGAAGTGAGTTAGAGTGCACGGCAGAGAAGCACCCGCTTGTCTCTGGGATATCAAACAAGAACGGGTTTTCAAGCTAACAATCAAAGGAGACTACTATGCACATCACGCTGGGAAGAAGTGCCTGGTAAGAATTATAAAGCCCGATCGGATACCCAACATTGGAACGGCCTGTCTGGTGCACCCTTGTCGGAAGAGCAGGCTCAGGTGTAAACGAGCTCATTAACTCAGTCGGTCCGTTTGCATTTCGCCCTGAGAAACCGAGATGCAATCGCTGAAAGAAGAAGCAGTTGACGGTTCTATCATACCGCCTCTACCTCCGGCAATCTTCCTGCTGCCGTCTCCGTGGTTTGGGATTGCTCCCTCTTGGGAGCTCACCATTTAATCCATTTATCCCCACCACCACCATTGTATGTAGAACCTGCTCCTGAATCTCGACTCCCTCCCCCAGATGAGATTGTCATACCGCCTACACCACCGTCACCACGTTCAGTTGTTAAACCTCCAGGTGTGAAACCGCCACCACCATCATACCACCAGAGAGATCACCTCGAGCACCCAAGGGATCTCCAACACTACCACCACTCCTCCTTATAAGAGATCACCACCATCTTCAGCGATACCTTCTCCTCCTCTGAAGAGATCACCACCATCTCCAGAAGTACCATCAGAGAGATCTCCTCCTTCAAAGAGATCACCACCACCTCCAGCAGTACCGCCAAGAGATCACCATCATCACCAGCACCGCCAGAGAGATCTCCTCCTTCAAAGAGATCACCACCATCACCAGCGGTACCGCCAGAGAGATCTCCTCCTTCAAAGACATCACCACCATCACCAGCGGTACCGCCAGAGAGATCTCCTCCTTCAAAGAGATCCCCACCATCACCACTGATACCACCAGAGAGATCTCCTCCTTTGAAGAATATCACCACCGGTATTTAAGAGATGGCCAGTTTCCACCTACACCAAGGAGATCGCCCCCAACACACATTCTCCTCCACTGAAGAACCTTCGACCTTCACCATTACCATCACCGAAGCCACCTCCGTACACTTCAACTCCTGCTGCCCCTGGGTCACAACCGTCTCCACCACATTGAGAAGACTAAAAGGATAAAGGAATATCCTATTTTTAAATGTCGAGATTCACAAAGTTTGTTCGTCTTGAATGGAAACAAGAAGGTAGTGCATTTTAGCAAATTAAAAATGACTACATGAAAATTAATAAAAATGCATTTACTTTAAATTGATTAAATTTTAGATAAAGATGACGTTTCTTAGTTTTCATTAACAAACTAACATTATATTAATTAGTAAGGTTTTTCTGTTTAACACACACACACACGCACGCACGCACGCACAAAATGCTCACAATGATAAAGAAAGAGATGCATACAGGATGAGCTGCATATGCACAGGATGAAAGAAAATGTGTAAACGTGTGTGGTATATAAATAGTATGTTCTGTGTTTTTCTATACTAGCTCATTCATGTTTATATGAAAACCTTAATTATACATAACATGTACATATACATACACATGTACAGAAAGGATTGCTGCATATTGTAGAATATAAGTTTTCCAGAACTCTAATACTACACATAATATATTATATTATAATACAGACAACTTATGTAAGTAATATGATCATAAAAGTTAAACAGCTATCTAATAAGACAAGCACACACGGAGTCAGAAACAACGCATGCAAACCACAGGAATGTGTACATACACACTGTTGTTATTAAAAATGTAGACTTAAAGCATATTTAAATTGGAGAAAAGATAGAATTAACAATGTACATTATGGTGCATGATAGAATTCAGCATGCATTCTCGGACTAGCTCGAACTTCAAGAGGCTGAGCTCTGAGATTCACTGTACTGTACACAGCATCCATATTAACTTTGCCGCATTCCCACTCAAATCCCTGCAGCAGAACAGCCATGTTCATCTTCAGTGTGTTAAATGCAAATTTTGCACCGGGGCACACTCTTCTGCCAGTCCCAAATGGAAGCATATTGTAGTCAGCTCCAAACACATCGATCTTACTCTCCATAAACCTCTCAGGAACAAACTCGAAGGGTTTTTCCCATTGTTTTTCATCCATACCAGCTGCATAAAAGTTTGGAAGAACTGCAGTTCCGGCGGGAATTGTGTACCCTCCGATCTCCACTTGCGTTTCGAATATTCTTGGAATCGGAAGCGGACCTGGAATATGTAGCCTCAGATTCTCTTTCACCACTGCGTCCAGGAACTTCAACTTGGGAGGTCCGCTTCTTCGATCCATCTTTCTGTACCAACAACTCGTTGTATTTCCTCCTGGCATCTCTCTAGTATGTCCCTGTGTGAAACAAGCTCTGCTAGGTTCCATTCAAGCGCCGTCGCAGTGCTATCCACAGTTGCTATTATTAAGTCCTGTATATATCAATATATTATACTTCAACTATATCACTCTAGAGAGAGACTTACAAAGATCAATGCCAGTTTGGACAGACCAGGCATCTCTACATCCTCCCTGGAAATTAATATGTCTACGAAGGTCGCAGGTTCACTGTTCTTGCTTTCAAATAGAATACGTTTCCGCTTCTCCAAAATCGAACCGAGGACTTTCTTCATCTGCGGCATGAACTCTCTGTACTTCTTCTCGACCCATTAAGATCAAGCCACCTTGTAGAATCAAGAGTTAATGTTATTATTATTAATATTAGAGTGTTGTTACCTGAGTTGAGGGATGTACTCGCTGATATTTGGTGCCTTAATCAGATGCAAAGCCTGAGTGAATATACTCACAAACTCCGTGTTTACTCCTTGTGAAATGCTCGAACCAAAGAATCGTTCACCAAATAACATATACGTCACCACGTTCATGTTCATCGAGTGTAACAATGGTCTCACCTACAAAACATATCCATTATCATCCATCTCTCTCTCTCTCTCTCTCTCTCTGTGCAAGTGTATAAACCAACCTGGATAGAAACTCCCTGTCTTGTACGCTGGTAAATGTTGTTAACAACAACCATGAGCTCCTGCTTTCGAACATCCTCATACGCCTTAAGCCTTGAAGCAGACAACATATGCATGTTTAAGAGTTTCCTTAGTAGAATCGAGGAAGGCGAGTGTCTTGCAAGGATCAAACCACTGTAGTTCATCCCACACACCTCCCCTGCGATAGTAGGCAACTTATCGGCCATCTCCACAGGGTATCTCGCATATGCTTCCTTGATTACTTCGGCGGAGTTTAATATTACGTATGGAACTGTTCCTAGCTTCATGTAGAAGATGGATCCGTACTTTCTCGAGAGTTCGTGAAGAGACACGTGTGGGAGAGGACCAACTCTATGCAGACTTCCTATTATCGGCCAGTTAAATGGACCTGGCGGAGATTTACCAATCTTTCTCTATGAAATACATACCAAAGTATTGTTGTGAGGAGAATAATGAAGAGCATCACTAAGAACACCATTGTGGAAGAAGAATATATGAATGTAAATGCACATATATTATGCAGTCGAGTCAGAGTACTATATATGTGTGTGTGTGTGAAGTAACACGCGGACTATAGGAATTATCATCAATCGAAAATCGATAAACATGAATAAAATGAAGCTTAAACGCGTCCCATAAGGAAATGAAACTTGCAGGTAGGTGCATAACAATGTGTTAACAACAGTATGTGTGATTGTGTACATGTGTGTGTGTATGTGTCTGTGGGTGTGTATTTGTTAATGGCCATTCTATAGAAGAGCTACTTCCATACAAGACAACCTAATCACCGTCTAACAAGGTTAATAAGACGGCATGTTCATATTATATTCTAAATATTCATGTTTGTCGTGCATTGAAAAGGACTTCTAAACAACACCACTTTAAAACTATGTGAATTATTATTACGGAGAAATTCATATATGTCCTATTATATAAAATAATTGTATAGCTATATATATAGCCTTGAAAATTCACTTTTGCATTTAATGTTTCACACTCATGTTACAAATATAAACTTAAACTATATATAAATTAATAATCTATATATTAAAATATTAAGGTATTATTTATGCATACAAAACAATGTACATAAGCAGACACTGACATGCAAGTCTGTGTCCGTGTGTGACATATAATAAAGTTTGTACAGGAGTCAATGGAATAGGTCCAAGTTGTATTACGTGTGGCGAGCTATTCAGTGGCCTTACATTACATGCATACACATATATACGAGATATATTATAATTATGTATGAACATAATACGTATCTGTATATTACATGATCAACAATTGTGGAATTCTTTTTATCATATAATAAATGAAAGTTATATGAAAGTATATTTTCATGTTCATATTTCATGTATATTTTTATGTATTATATGAAATAAATAAATTTCATATTTCATGTATATTTTTACTTTCATATAATTCATATTTTATAATATTATAATCAACAATTGTGGATATTTCGGACATAAAATAATATTTTGATTCTCTCTCACACTCACACGGGATCATCCGGTCCTTTCCACGTGAATACTTTTATCTTTTATATGTTATATTTGAAGTGTTACATGTCGTTTAACTTACATAAAATTTAAGTTTGACTTGTAATAAGAATTTAAGTTTAAATTCAATTAAAATTAATAAGTATAAATTAAGGATTTAAAATTTTAAATATGATAAAAATGAAAGTACATTGTTAACACATCATTAATTAAACTTATTATTTAACACGTGGCCCCTCTCATTATGCATTGAATATTGAAAATGATCACCCGGGCGGATAACAAATGTCTACTAGAAATTCTAAGTTCCTATAATATTTAATTTTAATTTTCTAAACTTTAAACCTTTCATTGCTTCATATTTTATCTCAATGTATTTCAGTTATAAGAATGAATCTTTCTTTCATTAAATTTAATTAATTTTCAGTAAATTAATTTATATTTTCATTAGCATTAGTAATTTTCATTAAGTAATTCTTAAATGAAGGTGCATTTAATTCCACATGTTCTCGCATGACTTAATTTAATGGCGGAAGTGTTGAACTTTAAGACTTTCTTAAATGACCTGGTTCAAAATACTTTAAGTCTTATAAAAAAAGTTATATAAATTTTTAATTTATAACATGCAATAAATGTACAAGTTTTAAAGTAGTAAACATTGAGCATGTTAAATAAAGAGATATTTAAATTAAATAATAGTTAAAAATAATTTTTACTTGACTATAAGTTTAAGATAAATTATAGAGTGATGGAAATGCCTATGTTTATTATTTTTTTACTTGTAATCTCCATTTTTTAGATTGTCTTATAATTCATTCACATTGCTTCGTATATTCCTTCTAATTATAATTTTTAATTCTTTTAAAACTTTTCATATATGCTTATCATCCATCTATTTTATATAATTGCACTCTTTAGTTATCATCTTTTTATTGTTATTATATGTTATGTGTTAAAAGTTTTTACAAAACATTAATTAGTAATATGGTTAACCCTAACCAACACAAAATCATAAAATTACATTACAATGGTTAATTAAACACAGTATCATTCATCTAAAATTGAGTAAGATCAATTGTATTAGTAATCTCATAAACATACATGCCATCATTTTATTTATATATTTTATTTTTCATCACTCTATATCCTCATTCATCCTTTTTAGTTATTATAATTGTTTATTAGTCTTTATTATATGCTGTCATTCTTTTTAAATTTATTCTATAGTATTGTTATTATAGCCTACCCAAAATTTTTAAATATATTTATTATATATTTTCATAAAAATTATATAATATTTTTATTTAATAATGAAAATATTTCTATTTAACAAATGAAATTATATATTTGAGTATGAATTTTTTTTTATAATTTAAATACTTTAAAGAATTGGTTTTTGTTTAGCAAGAGGGCATTAACTCCCTAATTTAATTCAGGATATTATATACAAATATACATATTTATTATTATATAATTATATATTATTGTGTGTGTGTGTGTGTGTGTAACTCCAAACATGTTGAAACTTTGAACAAGCTTGTTATATATTAATGTTTATAAAAATGCCAATTAAATATAGTATTTATAATTTGAATAATGTAAAGTTTATTTCAATCTTAAAGTAATTAATATTGTTATATTAATAATATTCTCTTATATTGAAGTTCATGTTATCTATTATTCAATATATTATCTTCATATTAAATATGTATATTTAAGGTGAAAAATGACTTATTATGTATTTGTTATGTATATAAATATATGTATACATCTTACTTCATACATTGAAATGGTAAAGACATCAATTCTGATTAAATTTCAATGCCATCATTTTTATGAAACTATTTATAAAATTATTTGCATTAATAATTATGATATCTAGTATATAATGTTTAAGGACATATTACCTGGTCAAGTGGAGAAGAAAGAAATTTTTAATAAAAAGAAATAATTATAATAAAATTTTATTTTTTTATTTATAATATTAAGGTGAAAGATGGCTTATTATATATTACTTATGTATATAGAACATCATATATTAAAATAGTACTTTGATAGAACTTCCAATGCCATAATTATTGTGAAATAGTATAACATGTATTACAATAACATATGTATATGCATAAACTGAAAATTTTAGTGCTTTGTCATGTTACTTCCAACATTTGATAAAAATATATTATTAATAATTTATTTCATTTTTAAATAGCTAGTTTTAGAATTTCACAGCTATAGACTTTAATGATTATATATAAATTAATCTATATTATGTAATTCTAAAAATGAAATATTGTTTTTCATGCTGTCAAATATAAATACAAATTTTATTAAATAATACTTTAAACAATAAGCATTATAAGTTAATCAATTATCTAAATTTAATATCCATATTTAAGTGAGGGCTATAAGAATCCTTTGAATGCTTTATGCCTATTTAGTACGTTATTATTAATATATTATAATATAATATATATATATATATGTGTGTTGTGTGTGTGTGTGTGGTAAGAACATTCATATACATCCACCAATTTTGAATTATAAATATAGTGAGAAACTTATAACATTATTATAAGATTAATATAATTTTAATATATAATGGTATACAATATATATTACCTAGTTAGGTGGATTTATACAAAAACACGATCTAAAGTAGGAAATTTAATAAGAAGAAATAGAAATTATTATTATTCCTACTATAAAATTAAGAGGTGCAGTTCATATGAATTACATTATTAATTACAAATAATTTATTAAGTTTGTGTAATATGTTTTACTACATTTTTGGTTTTCCTTATGCTTCTTTTCTTTATTAGTATTCAAATTGGCACAATCACTCAAACAATGTAAAAAAAGTGTATAATCATTATTACTAAGATGTTTACTACTATAAACAAGGTTTATTACTGGAATGGGCATTTCTGTGTGAAAAAACACTAAGTTTGTTAATCCTTAATATTTTTATTTTTATGTGCATCCTATGTATATGCATTTCAACATTAAACATTCTTAAAATTTGGTTCAACTGTACTATAACATATGTGTAATGTTTTTTATTTTATATACACCACATACTTTTTTGTAATTGTTTCTTTTAAAAGCTTGAAAATAAAATAAGATAACTAGTTAGCAATAAAACCACTCAAGTTGACTAGTGTAAAGATTGTTTGTTTTGAATAATATATGTTATTTATCATATGCAGTTAATAATTCTTAAAATGGGTTTAAATTAAAATTCTTAATAAGGTAAGTTTAAAATTTATTCATTTTCTAAGATGGAAATCAAAAAGGCAATTCAGCCTAAACTTATATATTTGTACTACATGTTTTATTATAATTTTGAGACAATATTTAAATTATGCATGTCTCTTCAAGATTCGGCTACACAACTAGAGATCTTAGATCACATCATTGTTTATATGCATTAGAAGTAAAATCTATAGAATGCAAATTTGACATTATATGTAATGATTATTAATTATTTAAACAAGGATTTAAAATTTTAATATTCTAACTAGTTAATAATAATAATAATAAAAGGATTTATTATTTAAAATTCATATTTAATAATGAAATAAAGAATCTCACGAGAGGTACTTATTAATATTTAAATGTTTTATAGTAAGATTTATATTTAATTAATAATTCAAATGTTGATGTTTTTGCTTTTAAAAAATTATCTTTATATAAAAACTGATTAAGTATTAATAAATAATTTTATATAAGAAACTAAATTGCTTAAATGATCAAATAGACGAGGAATTAGACAATTCAGTTACAAGTGACAATTTCTGTATAATGATATAATATAAAAACATCTTACTGTACCTCGTGTCACGTGATAACATATTTCATGCATAGCATTTTCATATGAACATGTTATAGTGTTGCGTGTGCATATGCAGTACGTCCTACGTACATAAAAGTACATGAAAAAGTCACTGTACGTACATTGAAATAGAAATTCTAGAAGCCTGAAAAGCGTGTATTATGTGACATAAGATATTTGACTTTTTTTTGTTGAACTATTTCAATAGTATGCCTGAAGTGACAAATGCATTATATATACATTGACATGCTAGGTCAGTCAATAATTACTATAATGGTTAGTTTAATTTCACTTATCATAATGGTAGTTAAAGTAATATATTTTATGTAGTTGAGTCTTTACATACATGCTTTAAAATTTATAATCTAGTGAAATATTACATACAAATGCGAGTGTGTGTGTTATACACTAGTTTTTAGTTTTTGGCTATAATTAAGTATATGAACTCATATAAAATTAATATGTACAGTGTTTGTCTGATATGTATGCAGAAAAATGTGGTTGTCTCTCTTTAATTTTCTCCATTATAACTGCATTATATTGCAATTTTTCACTGTCTTAACCGGAAACTACTGCAGTATTTCCATATTAAATCTTTAAAAAAAACAAAAGAAAAGAGAATATGATAAATAACACACATATAATTAAAAGCAAACAGCCTTTACATACATCAACTGAACTTATCAAGTTGATTTTTATTGCATCAAACTTATAAACTAGTTGCCTTATTCCATTTCAAGCTTCCTGCAAAGGAGAACATATATTCCATTATTTCTTAGAAAAATTAAATGATATTATAACATTATGTTATCATAGTTTAACTTTAAGGAAATTAAGCAATAAGAACTGCAGACTTGAGTTTGTGTGTGTGTGTGTGTGTGAGTGTGCATACACTCACTTAGTGCTTGACACAACGTGAACCATTCCATGAATAACCACTGTTACACCGGGAAACACAGCCACGCCCATTCCAGTAGTAGCCATATTTGTTGCAGTAGACACAGCTGCGGCCGTTCCAGTAGTAATGGTTACCACACTTCTGTGACACTGCCTGAGTGACTGTGCCGATCTGAACACCAACAAAGAGGAGAAGCATAAAGAAAACCACAAATTTAGACATATTGCACAAACTCAAATATTACAGAAAACTATATGTAAATAATGTAATTGCACCTCTTTTTTATAGTGGGGAAATAATTTTAAATAAATTTTATAATTATTATATATTCACTTATAATAATATAGAAGTTATATATTACATGTACAGGTATTCTCACAGTATTTATACAGCTGGTACCAATGGATGTGAAACAGATCATCATCGTTGTTCAAAGTTCTAGTCAGAATTGATCTTTCTTACCTAATACCTAAACATAGTTATATACTAATAATATCAATACTTGTTCAGTCTGACAATTTCATCACGAATTGACTGACATAAAAGAGGCAAGTTTTCTTCTTGACTTTGACTTGTTAACTCTTAGGGTTAGGGTTTAATACATGGTTAACTGTATAAATATGTATTTTCTCATTATATATATATAGTATGAATATAAATATTAAATATTAAATGATAGATAAGGAAGAACTTAATGAATGGGTACACGAGGACTCCTCTTCCTATACGCATGGTTAAAGAGAAATTAAACTTGTTATCTTTGATTTTCTATACATATCTTGAAAATATTCTTGCACATGTGCGGACTTTGCATTCTCCTGTGCTCTCTATACATTGAACCACCGTGCTGTATACATCCCCAGCATATGTGTGTGTGTGTTTTGACAAAAATATCTACATGTGTAGGAGTTTCTTAGATGTTTTAATTTATCTCTGTGAAGCATCAAAGTTATATATCGTATGAATTTTGTGAAGAATAATAGTCTAATTTTCCATAGATTTAACCTATTTCATTTGAATTTTTTAATAAATGGTTATATAATATATTTTGTATGTTAAATTATAAAAGTCAAAAAGAATAATAAATTATTTAGTTTATATATACAAAACACACCCATATATATTCACACATACACATACATATAGATACATATACACATAGATACATTACATGTATCTATATATATTTAAATTTATACTATGTACGTTTACATATTATATATATTTAAAATCTAATAACATTCAGATTAAGATTTTATAAATTTTAAACTAGATTTTGATACTATAAAATAAATAATAATATTTATTGTTAAATTTCAAATATTTTAAAAGAAAATACACTATGAAAACTTAATTCACACTAAAAATAAAGTAAAAAACTTGACTTGGCACCTGTGTAAAGATTAAAGTTTAAAATCACAACCATCCACATGAATGGTTATGCCAGTCTTATTTTGTAAACAAGCCGTACAAAATCAAGACTCGCTCTATCATAGCACAAATGAAAATGGCAATGTGTAATAAATAAATTAAAGAATAAAAGACAAACTTGAGCATGTATCAATAAATATTAAAAGAAAAATATAATGTGTTATGTTATTAAATTAAGCTTAAAAAGTAAAGAAAAATAATTAAAAAAAAATGAAATGGTCACCAATTTATTCACACAATAACCTCTTCTACTTATGCAATTCTTCGTTTACCCGAAATCTTTTGCATCAAGACTTTCCACTTTAGTAACATTAACCCGACGGTATTAATAAGGCAAATTTAATTTAAATAATTAAGTGCTTTTATATCTAAACACATTTTTTCTTAAAAATTTACTTTAATAAATTAAAAATTTATATGCTCTTACTTAAATTTTAAACATAAAACAAAGAATTAGTGTGAATACACTACACTTATTTAATAACTTACATAAAATTTGGTGTGAACACATTCACTTTTGACTCTTACTATGCTTATATAACAAAATAAAGGTAATGGTCGGTGTGAATTGAGATACTTTAAGAAATATAATAAAGGAAAAATTATATTTATATCTCTAAAATTTATCATATTTATATATATATCCCTAAAAGTTTTATATTTATATATACCCCTTAAAAGTTTTAAATTTACATATATACCCTTAAAAAACTTCAATCTTAATATTTTGACTTTTTAAAATAATAATATTAACTAAAAATATATTTTAATTTATAATATATTGCAAATAAAATAATTGAAATTTATTAAGTGTTAAATGTTAAAAATTGTCATAATAAAAAAAGAATATTTTTAAAAATAATTATATTATATTATGATATATAATGTTTAATAGGTTGTATTTTGACCTAAATATAATAAATACAAATTAATTATAAATTTTTATGATTTTTTAAAAGTTTTTTAATTTTTAATTTTAAAATTTATAAATTTAAATTGAAGTTTCAAGGGTATATATGTAAATATAAAACTTCTAAGGCATATATGTAAATATGATAATTCAAGGGGTATAAATGTAATTTCACTATAATAAAATATTAAGAATATTCACTTATAGACTTTAAAAATACATTTCACTACATAATTTATCTTAAACTCATATTTAAAAAGTGAAAATTATTCTTCCACTGATATTTAATTTAAATATCTTTTTAGTTAATATGCTGAAGTGTTGATTAACTAAAAACGTGTACTTTTATTACATGGTACCCTTAACTTTCTTGTGTTATTAATTTTTTACTCATAATCTTCATTTCTTAAAAATTATCATAATTCATTCACGTTGTTTCATATACTCCCTTTAATAATTCATTTTTACAATATGTAATTTTTTTAAAAAACTTGCTCTATCATCTTACATATGAATATATGTATACACCCTTTACCTTTAGTACAAAGACATCAATTCTAATTAAATTCCAATGTCATAAATATTGTGAAATATTTATAAAATGTATTATGTGTTCATAATTATAATATCTAGTATATAATGTGTAAGAAAAGAAATTTTCAATCAAAAAAATACTTGTTATGCAATTTTATATATATTATATATAGACACACACATAAAAGATAAAAGATGGCTTATTATAATTGCTTATGTAATATATTAAAACATTATAGTATTGAAATAGTATTCTGATTAGAACTTCCAATATCATAAATATGGAGAACGGTTATAACATGTATTACAAATAATAGATGTATATAGATAGCTAAAATTTTAGTGCTTTGTTATGTTACTTTCAACATTCGATCAAAATATATTATTCATGATTTATTTTATTTTTGAATAGTTAGTTTTAGAATTTCATAGATATAGACTTTAACGTATATAAAACGATCTATATTATGTAATTTTAAAAATTAAATATGTTTTCCATGTTGTCAAATAAATATAAATTTTATTAAATAATACTTTAAATAATGAGCATTATAACTTAAATTAAATATCCACATTTAAGTGAGGGTTAATAAAGAACAAAGAAAGTACAGATCAAGAAGAATACTTTTGTGAGGATACTTATAACATGTATTATGCATTAATATTAGATTTAATATTTAGTGGTATATATATATATATATATATATATATATATATATATATATATTACTCAAGTGGATTTTTACAAAAACATTACTTAGTCAATTACATATCTGTACTTGTTTTTTTATATAATATTTAAAATATGCATGTCTGTTGAATACTCAATTGAAATAATAGATTACATCATTGTTATATGCACTGAAAGTCAGATCTACATAATGCAAATTTGACATTTTATGTAATGATTATTAACTTAGTTTTATCAATAGATTTAAAATATTGACTTAGTTAACTCAATCAATAGGGTTTGATTTATTATTATTATTTTAATAATAATAATTAAAAAAGGATTTTATTGTTTAATATGCATCAAATTTATTAACAAGAAAAAATTCATATTTGATAATGAAATAAAGAATCTAACGAGAGGGAAAAGCCATATTTATTAATAATTTAAAGGTTTTATAGTAAAATCTATATCTATTTAATAATTCAAATGTTGATGTTTTTGTTTTTTTTGTTATTTAAAAATCTTTATATAAAAACTGATTAAGTATTAATAAATTATTTTAAGTTGCTTAAATGAATCGAATCGAATTGACGAATTAGACAATTTCAATTACAAATGATAATTTTATATAATGTGAGTAATTAATACAATAAGAACATCATATTGTAACCGCTCGTATACAACATTTTTCATGCATATTACCATAACATATTCATGCATGAACATGTTATACACATACGTATATAGTGTTGCGTGTGCATATGCATGTATGTCCCTACGTACATAAAAGTACATGCACTGTACGTACATTGAATACAAATGTCTAGAAGCCTAGAAAAGCGTGTTGTTATGTGACATAAGATACTGGACTTTTCCAAAGCCTCTTAATAGCGTTGCGCGTGCATATGCATGTATGTCCCTACGTACATAAAAGTACATGCACTGTACGTACATTGAAATATAAATGTCTAGAAGCCTAGAAAAGCGTGTTGTTATGTGACATAAGATACTGGACATTTACAAAGCGGGTTTGTTAATTAATTAAGTTTAAAATGTTATATTTAGCATAGTTTACATTGACATGCTAGGTCAGTCAATAATTATTATAATGGTTAGTTTAATTATTATAATGGTTACTTAACGTACGGTAATATTTTATGTAGTCTAGTTTTACATACATGCTTTTAAAATGTATAATCTAGTGAAACATTACATACAAATGCACATGTATGTTATACCCTAGTTTATAGTTTTTGGCTATAATTAAGTATATAAACTCATATAAAATTAATATATACAGTGTTTGTGTCATATAGGCTGCACCTCTTTTTTTATATGGGAAAAAATGTTTAAATAAATTTTATAATTATTATTTTTTTCTTCTATATATTCACTTATAATAATATAAAAATTTCCTAATATATCTATACTGACACATATATTAATGCATAATACATCATCGTTATTCAAAGTTCTAGTCAGAATATGTAATAACTAAATATAGTTATATACTAAATTATAACTAATATCAATACTTGTTCAGTCTGACAATTTCATCATGAATTGACAAAAGAGGCAAGTTTCTTCTTGACTTTGAGTTGTTAACTCTTTCTAAATACATCTTTAACCTTTTATATATATATATATATATATATATATATATATATATAGTATGAATGTAAATATTAAATGATAGATAAGGAGGAACTTAATGAATGGGTACACGGGGCTCCTCTTCTTATACGCATGGTTAAAGAGAGAAATTGAACCACCATGCTTTATACATCCCCAGCATGTGTGTGCGTGTGTGTGTATGTTTTGAGAAAAATATCTACAAATTTCTTAGATGTTTTAATTTATCTCTTTTAATTTTTGTGACTATACTCATATGAATTTGTATAAATAATATCTAATTTTCCATAGGTTTAACATCAAATTCTTTAATAAATGGTTATAATATATGTATGTTAAATTATAAAAGTCAGAAAGAATAATAAATTAGTTTATATGTATCTATACATATTTAAATTTATATACTATATACGTACATATTATATATATTTAAAATCTAATAACATTCAGAATAGTAAATTACAGATTTTATAAATATACTAATTTTGATAATATAAAAATAAATAATAACATTTACTGTTAAAATTTAAATATATTGAAATAGGAGATACATGAACGAAGAGATATATAGTAGGAGATATTAATATATTCATCAGAGTACATGCATGCCACATCATCATTTATTAGTGTGTCTTGGGCATTGCATGTGTGTTACACATCTACAAATGTATACATGTTTATATATAAATTTGTGAAAATAACATTTTATATCTTATAATGACATGTATGTTATATATATGTATACATGTATATTTAAAATTACAGTAGGTAAACAGTTACATATGTGAATTAATCATGAGCATTGAAATAATTAAATATTTTTTTACAGCCAGGATAGAAATCTTTCTCAAATTAATGTGCCACACACACACACACACACATAGACGCACACACACAATGTTTATAAGTTACTAACACACCATGTGTATAGAAAGTGTGTGTTAAAAAAGTGTTGTAAATTAAATATTAAAATAATAAATCAAAGTTTAATAATTATTTATGATATACAAATTATACATTAATGTAAGACTTTTGTTCTATATACTGTAAAGATAAGAGGTATTAGACTTTAATCTTTAATAATGTTAATAGATATTATAAAGTCTAATTAGTGATTATTTTATTATTATGTTTTGAGACATGAAAGATAAAATTACAACACAAGATTTAGGATTTCATTAAAAAATAAAAAAAAATAGAATTCTTATACTAAAAAAAGAAATTTAACTCTATATGTGTTTATAAATCAAAACATATTATTGAAAACAAACTTTTATATACAATAACAGACCAGGAGTCTGGTATTATTATTCAAGAGCTTCAAACTGTAACCAGTTGATTTATTTAATATAGAAATCCCTGCCTGTTAAAATAAAAATAAATATTAATCTTAATTTGATATAAAATATGTATGTCTGTGTGTTACATGAAAAATAAAGAATATAGCCTATAAATCTTTCTATTTACTGCAGTTTGAGAGTGTAGAGTTGTTATATATGTATGTTTATGTTTATAAGAGAGTAAACACACACGCACACACACACACACTTACTTAATTTTGGCATTTCTTTCCATCCCAGTGACCCTTGTTACAACGTGGAGCACAATATTTACCACTCCAGTAATAACCATATTTGTTGCAATACACGCACTTATGCCCGTCCAATAATAATACTTTTTACTACACCTCTGGGCCGTGGCTTGCGAAACCGTTCCAACTTGAACACCAACAAGAGGAGAACAATGAAGAAAGCAATTAAAAACTTTGTGTTAGCCATAATTATATGTAAACTGTATTATGCAATGTGTATTTTTGCTTGGTTTTTATAGTGGGAAATATATTAATATTAGTTTTATATATCAAGACTAAGTTCTAGTTTATATATCAGACTAAGTTCTAGACTTCTACAGTGTTCATTGACTATGTATACATTATAACCTAGTTATTATCTAGTAGATGTAAAATAACATATCTTCGTCATTGATGTAGCATAACGATATCTTAGTTGACGTATTATACTCTGTAGTGGCATCGTACAAGACGTAAAACAGATTAATATTATTATTAGTAATTAATGAAATTATTAATTATATTATAGTTTAGAAAGTGAGAAAACTTGTACTTTGCCGTAAGTACTTTCGGTACAAAATTAATATATAAAATAAGCTAGTTTAATATTTTTATATTTTATAATATGTTATTGAATTTATTTATACAGAAAGTAAAAAAGAAATATGCTTTTAAAATTTTATATGTGGATAAGATTTATACGCTGCAACACGACAAGAGAGACAACTTTGTAAAACTTCTAGTATTATTAAACCGTATAAATTAAATATCTTGGACTTAAATACAATAGTATTTAATATATTAACAATAAAATAAATATATTAATATAAATTATTAGTGGTTCTTTTGGTAACGCATGGTACTTGACTAAATATATATAAATAATCTTTTATCAATATTTTACTTTACTAATTCACTGTATACATGTCAAGTAGGACCTTGCTTTTCGGAAGAGAATGGTATATATATATATATATGTACACGTAAGAATGGCGTATAATAGAATGGGTCATAACACATTTTCTTAACAATGTTTATAACATAATTTTACGTTTAACATGTTAAAACCCATAAAACTACTATTTATTAAAATAATATTTAGAATCTTTAATGAAATACATAAGAATTATTAATTATATTGTTTAATATTATTAACTCTTAACTATAAGTTTTTACCGTTGGATATACATTCATGCTTGTTACACTTTCGTTAACGTGTAAAGCCCTTGACTAAACATACAAAATCAAGACATTTTCTTTCGGCAGAGAACGAAAATGTGTATATGTGTGTGTCTGTGTGTGTACACGTAAGAACAGTGTATAATAGAATGGGTCATAACACGTTTTCTTAACAATGGTTAAAACAAAAAATTTATTTTTAACATGTTAAAACCCATAAAATTACTATTCATTTAAGGAAGTACAAAGATATGTACTTAAGACATAAGAATCTTATTTAATATTATTATTAATATACTTTTCTTACCTAGAACTCTGTTTTTAATTAAGAATTTATAATATTCGTTACAACAAACAAATTAAAGTTATACATTAAAATAAAAACTATGCTAAGTATATTATATGGATATGCAAAAACACTTCTAATGTTTTCACATATACCAAATGTATTAACCACATTCCTATTATAATTTGAAATTAAAAGTTATACAAATATTAACAACAGTTGATTTATAAAATTAGTACAAATAGGATCCATTTTAAAGACAATATAAAGATACTTAACTTAATATTAACAATGAAATTCTTTATATACAGGTACATACCTTTAAACTTAATAATGATAATACTAATAATATAAAGATGATATAGAAAACCTATATAATTTTAAAAACTTAGTAAGTTTTTACATAAACTTGTTTTTAAGAACACTTGCAACCACGTTATCTATATAAACCATGTCTAAGTTGTTCTCTTAAACATACACACACACTCAAACGACGTACGTGTTTTTGTTACCTTCTTCAGCCAGGAAAAAGAAACTTATATATTTGATTTTATTACTGGTCACTGGATAAGCTTACCATCATTGTACTGTTGATCTCTTTAACACCTCGATACCTAGCAGTTTGATACACAGTCAGTATTTCTTGTAATAACAACACACACACACGGGGGAGAGAGAGAGGACACGTTTACTCCCATCCCACTTCACGGAGAGTTTAGATAATGAAGATGTGCTAACAGGAGTGAATTTCTCAATGGAATCGCTTCACGACGTCCTTCCAGATAATGGTTAAATCCCAACATGATCAAGGATTTTGATATTGCAACACAAACCAAGTTATCATCATATAAAGACCATGAGTGTGTGCATATACGTACACTGCTCTCCATCCTCAAGAGGTTAAACTTCTACCAAAAATCGTTACACGAACACTTACCATCCTTAAAAACATGAAACCGACTTGCATCTCTGCACACAATCTCTCTTTCTCGATCCTCAATATAACTGCAGTAGCAATATGACAGTCGTCACACACTCTCAAGTTCTTCACAATCCTCACTCTAGTCCCAGCCTGCGTATTTATAAGTGCACAACCTAGCCAACCTCTCACTATGCCCACACACCATCCGACACAATACCCGTTGTTTCATGTCTACCAACAGACTCTGCAGCTTTGCATTTATCTCCACTATCTGAGGATGCACAGAGTCCTCGCGATGAACCTGTGTACAAACCCTCCGTCGTCACTCCACCAGCTCTGACCCGTCTGTTTCCACGCACTCGCCTTTCTCATCCTCAGAACCTATGCTCGATCCTCCCACATTCCCACACAGATTCGCCATCAGTACATAGTACGCCCCTTGCTTCTCGTCGAATCTCAGCAAGTTCTCGAATGCAACCCTCCCTATCTCTACATTCCTCCACTTCAGGAGCTCAGTGAGGTAGTCCACGCTATAGCATCCGCCTCAAAAGGCATGCTTTGTAAGGTCTTCAATGCCATCTCGACCTTATTCGACCGTCCAAACAGGTCTACCATACAGGCATAGTGTTGGATGTCCGGTTCGACCGCGTACTCCCTCATCGCACCAAACAAGCTCTCCCCTCTAGTCCTGCATGACTACACGCAGTAATCACACACAGGAACGTGACTGCAGTCACACACACACCCTCACAAACCATCCTTTCGAAGAGATCGAAAACCACTTGTGTCTCTCCTTGGTGACTGTATCAGTGAGTTCCATGAGACCGGATGAGTCAATCAGGTGTTGTGCACAAGCTGTGCTCCCACATTTTCCATAAAAGTCTACCAAGCAGTTCATCACTACCGGGTCGGTCTCGAACCCCAACCGCAGTACGTCTTGTGTTATTCCCAGCCACAAGCGCCCCGACATAAGCTTGAGAGTCTGGTTCGAAACCTGGCAGTCTAACACAGGAGAAAAGCTCCAGCGCAAGGGTGTACTCCCTATTCTCTGCGTATCCCAGTACCAGTGCTGTCCAGAGAACCAAGTCATGGTATGAACACTGACCTTGCATTGTCCATACTCCCGCATTTTGCATACATGTCCACAAGTCTCTTGCAACGAACACATTAAACATCTTCCCATGCTCTTTCCCTATGTGATCACTCAATAAACAAGCTTCAACTGCTGCACTGTGGATTGCCATTCCTATGTGTTCATTTTGAGAAACATGCCATCATAGTGAGCAGCGCTTTCTGCCTCGGCAAGACCGACACATGCAGAAAGAGCCGCTACGAATGCACGGGCATCCAGAGGGCAGTCCATTCTCTCAAACAGCTCCATAGTTTTCCCCATTCTCCACACATCCCAACGCAACAGTCCAGGAGGGCTTGTAATCTGATTAAGCACTCGTTAAGTCACCACATTTCGCAGAAACATCCAGCAGTGTAGTAGCCACGAATAAGTCACATAAGCAACCAGAGCCAAGGGCTCTTTGGTGTATAGACATGGCTTTGTCCAGAGTCCTTTGTTTTATAAGCTTGCCTTATATGTAAATAATGTAATTTGCACCTCTTGTTGGGGAAATAGTTATATATCTAATCTAGTCAGAATTGATATTTCTATACCTAATACCTAAATATAGTTATATACTAAATAATATCAATACTTGTTCAGTCTGACAATTTCATCACGAATTGACTTACATAAAAGAGGCAAGTTTTCTTCTTGACTTTGACTTAGGGGTTAGGGTAATATATGGTAAGCCATCTTTAACCTTATTATATATATATATATATAATATATTATATATTATATATTAATATATAATATGAATATAAATATTAAATGATAGATGAGGAGGAACTTAATTAATGGGTACACAAGGACTCCTCTTCTTATACGCATGGTTAAAGAAGAGAAATTGAACTTGTTATCTTTGATTTTCTATACATATTCTTGAAAATAACAAGTTAGATTCTTGCACATGTGCGGACTTTGCATTCTCCTGTGCTCTCTATGCATTGAACTCTATACATTGAACCACCGTGCTGTATGCATCCCCAGCACGTGTGTGTGTGTGTGTGTTGACAAAAATATCTACATGTGTAGGAGTTTCTTAGATGTTTTAATTTATCTCTTTTAATTTTTGTGAAGCATCAAATTACTATACTCGTATGAATTTGTGAAGAATAATAGTCTAATTTTCCATAGATTTAACCTAATTTCATTTAAATATTTTAATAAATGGTTATATAATATATTTTGTATGTTAAATTATAAAAGTCAAAAAGAATAATAAATTATTTAGTTTATATATACAAACGCACACACCCATATATATTCACACATACACATACATATAGATAGATACATTATATATATATATATATATATATATATATTATATTTAAATTTATATATTATGTACGTTTACATATTATATATATTTAATATCTAATAACATTCAGAATATTAAATTACAGAATTTTATAAATTTTAAACTAGATTTTGATAATATAAAATAAATAATAATATTTATTGTTAAATTTAAAATATCTAAAAAGAGAATACACTGTGAAAGCTTAATTCACACCAAAATATTGGCACTAGGTATAAATATTAAAGTTTAAAATCACAATCATCCGTAAGAATGGTTATGTCAATCTTATTTTGTGAACAAGCAATTAAAAATCAAAATTGATTATTTCCAACGGCACAGATGAAGATGGTAATGTGTAACAAATAAATTAAAAAATAAAAAACAAGAAAAATGAAATAATCACCAAATTATTCACATGACAACCTTTGTTTACTTATGCAATTCTTCGTTCCCCTTTGCATCAAGACTTTGCACTTTAGAAGCATTAACCCAATGTTATTAATAAGTCAAATTTAGTTTAAATAAGTAAGTGCTTTTACTTTAATAAATTAAAAATTTATATGCTCTTGCTTAAATTTTAAAAATAAAACAAAGAGTTAATGTGAATACACTAAATATGCTGAAATATTGATTAACTAAAAACATGTATTTTATTGCATGGTACCCTCTAACTTTCTTGTGTTATTAATTTTTTTTACTCATATCTTCATTCTTAAAAATTGTTATATAATTCATTTATGTTGTTTTGTATACTCCCTTTAATAATTCGTTTTTACAATATGTAATTTTTAAAAAACTTATCATATATGCTCTGTCATCCTATGTATATGCTATATGTATACACCCCTTAGTGATTAAAACTTTCAATGCCATAAATATCATAAAATATTTATAAAATGTATTATGCATTAATAATAATAATATCTAGTATATAATGTGTAAAGATGAAAGAAACTTTCAATCAAAAAAACTACTTGTTTTGAAATTTTATTCTTATTATTCCCTACTATAATATATATATATATATATATATATATATATATATATATATATATGATAAAAGATAGCTTATTAATTAAATAATACTTTATATACACATGTATAATATATATGTCTACATACATTATTATTATAAAATTTATTTATTATTAATTCCTATATATATATATATAATATAGATAGATAGATAGATAGATATAGATAGACACACACACATAAAAGGTGAAAAATGACTTATTATAATTGCTTATGTAATATAGAACATCGTAGTATTGAAATAGTATTTTGACTAGAACTTACAATATCATAAATATCGTGCTTCTAACATTGGATAAAAATATATTATTCATGATTTATTTCATTTTTAAATAGTTAATTTTAGAATTTCATAGTTATAAACTTTAACGTATATAAAACAATTTATATTATGTAATTTTAAAAATTAAATATGTTTGTCATGCTATCAAATAAATATAAAATTTATTAAATAATACTTTAAAACGAGCGTTATAACTTAAATTTAATATCACATTTAAGTGAGGGCTAATAAAGAAGAAAGAAAGTATAATCGAGAAGAATACTTTTGTGAAGATACTTATAACATGTATTATGCATTAATATTAAATTTAATATTTAGTGGTGTTATATATTTATATTAGTCAATTGGATTTTTACAAAAACATTACCTAGTCAACTTACATATCTGTATTTGATTTTTATAATATTTAAAATATGCATGTCTATTGAAGACTCAACTACACACTAAAGATCGTAGATTGCATCATTATTTATATGCACTAGAAGTCAGATCTACATAATGTAAATTTGACAATTTATGTAAGCTAAGTTAATAAATTTATGTAATGATTATTAGCTAAGTTAATATTTTAAATAGAGATTTCAAATATTGACTAAGTTAACTAAATCAATAGGGTTTGATTTATTATTAATATTCTAATAATAATAATTAAAAGAGGATTTTATTGTTTAATATGCATCAAATTTATTAACAAGAAGAAATTCATATTTAATAATGAAATCACGAGAGGGAAATGCCATACTTATTAATAATTTAAAGGTTTTATAGTAAAATTTATATTTAATTAATAATTCAAATGTTGATTTTTTGTTTTTTTTTGTTATTTTAAAAATATCTTTATATAAAAACTATTAAGTATTAATAAATTATTTTATATAAGAAACTAAGTTGCTTAAATGAATTAAATCAAATTGACGAATTAGACAATTTCAATTACAAGTGACAATTTTATATAATCTGAGTAATTAATACAATAAGAACATCATATGTAACACTCGTATACAACATTTTCATGCATATTACCATAACATATTCATGCATGAACATGTTATACACATACATATATACGAGCCTCTTAATAGTGTTGCGTGTGCATATGCATGAAAATATACTTTTATGTCCCTACGTACATAAAAAGTACATAAAAAAAGTGCATTGTAGGTAGGGTCGCACTGACCCTTAAAGCCCTTAACTTACATGTTTTAAGGGTTTTGTGGGGTTGCAGTGACCCTTAAAATCCTTAATGCACCCTTAAGAATACATAAAATTAAGGGTACTTCAAGGGTTCTTGTGTCACACCTGCTATTAAGAAAATTCTAACTTGTGACATCACTATAAAAAATACATTTTTTCTAGAGTAGGAAAATAGGTCCTTTAAGCACCCTTAAGAAAAAACATTATTTATTGCTGGCAGGTTTAATAGTGGGACAGTGTCACCTTTAAGATGAATATTTTATATGTTTTGCAATACTAAAAATTCTTAAAAAATTTAACTATAATTACATTTTAAAGGTGAATATGATAGTAAAGGCTGGGTTGCACTTACCTTTAAAACCCTTAGTGCACCCTTAAGAATACATAAAATTAAGGGTACTTCAAAGCTTTTTGTGTCGCACTTACCACTAAAAAATTCTAACTTTTGACGTTATTAAAAAAAAATGCACTTTTTTTCACATAACTTAAGGGTAGGAAAACAGGTCTGTTAAGCATCCTTAATAAAAAACATCATTTATTGTTGGCGTATTAATTTTTATTTTAATAATGGGACACTGTCACCCTTAAAATGAATATTTTATATGTTTTAAGTGTTTTAATATGACACTAAAAACACTTCAAAATTTTAACTATCATTATATTTTAAGGGTGAATACTATATTAATACTACATAAAAATTTATATAGTAGCCCTTAACACTTAAGAATTTTAAGGGTCAGTGCGACTCAGCCCTAATACTACATAAAATTTACTTAGTAACCCTTAATGCTCAAGGGTTTTAAGGGTCAGTGCGACCCAGCCCAATGTCTAGAAACCTAGAAAAGCGTGTTGTTATGTGACATAAGATACTTGACATTTACAAAGCGGGTTTGTTATTTAATTATTATAATGGTTACTTAAAGTACGGTAATATTTTATGTATTTTAGTTTTACATACATGCTTTTAATAATTAAGTATATAAACTCATATAAAATTAATGTGTACAGTGTTTGTCTGCATATAGGCTAGTTTAAATAAATTTTATAATTATTATTTTCTTATTATATATTCACTTATAATAATATAAATTTTTTCTAATATATCTATACTGACACATATATTAACAAAGTTCTAGTCAGAATTGATCTCTCTATGTAATAACTAAATATAGTTATATACTAAATTATAAATAATATCAATACTTGTTCAGTTCATCATGAGTTGACTAACATAAAAGAGGCAAGTTTCTTCTTGACTTTGAGTTGTTTAACTCTTTTATTTATATCAAATAGCGGTTAGGGTTTAATACATCTTTAACCTTTTATATATATAGAGAGAGAGAGTTGAATGTAAATATTAAATATTAAATGATAGATAAGGAGGAACTCAATGAATGGGTACACGAGGGCTCCTCTTCTTATACGCATGCTTTATACCAGCATGTGTGTGTGTGTGTGTTTTGAGAAAAATATCTACAAATTTCTTAGATGTTTTAATTTATCTCTTTTAATTTTTGTGAAGCATCAAAGTACTAAAATCATATGAATTTGTGAAGAATGTATAAATAAATTTAATTTTCCATAGGTTTAACATCAAATTCTTTAATAAATGGTTATATAATATTTTGTATGTTAAATTATAAAAGTCAAAAAAATAATAAATTATTTAGTTTATATGTATCTATACATATTTAAATTTATATACTATATACGTCTACATATTATATATATTTAAAATCTAATAACATTCAGAATAGTAAATTACAGATTTTATAAAATTTAAACAAGATTTTGATAATATAAAAATAAATAATAACATTTACTGTTAAAATTTAAATATATTGAAAGAGGAGATACATGAACGAAGAGATATATAGTAGGAGATATTAATATATTCATCACAGTACATGCATGCCACATCATCATTGTTAGGGTCATGTGGCACTCATGTATGTTACACATCTTCAAATGTAGACATATAAATTTGTGAAAATAACATTTTTATATCTATAATGACTATATGTTATATAAAATTATACAGTAGGTAAACAGTTAGATATGTGAATTAATCATGAGCATTGAAATAATTAATATTTTTTTACAGTCAGGATGTGGAAATCTTTCTCAAATTAATGTGCCACACACACACACATATATATATAGACGCAACACACATGTTTATAAGTTACTAACACACACCATGTATATAGAAAGTGTGTGTTAAAAACAGTGTTGTAAATTAAATATTAAAATAATAAATCAAAGTTTAAATTTATGATATACAAATTATACATTAAAGAATAATATGGAAGACTTTTGTTCTATATACTGGGAGAATGATCGGAGGTTTAATCTTTAATAATGTTAATAGATATTATAAAGTCTAATTAGTGATTATTTTATTATTATGTTTTGAGACATGAAAGATAAATTACAACATAAGATTTAGGATTTCATTTTATATATATATATAGAATTCTTATACTAAAACAAAAGAAATTTAACTCTATATGTGTTTATAAATCAAAACATAGTATTGAAAACAAACTTTTATCAGGAGTCTTGTATTATTATTCTAGAGAATATATATATATATATAGAGAGAGAGAGAGAGAATTCTTATATTAAAACAAATGAAATTTAACTTTATATGTGTTATAAATCAAAACATAGTATTAAAAACAAACTTTTATATACAATAACAGACCAGGAGTCCGGTATTATTATTCAAGAGCTTCAAACTGTAACCAGTTGATTTATTTAATATAGAAATCCCTTCCTGTTAAAAAAAAAACAAATATTAATCTTAATTTGATATAATAAATATGTATGTCTGTGTTACATGAAAAACAAAGAATATAGCCTAAAATCTTTCTATTTACTGCAGTTTGAGAGTGTAGAGTTGTTATATATGTATGTATATGTTTATAAGAGAGTAAACACACACGCACACACACACACACACACGTGTGTGTGTGCATATACACTTACTTAATTTTGGCATTTCTTTCCATCCCAGTGACCCTTGTTACAACGTGGAGCACAATCTTTACCACTCCAGTAATAACCATATTTGTTGCAATACACGCACTTATACCCGTCCCAATAATAATACTGTTTAGTACACTTCTGGGCCATGGCCTGTGAAACCGTTCCAACTTGAACACCAACAAAGAGGAGAACAATGAAGAAAGCAATTAAAAACTTTGTGTTAGCCATAATTATATGTAAACTGTATATGCAATGTGTATTTTTGTTTGGTTTTTATAGTGGGAAATATATATTAAATATTAATATTTATATATCAAGACTAAGTTCTAGTTTATATATCAAGACTAAGTTCTAGACTTCTACAGTGTTCATTGACTATGTATACATTATAACCTAGTTATTATCTAGTAGATGTAAAATAACATATCCTCGTCATTGATGTAGCATAACGATATCTTAGTTGACGTATTATACTCTGTAGTGGCATCGTACAAGACGTCAAACAGATTAATATTATTATTAGTAATTAATGAAATTATTAATTATATTATAGTTTAGAAAGTGAGAAAACTTGTACTTTGCCGTAAGTACTTTCGGTACAAAATTAATATATAAAATAAGCTAGTTTAATATTTTATATTTTATAATATGTTAGTTGAATGTATTTATATACAGAAAGTAAAAAGAAATATGCTTTTAAAATTTTATATTTGGATAAGATTTATACGCTGCAACACGACAAGAGAGACAACTTTGTAAAACTTCTAGTATTATTAAACCGTATAAATTAAGGACTTAAATACAATAGTATTTAATATATTAACAATATAAAATTGATTCTTTTGGTAACGCATGGTACTTGACTGAATATATATAAATAATTTTTATCAATATTTTACTTTACTAATTCACTGTATACATGTCAAGTAGGACCTTGCTTTTCGGAAGAGAATGGTATATATATAATGTACACGTAAGAATAGCGTATAATAGAATGGGTCATAACACATTTTCTTAACAATGTTTATAACATAATTTACGTTTAACATGTTAAAAACCCATAAAATACTATTTATTAAAATAATATTTAGAATCTTTAATGAAATACATAAGAATTGTTAATTATATTGTTTAATATTATTAACTCTTATAAGAATCTTATTTAATATTATTATTAAATACTTTTCTTACCTAGGACTCTGTTTTAATTAAGAATTTAATAATATTCGTTACAAACAAATATATGTAAAATTAAATTTATACATTAAAATAAAAACTGTATGCTAAGTATATTACATGGATATGCAAAAACACTTCTAATGTTTTCACATATACCAAATGTATTAACCACATTTCGATTATAATTTAAAATTAAAAGTTTATACAACATATTAACAACAGTTGATTTAATAAAATTAGTACAAATAGGATCCATTATAAAGATACTTAATTTTATGAACTTATTATTAACAATGAAATTCTTTATATAATATAATACTAATAATATAAAGATGATATAGAAAACCTATATATAATTTTAAAAACTTAGCTTCTACATATAAGTTTTTACATAAACTTGTTTTTAAGAACACTTGCAACCACGTTATCTATACCTATAACCACCATTTCTAAGTTCTCTATAACATACACACACACACACACACTCAAACGACGTGCGTGTTCCCCTTTGTTACCTTCTTCAGCCAGGAAAAAGAAACTTATATATTTGATTTTATTACTGGTCACTGGATAAGCTTACCATCATTGTACTGTTGATCTCTTTAACACCTCGTACACCTAGCAGTTTGATACACAGTCAGTATTTCTTGTAATAACACACACACGCGCGCGCGCGCACACACACACACGGGGGAGAGAGAGAGAGACACGTTTACTCCCATCCCACTTCACGGAGAGTTTAGATAATGAAGATGTGCTAACAGGAGTGAATTTCTCAATGGAATCGCTTCATGACGTCCTTCCAGATAATGGTTAAATCCCAACATGATCAAGGATTTTGATATTGCAACACAAACCAAGTTATCATCATATAAAGACCATGAGTGTGTGCATATACGTACACTGCTCTCCATCCTCAAGAGGTTAAACCTCTACCAAAAATCGTTACACGAACACTTACCATCCTTAAAAACATGAAACCGTGCATCTCTACAAACAATCTCTCTCTTCTCGATCCCCGATATAACTGCAGTAGCAACATGACAGTCGTCACACACTCTCTCAAGTTCTTCACAATCCTCACTCTAGTCCCAGCCTGCGTATTTATAAGTGCACAACCTATAGCCAACCTCTCACTATGCCCACACACCATCCGACACAACGTACCCGTGTTGTTCACGTCTACCAACAGACTCTGCAGCTTTGCATTTATCTCCACTATCTGAGGATGCACAGAGTCCCTCGCGACGAACCTGTGTACAAACCCTCCGTCGTCACTCCACCAGCTCTGACCCGTCTGTTTCCACGCACGACTCGCCTTTCTCATCCTCAGAACCTTTGCTCGATCCTCCCACATTCCCACACTCCCATACAGATTCGCCATCAGTACATACTACATAGTTCTCGTCGAATCTCAGCAAGTTCTCGAATGCAACCCTCCCTATCTCTACATTCCTCCACTTCCTGCAGGAGCTCAGTGAGGTAGTCCACGCTATAGCATCGGCCTCAAAGGCATGCTTTGTAAGGTCTTCAATGCCATCTCGACCTTATTCGATTCGACCGTCCAAACAGGTCTACCATACAGACATAGTGTTGGAGGTCCGGTTCGACCCCGTACTCCCTCATCGCACCAAACAAGCTCTCCCCTCTAGTCCTGCATGACTGCACGCAGTAATGAGTGTCGCCATTTTGGAGGCTTGGGGCCCAGGAGGCCTGGGCTCGAATATTCAAGAATATTCTAGAATATTTTGGAATATCTTTTTTGGTTCGGCAGTATTGGCCTCAGTCGGCAAAAAAGAATTCTATTAAAACTGTTGTATTTCTATCTTATTTTTTTTTATATTAGCTTAATTTATTACTCAATATACATTAGCTAAAGTTTCTTCTTCATCTTAAGTAAAGTTGCAATTCTCGAACCACCAGTTACGCTTGGACGTGGAGGTGTTTGAGTAGGTAACTCTTCTGGTCTAATGTTCTCTACAAGCTTGTTTGTTGCCAACCTAGAGAGTTCGAAACTCTTCTCGGTTCCTATAATATTCCTTCCGAGCTCGACAGCAGCTAACAACGATGACCCGGTTCCGGAACCAATATCCCAGACTAGGTCGCCAGGTCTACTGAGACGCTCGATCAAAAGCTGCATGAGTCGAACACTCTTCGGTTGAATCATAATCCTGCACAAACTTCCATTAGGATAATAGCAAAGCAAGTACTTCCTTACCAAGCCTCCTGATAACGGTCGGCAGTGTCGACGAGGATCGTGTTCGTCAACGCCAGAGGGTTTGGCCTCTTCGACTTCTTCTCAGAGCTTTGCAGCACCAAGAGAACTAACAAGTTATCCTGCCACATAGACCAAGTTAAACTTGAACTTGAATAGCTAGCTTACCTTAATTTTGTCACGGTATCCCCAGCCTCGTGCACGGTAGACGCTGTAAGTCCCTGCAACCTCCAAGTTGATTACTGCAGCCGCCTGAATCACCGCCGAAACAGAAGGAGAACTCGCGAAGACGACCATGAAACCACTCGCTGCCAAGTGCATTCCACTGAACTGCAAGGCCTCCTCAAACTTCACCGGATCTAGCTGCACAATGTCCTTGTTGATGCTAGCACCTCCATATACAAGCTCATTGGGCAAGTCGAGGATGATGAGGTTGAAGCCGTATTCACCTACCACTTCCTGGAACAACGTTTGTGACTCAACCGTATGTAGTCTGTCAACCTGTTGTCGGAGCTTGGTGTACACCTCTGTCTGGGAAGCACCTGGCTCGAAGAAAGACCTGCTCATCTCCTCCATGTCGCACACAGCTAGGTCGTAGGATCCACGGGATGCAGCCAGGGTCGGGATGAAGGTCATCAGGTCGTCCTTGATGTCCAAACTAGCTACAAGTGGCTGTACCTCATTGATTGTAAAGTCGAATGCCGGCGGAGGTGCTGTAGAAGAGCTTGGTCCCGCTCCCGATCCCTTTGCAGGTGTAGTTGTCTTCCGCACCGTCTTCTTCATCTTGCTCTTCTTGATAGCCTCTACTTCTTCTGGCTCCCAAACAATCGCTGGTAGATCATTGGCGTGCATGTCGAATAGTGTGCTCTCCCAAGCTGGTGGCTGTTGCGACGGACAGTCGAGCCAGAATGGAACATGCTCCCGTTCGAACGGTGTTAGAGCTCCTCTGCTCTTCGACCACATGTGAGGCTCGCTTGTATGATCTGTCCACAGCTTCATCGTATGGGACGGTGTCATTTGCTTCGCCAGTATGAAGCAACACAAAGTCAGACAGTAGCAATGCTGGATTGAAAGCTTACCTCCATATCATCCGACGCGCAGATTCCTCACGCTCCAGAAACTCATTCGGCTCCATCGAATAAGTGAACCGTATGCAGTCATGGAAGGGCTGAAAGACCAGGCACTTGCTCCGAATTCTCATCTCGTCAAACCAGCTCATGAAGTCGACATCCGTTCCAACTTCTTCACCATCCTCTCGCAACCCCTTAAGGATCTGAATGGCTTCCTCGCGCACAGCCTTCCAATATAAGTCCAAGGTGAACCACTTGATCCACTCTTTGTCCTGCATGCCCGGTAGCCCAAGTGTCTGTTGTTCTGCCTTGGATTCGAGACGGGTGAGCTTGTTCAGGTATCGGAGTCGCAGCATGTTTGGAATCTTCGCCCTTGACATCGCATACAGCTTCTCAATGCCCATCCAGCGACACTGCTTATGAGAGATGTTTGTCACCTTCTGGAACCACTCCTCCCCCAAGTCTGGGTCTATGATGGAGAGGAACTTGTGCATACGCTTGTCATGCTTCTTGTACACTAGCTGCTTCAGGTTCACCTCAACCTGTGAATTGCCCTTAGCACTGGTGACTGCTCTGTCGAGATCATCGTCGATCTCGTTCTGCACATAGAATAAGTTAAAAATTTCTTTCCTATAAATTAAATCGGAGGTTACCTTGAAAAGTATCTTTGCGCAGATCAGGTTCGGAAGAGGATGCCAAGCCGTCTTTCCTGATGAACTCTCCTTCCACTTCCGCACCTCAAGACGATCAACCTCCGTGAGTGACTCGAGGATTTTCTGAGTTCCTTCTGTACTAGTGCAGACCGCCTTTACAGCGAGGAGAATATGTGGTAGCGTTGTTTCCACAGATGTTGCTGAAGATCTGTTCAACGAAACTGTAAGTCTAAACTCTTAACAAAAAGAAAAGAAAATACTCACATGTTAATCGATTGGAACATCGAAACCAGTTGAAGAATGTCGAGGTTCTCCGTGGAGATGAAACTCGATCGAACGCGAATAGCCCATCGCTGGTTGTCCTCTGCATCCTCTCGGTACAGCTTCTGCAAAGCCTGTAGCCTATGGTTCCCGTCCCAGCAGCTAAACTTCCTGTTTGAGAGCCTTGAAGCCCACTGTTTGTACTCCGGCTGAGTAAGAGCTTGCTCGAAAGACCGGTGCTGCTCGTACTGAATCGTGTCCTTCGACAGCTCCGATAGCTCCTCAGCAGTGAGTCGATCTCCGATGGACAGAATGAACAAGGCCGTGTTGCGTAGATAACCAGCCTTCTTCAACGATGACACCAGCCTGTCCAAGTCCCCTGGGTTCACTCGTCGAACCACCTCGTTGGAATGTATTCTGCAGATGGGCACATCAGGAGGATCACCAAGTCCCTTGATAGTAATTTTGTCGAGCAGGTTTGCTGAGCTCTCCAAATGCAGGCTCGCCGGTATGCTGTATAACTCCTTCGGCTCCTTATCGCTCTTCGCCTTCTTGCCTTTTGAATCAGCTTTCCCGCGGCCTCTCTTTTTGCTGACTGCCTCCTCCAAGTCGTCCTCGCTAGCTTCAGCTGCCTCTGTCATCTGCACTTGCTCGTTCAGGACTGCAACCTCAGCGGATGAAGGAGGCAACTGCGACGAGCTCTCCGGGAAATCTGTGATTGTTGGTGGAGGCTGTTCTTGCTCAACTGCTACTACTCCAGACTGAGTCACTGGAGGATCCTCCTTTGCTACATTAGATGGTTCTCCTCTCTTGCCTCGCTTCTGCTTCGATATCCTCTTCTCTTCCCGTGGCTCTTCATCAGGCGCAGTCTCTAGTAGACGTTTTGAAGCTCTCACCATTTTGTAAACTCTGGAAAGTAAACACACAAGTCAATTGATGAGGAGACAAAATAAAAAAACAAACAAAGATGACTAACCTTGTGGCTGCCGACTCAAGCTAGATGCCGACCCTCTCAGTCGGCAGAGAGATGTAGAAGAAAAAACCTGCCGACTGAGATAGTTTGTGCCGACTCTGTCAGACGGCACTGAAGAGATAATGGTGCCGACTGAGATAGGATGGTGCCGTCCCTCTCAGACGGCACAAATGGGAAGACCCATTAACTGTTTTAAAAGAAATACTTGAGACGCAAAGAAAAAAAAAACTAATTCAAAATACCTTGTGGCTGCCGACTGAAGAAGGATGGTGCCGTCACTCTCAGTCGGCACAAATGGGAAGACACTATAACTCTGAAAAAAAAAACATTGTGTATCGAATACTTGATCCAGAAAGCAAAAAATAAACATATCAAAATTACCTTGTTGCCGACTGAAAGGATGGTGCCGTCACTCTCAGTCGGCACAAATGGAAGACACATTAACTCTGAAAAAAAAAATGTGATACGAATACTTGATCCAGAAAGCAAAAAATAAAAACAAATCGAAAAAAACCTTTGTGGCTGCCGACTGAACCAGGATGGTGCCGTCGCTCTCAGTCGGCACAAATGGGAAGACCCTTATCTCTGAAAAAGAAATACTTTGAGCCGCAAATCATAAAATACAGAAATTGCACATACCTTGTGGCCGCCGACTGAGCAGGATGGTGCCGACAATCTAAATCGGCACAGAAATCTCCATTGATATACTTGGGTGCTGCACGAATCGAGTCGAAATGGATGGCGCCGCAGTGGAAACCGTAACTCTGAGATGAGATTGAAAAAACCCTGGATCTGCCGCAGTGGAAACAGATCTGAGATTGAAAAAACCCTAGCCACAGTGGAAACAGTAAACCCTATCTACCAAAAACCCTAGCCGCAATGAAAACAGTGAACCCTACGGAATAAATGTGACATTAATATTTAGGGTTTATTTTAAAATATGTGAATAATTGGTAAATGTGAAGATATTTCAAATCATAAAAGGTAGTAATTAAATTAAATCGGTGATAAGAGAGGACATCATTAAGAACACTGTGAGCTGGGCACGTAGAATTAATTATATACAAACGTGTATTCACGTTTATTATCAACGATTATAATTTTTTTTTGGCGAAGAGTGTGTTTAATCTTTTGCTTTGCTTTCCTAAACCACGAGCTTTCTCCTTGCGTTGTCATGGCCAGAGTTACCTATGAAGGCATTGACAAAGATTTCCCAGTCGATGAAGATGGAAATGCTTTTGTGTTTGAACATGATCTTCACATTGCTTTCAACATTCCTTGTTGGTTCAGTATACATGTGGTTCAATTGATGTCAGTTTCTGCGAGTTCTGGAGAAGATGTGGAGTTGTTACCAGAAGGCAATGCATCAAACCATTTGTCTTTTACACATTGTGCCCGGCAAAGGGCCCGTTGTTCAGGTTGCGGACAGAGGAGCGTGAGGAATCCATGCTGGTGTGTCTTCTAAGAGCAGACAAATGTAGGATAGGGAAGGATCTCATTGGTTCATTTGAAGTTAAACGAGTCTCTGAACTACGCAGATATACAATGGAAATGTCATTTACGAACTTCCCCCAAAGAAAGAAAGCACAGAGAAGTACTTGGGGATGAATCGCAAGGATGGCTGCTACCATTGGACACACCCGAGCACAACACACTGGCATGTTCCGGCGCGAGTCAGTCGAAGTTCATGTGTCGGACATCTCAAATGCATCAATCCTACCTGCCCTACTTGGCTTTTGAGAAGAAAGCAAATGAATGTCACTTCAAGGGTGCTGTGGAGAAGGCAAAGACAACTGAGACAGGCAAAGTAATAGGCATGAAATGTAAGCATTGTGGAGAGGAGCCATTGCTGGTGCACACTTGTCCGGCTTATGTGACTACATTCTGCCAGACGACATTTCTTTTACAAGGTTGTTCATTCACAGAGGTGTTCATCAGCATCCAGTCAGCCCCTCAGTGTCAGCTTCAAACGTTCAGCAGCCAGATCTAGTGTCAGCAACATGGTAAAGAGCAGTCCGTGAACCAATCAACGAGTGATTGAGTTTCAAGCGCGCGTGAGCTCATCTTTGAAGAACTTTTCAAGGAAGAAGGAGAAGTCTCGTACACTGGTTTACTCTCAAAACTTGAACCTCTAACAAACCATCGAAGGTATTTTTCTTTAGATCTCTAAACACTGACGTGACCTTTCTTTAGGACTCGGGACTGGATTACACAATCAAGACAGAAGGAGACACACTTTAGAGAGGGTTACGAGGGTCTTCTGGAGCTGAAGACAAAGTTGCCAATACCTTTCATTCACGTCATACATGTTCCAGGGATGGAACTGCATGGTGCTGAGGAGCAGCCTCTGATCTTCAAAATGACAGTTGAGGGACGGGTTCAGGAGTTGAGTACATCAGAAGGTGTCAAAGTGGAGGAGACCTTCATGATCAATGGGTTGTTCTGGACCACACGCACCGCATACCAGACTGGGCGACAATTGGAATACACCTTTATGACCCATTGTAAGTTGTAAAACTCTTCATAACACTTTCTAATCTTCGTTATCTAACGCTCTCTTGCAGTGTCAGATCCATGGTGACTATAGCTTACGCAGATATGTGCCGCGAAGATAATGTTGCAGTGCTGAAGTTCTTGAACACAATGCTAGAGGTTTGTAAGAAACAGGGTTTGGAGAATGTCAACTTTGCTGGTTTCATGTCGGATGAGGCTGGAGCGATATGGATAGCCTTGCGCCAAGTATTCAACAACGGAGCAAAGATGAAAGGGAGGGAAAGAAGCTGTTGTTTCACTTTATGCAATCCGTGCGTCAGGTGACAAAGAAATGGATCGCAGAAGAACATCGCGAAGAACACATGAAGCTTGCTCGTGCCTGGCCTGCAGCACTGAATGAACAATCTAAGAAAGAACAACTGGCAATTCTCGAGTCTTTTTGGGAAGGACGAGCGTCAACATTCGAGCTTTGAAGACATGGCTGTCTCACCGGAAATGTAAACCCCTAGTTTTATCATTTTAGGGTAAAACATCTCTAGAGAACAAGCCTTTGTTTTGAAAAAGCAGTTACATACGGGTTGAACATTGGTTTGTTTTTTTACATAGTTAATATACCTTATAATATTATTTTGTTTTTACCCTTGTTTATCAGTAATAATTTTTTTGTTTTTATATAATTATTTTATTTAATTTTAAATTTATTTATTGATTTTAATTGTACTTAATTAAAACTCTTTTAACTTTCATTAATTAATTAAAAATATAAAATTTATTGATTTTCTGGTGATCTCTCTGTGAATCCCTCTCTCTCTCACACACCAGTCCACCTTTCGGGAAGCGTTTCTTCATGCGTGAGGTTCTGCATCACGAGCCTCTGCAAGAAAAGAAACTAATGTAACCAGGATTCACCAGTTATACTGTGTGTGTGTATGTATTGCTATTATAATATTATTGCAGTAAGTGAACATCATCCGAGATGTGTTAACCAAGCCTATGTGTAAGTATTGCTTTCTTATTTCATTATGTATTTATTCTTAAGTATTATTATATGCACACTTGGATTGAATTATCCTTTAGGGCTCTATTGGGCTTCTGTTATTACCTAATTCAATGTCAAAATACGCTCACCGGCAGGAGCAAGCCCTCCGTGTACCTATCCCTAGGAACAACCTAATTAATGAAACGTATATAATAATTTATACTATAAGTATTCTCTCTATATATACAAACAAGCACGCACGCACAATGATCCGATGGGAAAAAGATAAAGCCGGCTTACCGGAAAAAGCTTGAAATGGAGAAGAATCTGAACAATATCAATTTAGCAGTCTAGATATGTAAAAGCACATCCCAATCTTGAAATGGAGAGGAATCTGCACATATCAATTTAGCAACACATCCCACATACAGACACAAACACGTTCTAATTTATATTTATGTGAACCAGTTCTGTCTTTATAAACGAAAGTCAACACATACACGCACAGAGACACACAGATAGAAGCTCAAATGCTCCTTGTAACGAAAAATAACTTAAAGCAGAATATTTATTTATCACATGCAGCGCACAAAAATTCATATTATGTTAATCTTTGACGATCACATCACACACAAACACAATGTATATGCATATATGACAACAGAAAGAGGCTTCAATAAGGTAGCAAAAAAATCATTATATATATACTTTATGTCCTAACACACGAAATTCTATCACGTCCACATCATACACACAATGCACGCTCACAACACAATGTATATTTATATATTGATTGCATTTGAGTGATTCTTCATACCGAAAAAGTTCAGATGCCTTGTAGCGAGATAATCCAGAGGAATCTGCAAAATATTAATATCCACACACACACTTTTTTGCATACTTAAATATACAACAGCTTATCTCACAGAGAACACAATGTATCTGTATATGTAGATCAGAGAGAGAAGCAGTGTGATTTGAAGCTTGGGGATAGCAAGGTAGTGCAAAGGAATCTGCTGTATAATAATTTAGATCTTCACAACATACAACATACAAATTTCTTAAACACATACGAAATTCGAAATACACACGCATGCACACAGAATGCATATATACCGTACGAGCTTAGGAAGCTAAATAGAAAAATACATGAATGACCTGACTAAAGCACTGATCCGACAGCATTTATATATATATATATATAACACACACAATTATATAGACACAAATTTTTTTCTAATTTTTTAGACTTATAAACGTGTATGTCTGTCTGTGTCTGCGTGTATAAATGCATATATAGACTTAGATGATATTTGCTTATATGTATAGACAGGAATATATACTGTCTGAACTGTCCATATACAGTGTGTGTGGGTGTGTGTGTGAAGACAAAAAACTTACGACTGCATCTGTTTGTCCATCGATGAACCAGAGCCCTATATCCCCTTTCCAGATAACAGAGTGCTGGACTCGGACAGCTTGTACTTGACCGCTCCAGTGAGTGGCTCCGGAGGCGGAGGTGGGGAGGGGTCGGTTTCTCCCCACTGGGACGATCGAAATTGGGTCTTCTCCGGGGCCTGTCCATGGACCTTGGACACCCATTGCACAGCTTATCCTTGTTGGCATTGCCACATTGAGCCCGGAGTGTGAATGGAACTTCCTCGGAAAGCCCAAAATCCCTGACTCTGGGACAGATTTGTGCCTATGAACTGGGATACCTGAATAGCGGTCGACATTCCTGATCTTGGAGAGCTAAACCCATACCGCCGGATCTGCGGAGCACGCTCCGCCGCTTCACAGAAAGAACCCTAAAGCATATTCTAGGATCCCTGTTTAGGTTAGCTTACGTGTATTACATGTATATTTATAAATAAGTAGCGAAGAACAATAACTGTATATGTATATATATACTAAGAGTTTCATAATATCTATTAATTTAAATATGTGAGTCTATACATCTTACAGACATTATTTTATATATAATGTGTAAAAGGGACAAAGAGAGATGAATTTATGCATGCACACATGCTTGTATATATACACACACGTGTTTATCTTCAACACATGCTAGTGTCCATGCACATAGTCACAAATTTTCAATTAAAATATATTAAACCACTAACCACATTAATAAACTCAGAGATAAAAACCACATGCGCACATCATATAAACATCCACAGACACACAACACATCCACATATACAGAATTAAACATTCATAGGCACACATTTCATATATCGCAGAATTTATAATGTTTCTCCTTTTTGTCTCTCTCTCTCTAACACACACATATCACATAAGTTAACTTATGTAATTCAAAATGAATATCTTTTGTTAAGCATAATTATTGAGTTTGCATGGGGATGTATGTGTGTGTGTATAATATATATAGGTGTTGCATCTGATATATTCAAAACTAAAATAAATTTTATTATGATATATTAAACTAAATAAATCTTTTCTTTTATCCTTATTTACAAAGTAAAAAATTATTTTTAATTTAGTTACACGAGTATAACTTACTATCAAACTACATATGCCATGGTGAAATAAAAACATAATCTAAATAAGAAAGTAAATAAAATATTTTTTCACTGTATTTTAATTAATTATAACATAATTTTATACATGTTACAAACCCAAAACCAACCCTTGTTCTTGGACCTTAGTACTTCCCTAGTATGTTAGTCAAAAAAATTTTACCCTAGTATTTATAAAATTAGGCATAGTTTTTTTGCTTTGTTTATTTTACATTTTCCGGTGTCTTGGTGGATCAGGCATGAGGACCACATCTCAATGGCGGAACTAGGAGACATGATAGAAGAAGGACTCGCGAGCGTTCCAACTACAAACAATGCTGAAGTGATTCATGCGAGAGCAAGAAGAGCAAGATTGGCCAAAAGAGTACCACTGCTGGAGGCGACAATGTTAAACCTCACCGATGCAGTTATGCAAAGTGCAAAGGTGAAAGCGGCAATAGAAGGAGGTATACAGGTCAGGGCCTTCGAAGGAAACTCTGTTGAAACGAGTGCAACGCAAACTCTCTAAGGGGAAAAGTGTATCTCCATCAACAATTATCAATCTGGTGGAAGCGAGGAACACTTGACCAGCCGGAGTTCACAAGTACCACTAACGTTCGAGTTCAAAACTGTTAGGAGAACAGTCACAGGAACAGAACAGTCTGATGCTCGACATTCACACAGACATGATGTAGAGTACACAGAGCGGTGGTCCAAACAACATGAGAAAGAGGTTAAGGTTCAAAGAGGTTTTGGAGAGAGAGATTGCTCAAACAGAGTGGGCCATCAGACGAATCGGAGCATCTAGTAAGGTTAAGTTTGGGGATGAATCAGGAAGGAACTACTCTATGTGGAAAATCAATCGGTTATCCAAGCAGAGTGCCAGCACCAGGATTCTATGGAAAAGGAGTATGTACAACAGATGATGTGGTTCTGCTCAAAAGATTCAGGGTGTTTCACGCGGCCAAACGGCAAAATTCTTCAGTCACGAATTCCAACACCACCAACGGTTTGGCCTGTGCTCAAGGAAACGAAGCTAACAAGTGAGGAGTCAGAGAACTACAGGATGCAGGCTTTGTTCTGGAAGGTTTACAGGGGACGGCAGGAAGAGTAGATGAGGGTCAGAAGGACAAAACACCATTGCCACCACGTGGAGCTGGATCTACAACAATTCCACCTTTCAAAGGACGTATGGTCTGGACTCCAACAAAAATGTCTAAGGAACAAGAGAAGAATTTCCACAAGGCCAAGACGTTTTTAGGTCGTGTGCGAAATGTTGAAGTGACAGCTAGAGGACGGAAGGAGGCTTTCATTGTGTCGCAGGAAATGACTCTGCAAAGGTGATTATTAGTATTATCCTATATGTAGTTGTTCTACTTTCAGAAGGGCAAAAGTTGGAGCTCATGTGTACACATGTACTTCGTCTACAGCCATGTACTTGGCTTGAACCCGGACGTCACATATTTTCTATAAAGGCAATCACTCAGTGAGATGGAGGTCCACCGTTTGCTGGTGAATTGCAGCAGAGTTCATGACCCACCGGTGCTACAAGGATAAATGGTTTAGGTTTATGATAATGCTTTATTAAGCTAGTCGGCATATATTAAGCCAGTCGGCATATTAAAAAAACTTATATATTCTAGAATATTCTTGAGAATATTCTAGAATATGCTAGAATAAACCTGGAATATCCGCGAATATACTAGAATAATATGAAGCCTCCTGAGCCGGAGCCTCCTTTTCGCCGAGCCCATCACTAGCAACACTTGGGAACTGGCGCATAAGTAATAATATCTCACAATGGAATGGGTAACGTTTTCTTCTCAGGCCATCTTGTTACTCTTCATCTTCGAAGTTTGTCACTCTCAGGTTTCGTCCTCACTGTATGTGTGTTGTGTCTCCATGGTATGCCATAATAATAATAATAATAATAATAGACTAAAAGAGAAATGTTCATAAGGAAACTATTTTCATTACATTCTCCATCCCCTCTTAAAAGGTATAATAATTTTCGAAGGAGAGTTATTTTAAGTATGTATAATTAACATAGTTGCTATGTAATTTAGGTTCTACTCTAGCTACTGCAATAGGAGAATTGAATCATCTAAGAGAGTTACATGTCACAAACAGCATTTTTAAGGGCTTCCTTCACAACGTATCTCCACCAAGGTGTTATTCTTTGGAGATTCTGGATTTATCAAACAACCAGATAGATGTGTTTCCAGTTGAGTTCCTGCTTAACTGCAGGAATGTGAAGCTTCTCAATCTGTCACATAACCAGCTCAAATTTGGATCTCATGAGCATATACCACTCATTGGGAACAATCTACACACTCTTGATCTATCTTACAACATGTTGGGTCTTTCACTTGGAGGCATCTCGTTTTCAACATGCAAGTCACTGAAGTATTTAGATCTCTCAAAAACCATCTGTCTGGGGAAGTTTCTCATGAGATCTTTACTAACTGCAATGGTTTAGAACATGTCTCTCTTGCTTACAACAATTTCTCTGGTACATTTCCCTCCTTGACACCGCCAACAACCTCAGGAGCCTCAATCTTGTGAAGAATTCAATCAGTAAAATGACGCTATCCGATGTTGGTTGTGAGAATTTAAGAGAGCTCGATGTGTCTTCCAACGTCCTGTCTGAACAAGTCTTTGTGTGGAAAAATGAGACCATGAGAATGTGCCCTTCACTCAAGCTGCTCAACATCTCAAACAACTTTCTTTCAGGACCATTGTTCCCAACTGTGGTTAATGCAAGCTTGGACTTCACTGTGTTTCTACCCTCTGTGGAGTTTTTGGACGCCAGTTTTAACCACTTCCAAGGTGAAGTGCCTGTGTTGGCTCGAGTTTAAAGTACCTTGACTTGAGTTCGAACAACTTTAGTACTGCCAAAGCCAACATTGCTCTTCAAATCTGGAAATCTTGATTTTGACGAACAACGTGTTAAACTGGTGCGGTGCTCAACACATCTATCGCCAGCTGCTCCAGACTGGAGATGCTAGACTTAAACTTCAACTCCATAGGTATATTACATTGTGTGTATACTATAACATACAATTTTAAATTTGCAGGTGGAGAGATTCCAGAGCGTTTTTGTGAGAATAACCCCAGATTAAAAACACCTACTTGTAATGGCAAACAACCTACAAGGAGGTATTCCACCTGATTTGGCAGCTTGCAACAACTTGAGTATACTCATTCTTGGATACAACAACCTTACTGGGAAAATCCCTCCAGAACTTTCTCAACTTAGCAAGCTTCACTGGTTAGCCTTGAACAGCAACAAGCTCACCGGTACAATACCTAATTCCTTTAAACGTCTGGAAAACCTGTCAGTGCTCCAGCTAGCAAACAATTCACTAGAAGAAATGTACCTAGTGCGATGAACATGGAGTGATTGCGCTTCGAAGTAATGCACTTAGCGGAGAGATACCTAGCCACTTAGGGTATACTGGGAGAAGCTCGTAACCTCCAAGTACTGGGTAACTTAAAATTGGTTACCTTGGTAACACTCATGGTACATGCATGGACATTGTGACGTTTCTAGTACAGGGATTGATCTACAGGAGCTCGAGAGGCAGTTAAGTGTGAGAACGCGGTGTGGTGGACTTCAACTGAGCTTTTTTACCGGCTTCTACATATAGTTATAATGTCATAGTCCTCGTGTCATCGTTGCCTATAACAGGCTGACGGGGGAGATACCTGCAGAGATTGGCGACATGCAGAGTCTCCTAATTTTGAACCTGGGACACAATGCGCTGGTGGGTAGAATACCAGAAGCACTTGCCAATGCTAAGAACCTCATACTACTAGATATCTCCCATAACTGTCTGGAAACATACCCACTTCGTGTACTCTGCTCACGTTCTTGGTGCTATTCGATGTTTCATACAACAACTTGTCGGGTCTCATACCTCTTACTGGTCAGTTTGCAACTTTCGACCCAAGCAACTACGAAGGTAATCCTGAGCTCTGTGGGTTTCCTCTCCCTATAAAATGCCCAGATAACAGTGTCCTGAGAGGAGCCGCAGAGGTTAGGACCGGGATATTGGTGTCTTTATTGTCGGGTTTGGGTATGGGATAGTTAGTTTTGTTGTGTCTAGCGCAATGACCTCCTCTTCGGCCTGGTGGAACAGATACCTTCGTAAACACTTGTGGAGTTACTATTTATGCAAGTTAAAGAAGTTAAATATTTAATTAAAACTAAAGTAAAAATAAAGTAAAATATAGTTGGATTAACTATTTCGAATCGATATACCAATTAGACTTCACAAATTAAAACACATATGGGGTCTTTTCTTAATAGTCATATTCTACTTGTATTTCATATAAATTCTTTTATAGAAAATACACATATCGCGATACAATCGAACGTTAAAATAATTATTAGTAAACTTTTGTTATCTGTCCCATTTTCATTATTCATATGATTCACAAACATTTTCTTGGTTTTCAATTTATGTTTTATGTTCTTACTCTTTTTTTGGGTTTTGTTTTTAATTTGATTTTCAATTTCTTGATTTGTTTTTGTTTTTGGCTTTAATTTTTTTTTTTCTTTGTGTTAGGATGGATCCACATACTTCAAAAGCAACTTCAATGACCTACTTGCAATGACTTCTTGCTTGGGTTAACTGTGGAGTTCGATCTTTGTTTCATCTGTTCCGTGGGTTAATATTTTCTAAACCTTCATGGCTTATTAAACATGTAATTAACAAAAGTCAATAGCTCACAACTCATTTAGACATGAATAATCAAATCTAGGTAATTGTATTACAGCATTGTACCATGGCAATGAAGCCCACTTTAAGTAGGTTTGGATATTTATCCTTCTAATTAAAGTGATTAAGAATGCACTAAACATCGTTGAAACTATGTTCCTTGAACTCCTATGATGCCAAAGCTTTCCAAACCTCATACTCACCCATGAAGTCATTAATATCTACTATGTTTTTGAATCAAGCTCCCCATCAACCACTTTATGTTTCCGTAAAATTCAGTTATTTTTCTTGCCTCAACAATCCCATATCACTTTAGCTCCTTCATTGATGTTGGTACGTTGATTGGGATTAACACTTGCATTTTGTCAACACTCTAGTTACTCCTAACTCTTGCATACGCCTCTTAATGCGATTAATTAAGGCATTTAAGAATGCTACTTGGAAGTCTAAAGCTTTTGCAAGTTAGACCCGTCCATCTTCTTGACCAGCTCCACACCAATGTACATATTTTCCCTCATTGAAGCCCTTAACTTGTGGAGCAAGCCTTTGTAATTCCCCCATCTGGAATCAAAGCATAACCAACAATATCCACCTACGAACCATTCAAATTGATCTCATTCCTAGATATTTCATCTGTATTTTCATGATTATCTCTTTGCATAAGGGTCCAACCAAAGCCACATCAACCCAAGTATGCTGAAAGTGGAGACTAAGGTCCTTCATCACTGATAATATATCCCCAAAGAAGTGAAGTATGTATAAATTTTTCAAGTTTCAAAATTGATCTTAAACCTTCCATTTTCTGTTCTACCTAAGAACCTCTGTAATAGGCTCAGAGCATTCACAAAGCTTTGCAATTATACCTTGCTTGCTCAACCACCTAGTATCTTGTATTTATTGCAACTTGAGTTCGTTGTAATCAAACTCTCGCTCCAAAGCAAGTAGCTGGGTGACACTATTTGAGCTATGAGAGAAGAAGGTTGTGACCTTGTTGACAAGCTTATTCATGTCCTCACAAACATGTTTGCAAAACCCATCCTTGAAAGCATCTTCACACACAAATTTGCTCGATGGGCAACACAGTGAATGAAAGTCATGTACGGATTTAATTCCTTCAACTTGTTCTAATCCCTGCCATTATGTTGTAGCCGTCTGATCCAAAACCATAAACTTTTTCATATTCAACCCCCACTTGTGAACTGACAACCTTATGCACTCAACAATGGTAACAAACATCACGAGCACCACTTACATTCACAATGCCCATGTATTGAGTCTCGATGGAGTTTCCATAAATAACATGGTTGTACCTTTTTCTACTTTCTGAACTCCTTTCATGACGACGTCACAATAGAAGGCTGGTCTCCTTCTACTTTGTCTACCAACATCTTCATAACAGCTTCCCTATGTCTCACTGAAGTTGCATGGCCATGTTGGCTGAGGTTCTCATATTTACACTCCCCTCCTCTGCAAAAGTAGTTATTTACATTGCTTTTCTTGCAAATCTTATAGAACATGATTTGTTTTATAGCATCAAACCTAACCAGTCCCACTTTTGTTTCCAATGCTCTCTTCATTTACCAACTCGTTGTTGTGTTGCCTCTTCTTGTGGATTGTTGCCCCCTACTGCTACTAATTCAAATCCCTCACCCTCACCACTCTCAAACTCAGTTGTAGAGATCATCACTTCAAAGTAGTTTGCTTGCCTGTTGCAATGTCATGTGTGGTACCCTTCCTCTTTCCAATGTAAATTAAATTCAACCTAAACTCAAGATTTGTAATGACAATAGTTTATAGTAATAGTACACCCTAACACTAGTAAGTGGTGTTTAGGTTTAAGTTGTTATTTTATATTTAATATATTTATATTTATATAGCAAAAATAATTTTCGTTTTGATTTGAAAAATGTACCAAAAAAATTCTGGCTACCTTAAATTTATACCGTCCAAATCCTTATACATGAGGTTTTGTACATGTCATACATCCTTCTAACTTTTCAAATGAACTAAAATTTAAAATTTGAATTGGCAAAAAACAACTATGCCTAGGGGTTCGCCATGCACTACCAATGACCCACAACTACTTTAGACATGAATGTGAAATCTAAGTTTGTTTTTTAATTATTTTGGTCTCAATGCAAAGCCCTAGTCCTAATCTTGAAGCCTGTGCAGTATGATCTTCATTTCATTTGGTTCGTGAGTTAATATTTTATAAAACTTCACAGTTGTTTAAACAACATAATTAATGGCCACAACTGATTTGGACATGAATCCAAGTCAATTTTTTTATTTTTTGGTCTAGATGTGAAGCCTTAGTCAAGTAAAGCCAATAAAGTTTGATTTTGTTTCATCTTATTCACATGCTAATATTCTCCAAATCCTTCATGACTACTTAAACAGTATAATTAACAAAAGCCAAAGGACCACAACAAATTCTTTATAATATTTCCCAAGGGAGTTTTATGAAGGACAAAACAAATTAAATCAAGAAAATGATTGATGTTCGAGACCAAGGCAGATTCATCATAATCAAACACTGTTGCCGAATTTTATGTCTGATTTTTGTGCCTAAGTCAATTAGTAGAGCTAATTAACATTAAGGCCACAATTCAAAACGGTTTTCTTGATACCTCTCTATCCCAAGCTCCATTTTTAATTATTTTGGTCTCAAAACCGAAAAGCAAAGGCAAGAACATAAAAGATAAATTAAAAACTAAGAAAATGCCATGTCACATCTAACACTAACACATGATTAGCATGGCTAATTAACATTAAGGCAACATCCACAACAATTGAAAGTTCATTTAGCATGTCACAAGCATCGTCACTTGACATATAAAATTAAATGCAAAAATAATCCAAGGCCAAAAACAAAATTTAAAACACAAAGCCAAAAATAAAATTTAAAACACAAAACCAAAAACAAGTTATCTTTAAAAAAAAATGTGTCTTACGAGATCATCTTAATATTTTAAATATGATTCACAACTACTATATAATTCACAAAATTTTTTATGAAAGTTTAATTGCATTATAAATTTTTAAAAATCAACAAAGTAATTAATGCCCACAATTGATTTTGTGATATTTCTCCATCTCAAGATTTGTTTTTCATGATTTTGGTCTTGTTGTGTAGCCCTCATCGAGATCTATTTTAACACATGATATTTCTCCATCTCAAGATTTGTTTTTCATGATTTTGGTCTTGTTGTGTAGCCCTCATCGAGATCTATTCTAACACAAAAAGTAAAAACAAAAACAAAATCAAAAACCGTAGGCCAAATTAAAACAAGGGCAAGAACATAAAACATAAAAAAAATGCCAAGAAAAAGTTTATGTGTTATGTTCTTGGCCTGTTTTTAGTTTGGCTTATAGTTTTTTAAATTTTGTTTTTGTTTCTGATTAGGGTTTTGTTTTTACTTTTTGTGTTATAATAGATCTAGACAAAGGCTACACAACAAGACCAAATTATGAAAAAATGAATCTTGAAATAGATAAATATTTAATAAAACTTAAGTTTAAGAATATTAACACATGAAATAAATAGAATGAAGATTGAATAAGGGTTATACGTGAACAAGACCAAACTTGTAGAAAATGGATTTTAAAACATATAAATACGATGAATCAGTTATGGGCGTTTCCTTAGAGTTAATTAGCTCTTGTTGATTTTTAAAAAATTTATAATGCATTAGTAGTCAATTAAATTTTTGTCAAAGATGTTTGTAATCATATAGTAGTTGTGAATTATATTTAAAATATTTAAGATAATCTTGTAGAACGTACTAACTTAAATTTATAACAAAAATTAACACTTTTTTTTAAAGATAAACTTGCTTTTGGTTTTGTGTTTTGGATTTCATTTTTGGCCTTGAATTATTTTTACATTTAATTTTGTATGTTAAGTGATATTTGTGACATGTTAAATGAACTTTAAATTTGATTGTTTAATTTTAAATCTTAAAAAATGATATAATAATAATAATTATAAATCATAAACATTATCATTTGCCTTATAAACATGAGCCCTTACTTTTGTTTGAAAAAGATGAAAAATTGTTTTTTAATGTAAATCTTGTTTTTTTTTTTTTTAAAGAATTTGTCTTTTGAGATGTGCATTCGAGATGATTGTAATATTTATGTAATACCATTTCGAAGTCAACTCTTTCGCCAAAAAGTTCTAACAAATAAGAAAGATAAGAATATTAAATATGGATTTACATCAATTATTTAAATAGGTTGATGGTTAAGCATAAGAACGGATAAGATGAATGCTACGTTATTTTTAAATGCCAAGCTTCATTGTACAGACCTACCATAACATAAAAGTACATTTTGAATAATTCATGACCAACTTGAAAATAATATATAAAGGAGCAATATTGATCCATGACACCATGATTCACAATAATTTAAATTGAAAAAGAATGTCCTGAGTCGGATCGAGAATACCGACTTTTTATAACCCTTTTATGCATCTTAAGGATTCCATAAATAAATAATGTTATTTTTCTATTATTACTCTTTTATACCATAGGTTATTTATGTTCTTACTCTATGCTTAGCATATCTAAATCAAAGGTTCATATTAACTTTTAAAAATAAATTAATAAGAATATTAAAAAATTATAATTAATATAGTGGGTAAATAAATACATAGAATATATTTATGTAAGTGTACGATCATGCATGTGTATGAAAGATATATAAAGATCATTTTGTAAGTAATAAAATACTAGAAAGAAAGTCTATATAATATATACACAAAAATAATTATTAATTATTAACTGTATTAAATTAAATGTCAATCATACAAGTTAATTATAAATATTAAATGAGTTACAAAGAATTTATATGTACACATCTATAGTTACATACATACGTATATAAAGGAACTTACATATTATATATGTATATATGCATTACATATATACTTGTTTTATGTATATAATATAGTCTTTCTTTTTAGTTTTCGATTACTTACGATAAAATACTATGTATTATTAAATAATATACCTTTCATACACATTTGCACATGCTTACAAAAATATATAGTTTCACATACTAATTTATTAGTATATTGTTATTCTTTTTTAATTCTAATAGTTTTAAGATGAGATGTTCATTGATTTAAAATAACTTGGCATATTATAATATATTCTTGAATTATTTTAGTGAGACAAATAAAAATTTGATATCAATATTAAAGGTAGATTCTGATATTTAATTAATAGATGATTTTAGTTATTTAGCAGTTAACACTCCTTAATTCTATATAGAATAATCTTAAGTCAAACTGGATCTTCTTATATTATATATACAGCTACATTTTGTGTAATTTATTTAATTCTAGTAAAGAAATTTAATCATTAATTATTATTTAAGTGAACTCTGTGCTAAAGTGCTTTACTCAGGTTGTTTCTTCAGTTTATTTCTTTTATTTTGAAATAAAACTGTCTAAGTCGATATAAATTATACATGCTGAACAATCAAAACACACACACACACACACACACGGCAGTGGTGTGAATTATGCATGCACCGTAAACATGTGTGAGCATGTAAATGTACTATATTATCGTTATTGGTCATATACTTATAAATGATCAAATGTATATTATTTCATATGGCTTGGATTATATTGGACAGTGTCATGAGGTGAACTACAATGCAAAAGACTTTGGATTTGTCAGTTTGCAACTTTATTGAAGACGTTGAATTCAAATGCCAAAAGTGAATTTGAATTTAGATTTGGATTTTTACAATCTTGAATGACCATGTTAAAATTAAATTTTAAGTTATATAATCTAATGGTTTAAAATAATATTGTTTTCAAAAATTGAAATTGTATAAAACAGGACATTTTAAAAATAATTTAGCAAACAGAAATTCATGATTATGAATTCTTTGCGTGTATTGACCGGCTACAGACCTCTATGCACAATACGAAATATGTGGCAATAAGAATTCTGAAACCTGCATTTGAAATTGTTATAAGAGGGATTAATAATTCAAATTGAGTTCAGAATTAGTAGAATCATGTTCTCTATTCTGGTTTTGTTAAGCCTTACTATAACAACAATCAGTTGTGTAGCTGCTGTTATAGATTTGAATTTTTAACTCAGTTACCTAGTTGATAATTTAACTAAATTGCCCGCTAAGTTTACAGACTACGCGGTTTCAGTTAGTATAAAAACCATTTAGAATAACTCACCTTTCGCATCAATGGCACCTCCCAATACAGGCTCTCGATTTCCTCCTCCCAATTCAGGCTCCTGGACTACCCGGTCTCTGTCAATGTACCGATGATCCCTCTATTTGTAAGTTGCCAGTGTGTGTGTGTGTGGGGTGGGGGGTGTGGGTGGGAGAGAGAGAGATCAGGTTTGATCTTGCTAAAAGTTTTCTGACACTCAGATTTGTGTTCCTGATGCTGCCCATGCATACTTGTGGGAAGATATGCAAATATCTTGGACCAGGGACTGTGTAAGTATATACATCCATTGCGTGCATAAATAAGGTGTATATGCATGATACTATATCCACCCATGCAGAAACTAGATCATGTCAAGTGATAACACACACGCACGCGGGAACCCACTCTACACACACAATATGTACCTATACATACAACACACACATACACGGAATTAACATACCGGTGTTCGCTGGACAGCTCCATTTGTTGGGTGTGCAATATTTTTCCTGGTACAATCCGCTACTGCAGCTGCGTAAGAAATATGGACTGCGAGAAGAACCATGCAATGACATAGTCACGGAGGTTTGCTGTAACTGTTGTTCTATTGCCCAGGTGTACAGGGAGCTCAAAAACCGCAATGTAGACCCTGCTCTTGGAAGACCCCAGTACATACACATTAGTATATATGCTACTCTTACATTATAATATACATAAGTCACACACACTGAAACATGATAATTATATATCCATGGAAATGCATATCTATAGAAAAACATAAAAGCGAAACATTATTGATAAACGCGCACTAAAAGTATAGACGATACATGCATTCTTAATGTGTACTTAAATAACCCATGCTGAATATGTGCAGGGTATGAGCAGGTGAGAGCAGTATATGAGCAGCCACCACAAACCCAAGAAATGCACAAGATGTAGATTATTTTGAATGTTATGAAGTACAACGTCGGAAGTATATATTTAAGAAAAGATAGAAATCCCTAAACCTTAAGAACGTCAAAACTTCTACGTTAAAAACAAATCTATGTTACATAAAACATATCCATTCTCTCTCTCTCTCTCATATTTAAACATATCAACGGATTTGCTATATGGAGCTTGTGTGTGTGAGAGATTACAGTATTTAACACACTATTCAAATATTTAACAGTATTAACTAAGTCAAGAAAAGGAAGCGCAGCATGCAGATGTGGGCGTTTCATCTTTTTTAATACACATGTAACTTTTGTCATACACATGCAAGTATATTATTATGCTAGTAGAGGATGAGAACCTGCCGTAGCGTATACGGGTATGCAGCTTTTTGTTAGTGCTCAACAGTGAAGTCTAATTCATATTAGTGCTGTACTAATATAGAACTGTTCAAAGTTCAATAGGTAATTGCAAATTGACTTATATGTGATGGCATATCCTACAACACAGCTCCCTCCACCCAATTCAGGCTCTTGGACTGCTGGCCTCTGCCAATGCACTGATGATTGTTCTATTTGTAAGCCTCACGCGTGCGTGTGCGTGTGTGTGAGAGAGAGCGGAGGGGGATCGTGTGTGAAGAGTCTTCTTAAACATATGTATGCTGGTTACTCTACTCTACAACATTCAAGCTGTTGTACATGGTGCTGCCCATGCGTACTTGTAGGAAGATATGCTAATATATTGGACCAGGGAATGACTTGTTAGTGTACTTTGGTTATGTTTATAACTATCAATATACTCACCTGTGTTTGCTGGACAGCTTCCTTCGTTGGTCGTGCAATATTCTGCTTGGTACAGGTGCTTACAGGGCGTGGGTGCCTCTACAGTTGCATGTATCGTACAAGGCTCCGTCAAAAGTACGGACTTCCGGAAGAACTTGTGCACCAAGTGGTGCTGCAGCTGTTGCTCCATTGCCCAAGTGTATAGGGAGCTCAAAAAAAGCAACATAGATCCTGCTCTTGGTAATACAGTACAGTATTATATGCTATACATCTCTCTCTCTCTCTAGATATATATGAGGTCACAATAAACGATACACAAACATGTTTGTTATCCACGCCTTTAGATGCATTGTGTGTTTGTTGAGCTGCTTGTTCATTATTCTCTTCAGTCGCTCCTGCGGAGTTTTCAACCCGCTTGCTGGTTTACTTAGCTTCACACATTGCTGATGAACCACTGCATAAACAAAATATCATATGACATATTCACCTGTCTTTTATAAACACGCAGAGAGAGAGAGATTATAATATATACAACCGCTAACCTGCTGCTTGTATCCTCCTTCACACTCTTTTCAGGCTCTGGGAAAACAGAAGTTGTAGCTGGATCACCATGTATAGCTTCAAGTATACGTCCAGAAGACCTGTTTAACACAACAACCAAGCAACAGTAAGCAATAAGCCCACATAGACACATGCATGACCTCCAAAGATGCAAACGAGCACACTGTATATAAAAGTACTGCAGCAAAACTCATCACAAAGGGGACAGTGCTCCGACCGAGTCATTTTTTCAGCTTGGATTGAAGCCGGTGGGGGTGATGGTGGTGGAGAATACGTCCTTCCAGGTTCCTCGTCGTTGTCACCTCCAAACTCCGTTATGTATTCAACCTTTCCCACGCGCCTATCTGTTGTTCGATCTCTCTCATAACGCCTTGAAGGTGAACGTGAGCGCGATCTAGATCTAAGGTATGTATGCCAATATATATGATATATATGCGAGAGATGTAATCCAATGAACAATCCATATACTATGTGACATTGTTGCAAAATCTTAGTCAGAGTACATAGTTGATGCACAAATGCATTATCCCTGTTTATGATCTGCTCTGTGTGTGTGTGTGATAATGCAAATACACGAAACTGGTCGTGCATGTGTCCACAGTAAGTGATGTACATGTAGAGACTAACAACACACACATACAGAGCTATCTTGCGTGCATGTATTTGATAAACCTCTGGGTTAATGATAACATTTGATAGATATAAACAAAATGTAAGAGCAGCTTAACAGATACATATAAAATAATCACGTATCGCATATAACATATTTATTACTGACCTCCTTGACCGTCTCCTCGTAAACCTGTATTTCTATCTCTCTCTCTCTCTCTCTCTCTCTCTCTCTATATATATATATATATATATAGAGAGAGAGAGAGAGAGAGAGAGAGAGAGATAGAAATACAGAGTGGATGAATTTGTGTTGGTTTGTGTTTTTAAATTGATTATACATAGTTTAGTTAAGTCTTTACTCACTCAAAGGGATTTGTGGAAGGGGTTTGGCACAGTATTCAACCTGATCCTTTAAAGATTGTGTATATATAACGTTTGAAATGCTTTATACAATGGGATTAGGAAGAAGTTATGTACACACTAGTGCATTCTCTCGATGTTCCTTCGGATTTACCAGATAATCTTAATTATCTTCCATTCTTATGGAAGAAGGGTCTAGGTGTACTTACAACGACCTATACTATTATGACCGTAATAGGATTTTAATAACTGTCAAATCTCAATACTGGCGCCTGTACATAAAATAAATAGGATTTTAATAACCCTCACATTAATTTCAATCTGAATCACTTGCGCATGTATATAATATAAGTTTTTAAACTGGTACAATATGTACATTTTTGTATCCCGAAATTTCACATAATTAAATTATAAATACATTTAATTTTAATAATAATAGATAAGAAATTAAAAAGGACACTATGAACTTCTTATAATATTTTAAAACAAATTTCAATATATATTGCTAGTTTATTTAAATTTTAATATTATGTTTTGTTATTATTTTAGAATATAGAATGATATTAATTAAATAAATCAATATTTAATTTATATAAGGTTATAATAATATATATATATATATATATATATATATATATATATGTATGTATGTATGTAGTATGTATGTATATGTATATATAGTAAATTTAAAATAAATTAGAATGAAATCAATTCAATAAGAAAATATTAAATAACTATATTTATTTTAATTATATTTATTTGATTTTATTTAAAGATAAATATTATGAATTTCAAAATAAAATTTTATATATATTTAAAAATATAGTTGATTAAAACTTGAAATTGAAGTTGCAAGAGTAAAAATGTAATTTTTTTAAGACTTGAAAAGTATATAATTAAATATGAGAAATAAATATATAATGTTTCCTTAAATAAATAGGTATGTAAACACTTAATTTTTAAGTAATTTCTATTTAACGATGTACATCATTTTGTAAGTAATTTCTAGTTTTATAATATGTGTAGTATATACACATATAACTATATACACATGTTTAAGAATGTTTAAAGTTTAAGGCATGTAAACACACACAGACACGTGTGTGTGTTTTTATATACGTGTATGTATGTACGTATGCATGTAACAAATATCAAGTATGGAGTTTTGAAGTGTAGAATTTAAGGACATGTATAAATATGTATTTAACACATACAATGCATAATAATATGTAGTATGAACTAAAATATAAACATATAATTATAAAATGAGATTTTAAAAAGTAAATATAATTATTACAATTTTTTAACTAAAAGTAAATACATTTAAAACTTGTTTTTATATGTACATTGCAACTTATTATTACCTTCTTTAGAGTTCTCCTTATCAATTTTTATAAATTATAAATCAATTATATTTTAAAGTTATATATGTGTTTTAATTTTTCTTAGTAGTATAGTGTTTCCAAACCTTCTATGTTATTAATAAAATTAAAATCTATAAAGAAAGATTTTTTATTCCATTAAAATATCCCATTTTCACCCACACTAAGGATAGAGAAGTAAGGCCCTGCGACGGTCTCATCAAATAATTAATATAAATACACTATCTTATTTTTTAAAATGTGATTCATTTTTATTATTACTTTTTATACCATAGGTTATTTTTGTGTTCTTACTCACCCTCTACTTTGGGCCTTGTGCATATTTAATATAGAATATTATATTATATAATATAAAAGAATAACAAGAATATTTAGAATATACTTAGCATATCTAAATCAAAGATTAATATTAATTTTTAAAATAAATTAATAAGAATATTCAAAAATTATGATTGATATAGTGGTAAATAAATACATAGAATATATTTATGTAAGTGTATGATCATGCATGTGTAGGAAGGATATATAAAGACCAGTAATCAAAAACTAGAAAGAAAGTCTATATAATATTGATATGTATTCGTATATACACAAAAAATAATTATTAATTATTAACTATATTAAATTAAAATGATAATCATAGAAGTTAATTAAATATTAAATGAGTTGCAAAGAATTTATATGTACACATACTTCTATAGTTATATACATACATATATAAAGGAACCTACATATTATATATATATATATATATATATATATATATATATATATATGCATTACATATATAGCTATATATATTTGTTTTATGAATATAATATAGTCTTTCTTTTTAGTTTTGGATTACTTACAATAAAAATACTAAATAATATACCTTCGTACACATTTGCACATGCTTACGAAATTATATAGTTTCATCAACTAATTTAATAATTTTAAATATTTATTGTTATTCTTTTTGAATTTTAATAGTTTACTACTGTGTAAACAACGCCTGGTAGTGCCTAAAACGACCGAGATTGTTACAGCAGTTGTGCAGGAGATGTTTTAAGATGAGATGTTCATCGACTCACTTGGCATATTATAATATATTTTTGAATTATTTTAGTGAGGCCAATCAAAATTTGATATATCAATATTAAAGGTTGATTCTAATATTTAATTAATAAATAATTTTAGTCTCTAATATAAATTTTTTAATTCTATATAGAATAATCTTAAGTCAAACTGGATCTTCTTATATTATATATACATGGGATTGAATTCTATAAGTATGGTTGTTACATTTTGTGTAATTTATATAATTCTAGTAAAGAAATTTAATTATTGATTATTATTTAAGTGTACTCTGTGTTAAAGTGCTTTAAATTATGTTCTCCAATTGTTTCTTTAGTTGAAATAAAACTGTCTTACTTCAACTTTTGAAATAATATTATTTTAACTTTTGACAATAATATTATTTAAACCATTAAATTATATAAATTAAAATTTAATTTTGACATGGTCATTCAAGATTGGATTAATTCAAATTCAAATTCAAATTTACTCTCACTTCTGAAACTTTGAATTCAAAGTTCCAGAAGTGAAAGTAAATTTGAATTTGAATTTGGATGCATAATACCGCCCAATTAATCATTAATATAATGGTTCCGTCCCAAATATGGCGGCGCCCTAGTTCTTCCGAATGTAACCATTATATTTATTATATTTTCCATATTAATGTAATAAAGTTAACTTAACCTTGCTGTTTTTAAAATATAAAAAAGTGTATTCACTTTGCGGAACCATTACTAATGAGGGTCAAGAGGCCGGTATTATACAGGTGTTTTAATAAGAATTCTGAAACCTGCATTTGAAATTGTTATAAGAGGGATTAATAATTCATATTCAGTTCAGAATTAGTAGAATCATGCTCTCTATTCTGGTTTTTTAAGCCTTACTATAACAACAATCAGTTGTGTAGCTGCTACAACAAAGGTTAATGAATCTTCTGTGCTATTAAGTTTTAAGAAGCATGCGAACGATCCACTAGCAACACTTGGGAACTGGCGCATAAGTAATAATATCTCACAATGGAATGGGTAACGTTTTCTTCTCAAGGCCATGTTGTTGCTCTTCATCTTCGAAGTTTGTCACTCTCAGGTTCGTCCTCACTGTATGTGTGAGATGTCTCCATGGTATGCCGTATTTAAAATAATAATAATAATATAGACTAAAAAGAAATGTTCATAAGGAAAACTATACTAATATTTCTATTTTCATTACATTTTCGTCTCCCTTTTAAAAGAGTATAATAATTTTTGAAGGAGAGTTATTTTATGTACGTATTATTAATTAACATAGTTGCTATGTAATAAATGTGTTCTTTCTGGCAATTTAGGTTCTACTCTAGCTACTGCAATAGGAGAATTGAATCATCTAAGAGAGTTACATGTCACAAACAGCATTTTTAAGGGCTTCCTTCACAACGTATCTCCACCAAGGTGTTATTCTTTGGAGATTCTGGATTTATCAAACAACCAGATAGATGTGTTTCCAGTTGAGTTCCTGCTTAACTGCAGGAATGTGAAGCTTCTCAATCTGTCACATAACCAGCTCAAATTTGGATCTCATGAGAATATACCACTCATTAGGAACAATCTACACACTCTCGATGTATCTTACAACATGTTGGGTCTTTCACTTGGAGGCATCTCGTTTTCAACATGCAAGTCACTGAAGTATTTAGATCTCTCAAACAACCATCTGTCTGGGGAAGTTTCTCATGAGATCTTTACTAACTGCAATGCTTTAGAACATGTCTCTCTTGCTTACAACAACTTCTCTGGTACATTTCCTCCCCTTGACACTGCCAACAACCTCAGGAGCCTCAATCTTGTGAAGAATTCAATCAGTAAAATGACGCTGTCCGATGTTGGTTGTGAGAATTTAAGAGAGCTCGATGTGTCTTCCAACGTCCTGTCTGAACAAGTCTTTGTGTGGAAAAATGAGACCATGAGAATGTGCCCTTCACTCAAGCTGCTCAACATCTCAAACAACTTGTTTTCAGGACCATTGTTCCCAACTGTGGTTAATGCAAGCTTGGACTTCACCGTGTTTCTACCCTCTGTGGAGTTTTTGGACGCCAGTTTTAACCACTTCCAAGGTGAAGTGCCTGTGTTAGGCTCGAGTTTAAAGTACCTTGACTTGAGTTCGAACAAGTTTAGTACTGCCAAAGCCAACATGTGCTCTTCAAATCTGGAAATCTTGATTTTGACGAACAACGTGTTAACTGGTGCGGTGCTCAACACATCCATCTCCAGCTGCTCCAGACTGGAGATGCTAGACTTAAACTTCAACTCCATAGGTATATATATATACATTGTGTGTATACTATACATACCTTTTAATTTGCAGGTGGAGAGATTCCAGAGCGTTTTTGTGAGAATAACCCCAGATTAAAACACCTACTTGTAATGGCAAACAACCTACAAGGAGGTATTCCACCTGATTTGTCAGCTTGCAACAACTTGAGTATACTCATGCTTGGATACAACAACCTTACTGGGAAAATCCCTCCAGAACTATCTCAACTTAGCAAGCTTCAGTGGTTAACCTTGAACAGCAACAAGCTCACAGGTACAATACCTAATTCCTTTAAACGTCTGGAAAACCTGTTAGTGCTCCAGCTAGCAAACAATTCACTAGAAGGAAATGTACCTAGTAGTGAGATGAACATGGTGGTGATTGAGCTTCGAAGTAATGCACTTAGCGGAGAGATACCTAGTCACTTAGGGTTTACTGGGGAGAAGCTCGTAAACCTCCAAGTACTAGGTAACTTAAAATCGGTTGCCTTGTGAACAGTCATGGTACATGCATGGACATTGTGACGTTTTTAGTGCAAGGGATTGATCTACAGGAGCTCGAGAGGCATTTAAGTTTGAGAACGGGTGTGGTGGATTTCAAATGAACTTTTTACCAGCTTCTACATATAGTTATAATATCACTAGTCCTCTTTACATCGATCTGGCCTATAACAGGCTGACGGGGGAGATACCTGCAGAGATTGGCGACATGCAGAGTCTCCAATACTTGATGCTGGAACATAATGCGTTGGTGGGTAGAATACCAGAAGCACTTGCCAATGCTAAGAACCTCATACAATTAGATATCTCCTATAATGAACTGTCTGGAAACATACCCTTCGTGTACTCTGCTCACGTTCTTGGTGATTATTCGATGTTTCATACAACAACTTGTCGGGTCTCATACCTCATACTGGTCAGTTTGCAACTTTCGACCCAAGCAACTACGAAGGTAATCCTGAGCTCTGTGGGTTTCCTCTCCCTATAAAATGCCCAGATAACAGTGTCCTGAGAGGAGTCGCAGAGGTTAAGGACCGGGATATTGGTGTCTTTATTGTCGGCTTTGGGTTTGGGATAGTTAGTTTTGTTGTGTCTAGCGCAATGACCTTCTCTTCGGCCCGGTGGAACAGATACCTTCGTAAAACACTTGCGGAGTTATTATTATGCAAGTTAAAGAAGCTACAAAAGTTCATAAACCAGTCGTGATTACATTTAAGTAAGACAACCCCATGATTATAATTCACGTAATAATATAGTTGTGTTATGCTTTAAGTCACCATACATTAGTTAATGTATCTGTAGACACGACACTGTGTATATACTGAATTATATGTGTATGCTTAAATTTTTGAAAATTTATTCTTATATTTAAAATAAATCCAAATAATTTAATTAAACATATACATAAGTTCAATACATAAGTTCCTACCTTAAATATAAGATATTCTTCAGATATTTTAATTTTATTATCATAATTAGAGTATTATTTGCCAAACGAGGTTATCCATAAATTATTTTGCTTTTGAATATATAGTATACTCACTGATTCTAGAACGTACGCTGGTATTGAGAGGTACTTCCGTGCAAACACGCGCGCACACACACACACACATATCAATGTGTATAATGCAAATCGGATGTTATATTGGTGTGTATGTATTTATGTTTCTTAAAGGTGCTGATGATGCGTGTTATGAAGATAAAGCATATGTCATGTACGTGTTAGGCATGCATGCACGTATATTAATGGCAATTTTTTATTGTATTTGTTTCCATATGCTCGTAATGTTAATATATACTAGAATATATTGAAAAATATATTAGAATATGTCAAGATTAATATAATTAACATTTGATTAAAACTAAAGCAAAAAAAGTAAAATATAGTTTGATTAATACATATACAAATTAGACCTATTACAATTTGTAATCATAATATGCTGAATAAAATATTTTTTTTTAATTATTTTAAATAATAGCCAAAAAATTTAACGTTTAATAAATTAATAATATATTGCTTTAGAGTATAAGTGTGAATTCATGGATGTTATGTGGATTATTTAAATATATTAAGAATATGAATTCATATTTATTATCATTTTTTACATCCTACCTACCTTAAATATTAATATTAAAAAATTAGTTATTTAATAATTTTATGATAATTAACAATTTAATGCAAAGAAAAATAAACATGTATTAATTGACATGGGGTCTTTTTTATAATAGTCATATTCTACTTGTATTTCATATAAATATATCATGATATGATTAAGTGTAAGGGGGCCACGTGTTATATATTATCCATATGTATTACATTAAATTTAAATTTCAAATTTTAATTTATTATTTATTAATTTAAACTATTATGCAACATGTAAAGGATTACAGAATCTATGTAAGTAAGTTAATATGTATTACCTACAATTTAAGTTTTAATCCAATTTATTATTTAATAATTTAATTTAAATTTGTATGTAAAAACCTGGTTTAGCTGAGTTCATCCCATTCCTTACACACTTGAGTAAATCTCATCTTCAAGCTGCGTAAACCGCCCCCTCTGTACCATATGCCTAAACACCAAGAACTATGTTTATATACGCCACCTCATATAAAGATGTCTTAACAGTTACCTACATAACCACTTTTATACCACACATACATATAGTCATACATCATATTTCATGCATCACTCTACTGCGTATATAAAAGAACTTACATATGAAATATATGTATATACATACAGATGTATGCATTTATATACACATTAATATTTTAATATATACAACAATATATAATAGTTTAGTTAAAATAATTATTATTTAAACAGTAACTTTAATAAAACAGTAAAGTTCTCACTTACACTGTTCGCTTGTAAGTGAAGCCAGTTTGTTTGACAATGGACATGTCTTGTCCACATGAATATTATATCATATCATAATATATATATGTAAATTACAGCATGAGGAACGTGCAACACGGATTAAAATGATGCCAATGTGATGTTATTATATGATCAACTTAGACTTGAAATGTTTTTGACTGACAAAATGCATAGGTTTATGTGACGAGTATTCTTAAAGTTAGTCATGTGTGCGTATTTGTATGTCCAAATATGTTAAGAAAGAGAATGTACTTACATAACATCCATATGCATGAAGGGCAGCTTGTTTACCAAGTAACAAATACTCTACAATAGTACGATATCTGCCTTAGTATTCCAGCTACGCCTGCAACACGAAAATTAGTAACAAAGCAAGCCTAGCAATGTAAAACACACTCAACCAACCTCATGTACTTCAGCTTCAAGGTAGATTCTCCTCATGTGCTGTCATCATACATATGTGTATATGTATGTGTACGTGTGTGTCCACATTATAAATAGCCCAACCTGTAGAGGGTACTCCATTCCAAAACATAACAAAAAAATGCTCACCGTGGAGTTGGTTTTCATTCTGCTGCTCATTGTAACTCTCAGTCTTTTGAAGTACATGATTCTTCGCCGTAGAATCCCGCCTGGTCCCATAGGCTGGCCGGTTATCGGGTCTATGTTCTCAGTCCCAGAGATTCTCTCGAATCCCATAAAGTTCCAGCAGCTCGTGGACAAATATGGACCAGTATTCACAGTTTGGAATGGGAGAATCCCGATAGTACTCATCTCCAGCCAGGGTGTAGCTATTCAAACACTTACAGGCTCCACATTTGCCTCCCGTCCCCTTAAATCCCATTCAATGAGGGTTCTCACTAACGGGTTTAAGACGATAAACTCATCACCTTATGATGATTACTGGAGAGCAACTCGCCGTAATCTGGTAAGTGGGATTCTCAGTAAGAAGAGCTTGTCGGAGTTTGCCAGGGTCCAAGAACAGAGTGTCCATCACCTGGTCCTTAAGTTTCAAACAGAGGCAAGTTAGTATAACATATATATGATGTACACACACATAAACAAGTGCAAGCTTATAAAAAGATACTGTGCTTCATATGCTTTCATATTATAGCGAGACTAGTCTAGCACAATTGTACCATGTGGTACATGAAGTGAATAAGTGCTGCACACACACACACATACATCTCTCTCTCTCTCTCTCCACACACACACACACAGATACATACATACACGCGTGTGCGCGTGTGTTATATGGTGTTGTGTAGAGGAAACCAATATATAGGACTCTTTCAGGCTGGAGCACCAGTGGACTCACTTTCTGTCAGAGTAAGAAGGACTCTGTTCGAGATTCTGAGCTCCATATGCTTCGGAAGCAAGCTCGAAGACGAAGAACTAAAAGAACTGGATATTCTAATGAAAGAAGCCACGAATATTCTCCACCCCCGGATAGGAGACTTTGTGCCAGTTCTAGGAATCCTTGACCGCGATAAAAATAAGCTTAAAACGTTTCTGAAGCGTCAAAATAAGGTAATCGGAAGGTTAATCAACAGGTTTAAAGATAATCCTGTTCCGGGACTTATCTGGATACTTTGCTTAAACTCCAAGAGAGCTCTCCACTTGACATTGACCTTGACGTGCTCGTGAGAGAGATCTTCATTGCAGGGACTGACACCACTACCAACTGTGTTGAGTGGACCATGGCTAATCTTGTTAACTCTCCTAAAGTACAAAGGAAGGTTTACAATGAGATCTGTGCCCAAGTTGGTGAACAAAAGTCGGTAAGTATACACCTAAACGTACATACATAAAATGCATGCATACTTATGATGATAGTAGAACAGTCCTTATTAAAACAGAATAACATTTAGCAATGCTAACGGTATATTCTCGTATCTAAGCTACATGCCACTCATAAGTAGAGACACATAGATGTGTGGATATATATCATTCAAGTAGCCATATATCATTTCTCAAACGTTTTTTTACACACGCACACAAGTAGGTGTATTACATGTATTCATATATGAAATCTTCCACTTTTACCTTATATATATATATATAAGTTACAGGTAGAAGTGGGAGATTTGCCCAAGCTTACATACCTGGAGGCAGTAGTAAAAGAGGCTCTCAGAAGGCATCCACCAGTCTACGTGACTGCTCCACATGCACCAACAGAAGTATCAAAACTAACTGGATACGAGATTCCAGAGTATTCCACAGTTTTTGTTCATCTCCACAGCATATCCAACGATCCAAAAACATGGAACAATCCCGAGGAGTTTATTCCTGAAAGATTTTTACAAGGTTCTAGGAATACGGATATGTTACCATTTGGAGCAGGAAGGAGAATGTGCCCTGGAAGATACCTTGGAATGTTGCATGTGAGTCTTATTATTGCGAACCTTGTGCAAAAGTTTGAATGGAGAGCAGCTGGAGCCGTCGATTTAACTCCCAATCCAGGATTCACGGTTGGCATGAGGAAGCCACTGAGAGCATTTGTCTCTAAGAGAGAGAAAAGCACTTTGTAATTAGTTTGAAGGTTATTAGCAACACAATTTTGTCGGTATAGAGAGTACATACAAAATTATACACACACACACACACACACACACACATATATAATACATTCAATGCACACATGGATAGATAAACCATTGATAGATTCAGACATACATCACAATATTATAAACATTTGCATAACGTGCACATACGCTGTTTCAAACTTGAGAGGATTCTTTATCATCTCTTCTTCGGCGAAGTCGTGGATATCTCTCAGCCTTCCACCTTGGAGGATTCATATGTAGAATTGGTGACTTTCGGCACCTGAGAATCAGCTCTTTCTGGGTTGGTAATGGCGTCTTAAACTTGGGGCGGCGCCTTTTCAGACGAATACCTACATATATACACATATAAATAACGTATGTGTGTCTGGATATATATGCACACGCCCGCCCGCAGGCAAACACGTTTTCCTCTGAATACTCTTGTATACCTTTGGTTGTTCTTAACCGTTCTGGTTGGGTATCGGAAGAGTACTTGAATAATCTGTAATATTGCACAATTAAGTAAACATATAAACATACATGCGTGTGTGGGTGCGTGTATACACATACCTGGTATACTCTTCGATTGGCAAACCATTCCGAACAAGGCCTTCTTTAAGGATTGCCTCTGTTGCCCTTCCTGGGCAAGGCACTGAACACACTCCAGTCATTTCATCATATAGACCAATCTGCAAAATGCTAAGGGTCATAAAATTGTATTTTAAAAGAAAAAAGGGAGAACGTACAAATAAAAAAATGAGAATGGCTTGTGCGTGAGTGCCTGCGTGTATGCATGTACGTGTCTATAAATAAACACCTGTATATATATAGAGCTATATAGAAGAGTACCAGTAAAAAGGTCGAAATTCGAAACATTTAAGTCCGAGTATACAACTAAATGACGCAGATACACACGTGATAATATGTAGCTGTTTATTCAAGTTCTTAAGTTTTCTAAGAAACCCCCTCTCTCTACACATATACATAGGCATCTACCTGCACTTGCTATACATGAATATACATACATATCCAAGGATGTACTGGTTTTTGGGCAATTCCTACATGTAGATATGTGTACAAACACCATACACATACAGATATGTAGATGCACATATACATGCACACGTGTGTGTGTAGACATAGACACACACACACATACCGCTTCTTGGGGCATGCCAGAGATGAAAAGACCCTGGATAAGAACATTGTAGAGAAGTTCGGAGGGCTCACATAGACCAGGAACTTCATTCTTAAAGAACGAGAGAGCTGAATCCGGACAGTTTCCCAGAAAATAGCACCGGAAAAGCATCGCACATGTGACCGCATCGTGCTGGAAATTCGGTAACTTTGCTGCCCATTTGAAGAACTCAAAAGCAATATATGGTTTATCCAGTCTGTGAAGAACAGCAGATACCATTATTGGATTGATTGGCCTTCTCTGTGCAACATACCTGTTGAAATACAGCATTGTATATATATTCGTACATACATACGAATACACATCAGTCTGTAACGATACTATTAACACAATTAACACAGATGCATATGCAGGATTATAATCGTGTAGAGGGAGGAAGGGAGAGAGAGAGACATGTAGAAAGTTCGGGTTTATTTTACCATGTAACAGACACATCTCTCTCTGGTTGTGTGTGTGCATAAATGCATGACTATGTTCCTATGTACACATGCATGTATAAATCTGTATATTTGTGTGTGTACATAAGAGAGAGAGATGCACACGGACAGTGTATGTATGCAAATATGTGCATTGCTATGTGTGCCTGTGGGTGTTACACTAAGAACGGCAGGAGTATTAGAACTACGTTATGTTTCATGGATGCCTGAACAGATTAAGCTTCCAAAATATATTGTGTGTGCTTGTTATAAAGTTATACACTTTTTAACAAACATACACATTGTGTTGCATAGCAACTTATTTGTATGTGTTTGGATGTTCATGACGAACAGCCTTTCATGTAAGTTTAAGTGGTATATATATGTGTGTGTGCGTGTGTGTGAGTGTTATAGTGATATACACATGTATGCATTTATGATCCATTACATGCCTGTGATGTGTGTGTTTTACCATGCTAGGGATCGATCTGGAGGAATTCCTCTCCTCCATCCATCAGCGATGGATGTAAGGATCAATTTGGTGTCATCACAGAACCTCAATTGTAAGGCATTCTCGGGAAAGTAGCGTAGATGTTTCTCTGGCCAGAATTTGCGAACCTCCCTCTTGAGATTGCGCCTGTAAATCATCTTCTTGTGGTCCAATTCGTCCTTCATCTCATTGAGTGCGTCCCATAGCTCTCTATCTCGCTGCTTCCTCGCCCAGCTCATCCTACTGCGTACCTGTTGTAGTCTCCACGCCATTCCGTGCCCAAAAACCCTAAACCCCATGGTCAAGACCTAGTCTCTTCATTTCTTTAACGAATGCATAAATTATCACTAAACCGTACTGCGACTACCGTATATACCATGTCGTACAGGAATCTGATTTGGCGCTACAGGGATAAGCCTAGGGTTAGGGTTAGATATCGTTCCAAGGTCTTTACAAACTAGCGGGGATGGAGTCTGAGGTAATGCAAGTTTAATTTATAAATTTTTTCTTAAAATTTATTTAATATTTATATTTATATTTTCTTTCTGATTTATAGACACTATTATGGTCTATGCCTGAATGGACTGGGCATTTGGATATTTTTGAACAAAATGTGGGCGCTTGGGAGCGGAGATTCTGCCTCTTACAGGGACCTTTTCTGTTCTATTTCCAAAATGAGGTAATACATTTCTTATATAAATATATACGCACTCTTATACATATGTACACAACACACGCACGCACACTTACTGATGATTCATTTCGTATATGTATATTCTAGCTTGATAGAAGCCGCCCGTTGGGAGTGCTAGGTCTTGAGGGAAGTAAGATAGAAGAAAAAGTTGTAGATCCCACTCGAAAGCATGGCTTTGTCATAACTGTTGGTCCACAGTATGCTGCTCTTGGAAAAATATGATCAATATAACCTTGCTACAACTTCAGCCGACTCTCTGGTGTGTGTGTGTGTGTGTGTGTGTGTGTGAGAGAGAGAGAGAGAGAGAGAGGAGGGGGGGGGGGGGGGGGGGGGGGGGGGGGGGGGGGGGGGGGGGGGAGAGGGAGAGGGAGGGAGCTTATACACGTTATTGTATTATATATACTTGGATGCAGAAACGTGCAATTCGAAGACTGAAAAATGCAGCAGATGCTCCCGATGTTCTTGTTGGTACGTTAACACACGCACATACATATGTAACAAAATGGTTATATTTGTTTACTGGCAGATTATCTTGATAAAACATGGGGTAGAGCTGGTGAATTGAGATACTTTTGGCTAAATCACCCAATGATAAGAAAGCTCTTGGAAATGCTAAAGGAGTTGAAGCACAGGCTGTGAAGGTAACAATATATATGTTATACCACGTGTATGTGTATGTGCATGAAGTCGTGTGTGAATGTCAATGTGTATATATTATACATGTGTTTTATCTGAAGATGTCCATTCTAATGTAGGTGTCCTCCTGACCAACAGACAGAGTTGGTGAAAACTATGTGGAAATGGAGAATTTGCTGAAGAAGGTGGACACTAAATTTGCGGAAGCTGATCAATCGGAGAAAGACTTAGGAAAGGCAGAAATCCTTCAAGATATGCTGAATGCTAGAGGTGCGTGCGTGCATGCTATTTACATATATATATATATATATATATATATATATATATATATATATATATATATACTATACTACTGAGTTCAGTATATAGTGTCATCATATATGTATTTGTCAGGGGATAAAGCAAGAAAGATGCACTTCTATCAAATTTACAAAAGGAGACAAAGATAACGAGGGATTTAACACATTTGTTGCAGAAGAAATCAAACTATCTGCAAGGGCAAGGTCTTGAAGATGTAACTAAATTGTGATTCTTTGCTTCTTTTTTTATATGCGTCATCTCTCTCTCTCTCTCTCTCTCGCTATATATATATATATATATATATGGATGCATTATGTCTATGAACATATTCTTTTCTGACTTTGTGCCTTTTGCTGTTTGCAGCTTACTCAAGAGTCTCGGAATTCTTTGAGAAGGATGCTGCGATTGGCTTTGCAAGCTATACACGATCGCCATGCTAAGGTGTGTGTGTGTGTGAGAGAGAGAGAGAGTTGAATGAGTATTATAGGTATTTAAGACCACATACACGCAAACACAAGCAGATGTATATATCACTTTGTACAGATCCATGCGGAAGCTCCAAGATACTCTTTCCCGTGGACGCTCGTATATACAAACGTGAACAACCTTCACGCAAGGCAAGCATCTTGAGACGAAATACAGGGTATATACCACACGTCCAACGCAGAGCAACCCATGCAGCTTCAATCTTCTACCGTCCCGTAAGCCCACCACCTTTACCGCCTCCATCTAACCCCCAGTTGCCAGAGAGTCTGTTTATTCACCACCTGACCAAGCTTTAACCCCTCTTTCACCACGTTCATCAATAGCTTCACCACCTCCTTCCACCACTAGTGTTCTCACACCTCTCAAGTCTATTAAATCAATGTTCAAGGGGGACAAACCTAAACCATCAGATTCAGGACAGTCACCCTCTGATCGTCCCAAAGTTGCCTTTGCCACTCCAGATACACAATCCCACGTAAGTCTGTTATTCCTATTACTCAACCACGTAAGTCTGTTATTCCAGTTATGACCCCAGATAGTCCATCTCCATCTCCACGTAAGTCTGTTATTCCTGTCATGACCCCAGGTAGTCCATCTCCATCTCCACGTAAGTCTGCTATTCCTGTTAAGACTCCAGATAATCCGTCTACTGTCTCATTCAGTCCTGAAACTTCACAGTTTAGACCTGCATCTCCTGTAGGATCACAGTTAACAGGTTCTCCTCCTGCTGCACCCCGTATATATAATCCATCACTCTCCCTTTCTAAACAGACCCCTCCTCCTCCGCCCCCTCCTCCTCCACCTCCTACAAGCTTCTCCCCACCCCGTACATTCTCTCCATCGTTATCCATTAAACACTCTCACGCTCAACCAGTCGATGCTCCGCCTGTAAGACCACTTGCAAACTCACCTCCACCTCAGGAAAACATTCCATTTGCACGTCCCATAGCAATCCCCACTCGTGTTAGACCCCCTTTTTGTAACTCCTGTTCCAAATGTATCACCATCTCCATCGATTTCACCTTCTCCTCCACCTAACATTGCTCTCTCACCAGCCTCTCTCCGTGGTAAACCACCATCTAGTTCTTCTTCTTCCGCTGCTAGTTCTCCATTGCAGCTCTTCCCTCCATTCGAATTCAAAGTTCCCGCCATACCTTCTGTCTTGCCTAATCAGCAAGATGTAACTTCATCTTCATCCTCCGCTTCTACACCCCGGTTCCCTGTCCCATCTCTTCTACGGCCTTTAGTAGCGCCTCAAGTGGTTCCACCTCCTCCAAGAACATTACTCCTCAACTTCACCTCTACCCTAGTTTAGGTCCACCCAGAATGGTATCACCACCTCCTAGAATGGTTTCACCATCTCCCTCGTATCAACCACCTCAAGTTCCCACGAGTTCATCTATTCCACCGTCTCCTCGCCCTAATCCATCACCACCAGTAGCACCTCTTCCACAAACCACGGTTTCACCATCTCCACCTAGGCCATTTACAGCACCTCAAACGACTCCACCCTCCCTCAAGTTCCACCTAGGCCACCTTCTCAAATGCATCCGTCCCCTCAATTCAACCTAGCTATAGAACAGTTTCACCGTCCCCGCCATCTCCTATGCCACCTCCACCACCTCCTCCTGAACATCCGCCTGTAGTAAGTCCATCTCCCCAGTTTCCTTCACCTAGTTCGACTATGCCACCTCCACCAAGCATAATTCCACCATCATCTCACCTTCAACCACCACAACCAAGATTGTTTCCACCTCAACTTGCACCTAGAATGACTCCTCCATCTCCCCAGCCTAGTTTACCCCCTCATATTCATCTTTCCCGGTTCAACCTTCGCCAAACTTATCTTCATCCCATTTAGACCTTCTCAAGGTCGAGCTCCAACTAGTTTGCCTCCATCAGGAATGTTCCCCCAGTCCCCTTCACCACCTGGTTTGTCCCGCCAAGAACACCATCTCCTAGTCCATCTCCACCCATGCCTCCTCCATCTGGTTCACTCCCACAAAGAATGCCTCCTGCAACTGGTTCATCTCCACCAAGGATGCCTCCTCTACCACCACCTGGTTCATCTCCACCAAGAATGCCTCCACCTGGTTCATTCCCACAAAGCATGCCTCCTGCAACTGGGTCATTCCCACCAAGGATGCCTCCTCCACCTGGTTCATCTCCACCAAGAATGCCTCCTCCACCTGGTTCATCTCCACCAAGAATGCCTCCACCTGGTTTATTCCCACAAAGCATGCCTCCTGCAACTGGTTCATTCCCACCAAGGATGCCTCCTCCACCTGGTTCATCTCCACCAAGAATGCCTCCTCCACCTGGTTCCTCTCCACCACGGATGCCTCCTCCACCTGGTTCATCTCCACCGAGAATGCCTCCTCCACCTGGTTCATTTCCACCAAGAATGGTTTCACCTCCACATGGTCAATTCCCACCAAGCTCACTTACTCCACCATCTCCACCACCTGGTTCCTCTCCACCACAGATGCCTCCTCCACCTGGTTCATCTCCACCAAGAATGCCTCCTCCACCTCCACAAGGTCAATTCCCACCAAGCTCACTTGGCTCTCCACCACCAAAACTTCCATCTGGTGCATCTCCACGAAGTCAGTTCCCTCCAGGTTCATCTCCACCACGCATGGCTCCACCATCTCCACCAAGCTCACTTGTCTCTCCCCACGCATGACTCCACCATCTCCATCTCCACCGTCACCACCCCGTCCAAGTCAATATCTACCTCCACATTCTACACAGCTTCCACTGGTTCATCTCCACCAAGAATGGGTTCACCCCCTCCACCAAGAATGGTTTCACCCCCTCGACCACTTCAACCTGGTCCTCAAACTCCACCTGGCATGGGTCCACAACATCAATCTACACCGAGAATGGTTCATCCACCTCAAAGTCAATTTCCAGCACAAATGATAACTCAGGCTCCACCAAGTTCATATATGGTTCCAAGTGGTCCTGCAGGTACACGTCCTGGTGCACCGCAACCTTTACGTCCCCGTTTCCCGCAGCAGCCACCGGCACCTCCAGCTATGGCACCCTCACTCACACCACCACCTTCTCGAGCTTTAACACCGAGCAGCTTAAGACCTGTACCATTCTACAAGCCTGCAACAACTATGGAAGATATCAGGTCACCTTCCAATCTTGTTCGTCCTCTTAGGCGGACAAGCTCTTCCCCGCCAGCCATTGATCCGTCTGCAACTCCGAGGGCTGCACCACCGCCACCACCTCCACTTCCTACTTGGCGTCCGCGTCCTCAACAACCGTTCCAGATCATGCCACGTCCTCATGGTCAACCACAGTCACCTCCTGTCATGCCGGAGACTCCCAGTTTTGACCAGAGATCCAGGGAGCTCCTCGATGCTATTAGCTTTTTCAGCACTCAATATTCTCAAGCACATTATTACCCAGGCCGAGCTATACAGCCAGCAGATCCCCTTGCGACCTGTAAAGGATCTCCACAAGGTCTGTGTGTTTATGTGTAAGTTATTTATATACTTACGTGTTGCTCTCGTATCTATAGGTAAGTGATGTTTCTGGTCCATCAGATGCTCAGAAAGCTAGCAAACCGACGGATGAAATTCCTCCACACAGCAGGGATGAAAACTTCAGATGTGATGGAGCAGTACAGACTTTACCAGAACTTCGTGAGAGTGCAATTCAGACAGAAGCAAAAGCCGCCGGCCCAGACCAGTTTTCATCACCGGTGCGTGTGCCTAAAGAATGGGTCTGTACCACACACCAACACACACACACACACATATATATATATATCATTTGACAGATATATGAACAAGCGCAAGGAAGAACGCAGAAAATTATACCAGATCAAGGAGGAATGCAGCCGAACATACTAGAACAAAGTGGTGGAGATCAACAATACCTTGGCACTCCTGCTGGTCTGCAACCACTTCCAATTCTTAAACCACCACGGAGAAGGCAAGTTGGACGTCCCGATTATTGGCCACGTGGGCACGGCAACAGAATGCAGTACGTGCAAGGTCAGTGTCAGACATATAATGTGCATGCAGTATGTATAGATGCATAATGTACACACACACACACACACACTCAAAGCTTGCTTTCGCTGTGTTGCAGGACCTGCTACAAGGCCATATGCCTGGAGGGGAGAGATCACCACGGAGAAGAAGGAATGGAAACAACAGGAAAGAGTAGACTACTATCCAGACGAGGAGTACTTTGACAGAAGACAATATGAATATGAATACGAATACGAGCCTCCCCAACAAAGACACGAGCCTCGATACGAGCAGTTCCAAGAAGAAGAAGGTGAACTTGAGCAGCCAGTCATCAAGCCGAGGACACCCAGTCCCGCAGTCTCTTCACGGTCCACGGATTTGTCTCCCACTTGGAGCCCTCCTCCTGCTTCATCTAGGGCTCTGAGCCCTCCCCTGCGTCTTCTTCGCGTTCTGTTGTGTCTTCCAGGAACAGCTCTGCCTCTTCTACGGATACCGAACTGGAGGAGGAAATGTGACTGCTTCTACTTCTGCTCCAGGCATCTCTATTGACTTCACATGCACTTACGAATTTGATATACCCAGTGGTAGAAGATAATAACCAGTTGTTTTACTTGTTCAGAAATCTCTCTCTCTCTCTCTCTCTCTACACACACACACACATATATATTACAGTACATTTATACGTATATATAGCATCTGGTACTATAAATAATTCTCTATGTGTGAAAAAGAGAAAGAGGCCATAAAGTATAATACATTTTTTCACTATACATACTCGCACGCCCTAAACCCTAAAATGGATCATACGAGAGAGGAATCTTAATTAATGATGCTCCTGTTTAACGCGTGCCAGGTGGTGACTTAAATAAACATGGTATTGGCGAAGAGGTCTCCATGGTATAATCATTGTAATATAGCATCAGTAATTGCTCCGCATATATAAACTTTATTGCATATACACATACATGCTCATATGCAGATGTGTGTGCGTGCATAATATCGCATGGATGATTTAATATACATACTACAAGGGACATAAGATATATCCTACAAAATAAATAATGTATGTATATAACAGTAGTAACAATAGTAACTAAGACTTCTAGTGAAGCTCAAACGTAAGAAATTAGTTAGAAGTTTTAATGAAACTTTTGCACCTGTATGATGCGTTCAAGGTAGTGATATACTTGGTTGATAGTCTCGTGTGTACGTGTGAGTGTGAATGTGTGTGTGTGACTATAAGAGCACCTGTTGAAGTCGAAATGAACTGTTTGCATGTCCTCGGAAATCTCAATCTCAACCGTCGCTTGTGGCCAAGAATATACGTGTATATCCACATATGTATACATATACATATGGATGCTTGTATATATGCGTACCTGTACAAGGATAAAAGGCAATGCAACGCCTCCAGCAGGAACATTCCCAGTCCGATTATATAATCTCTCGTTGCTCTCTATCAAGTTCTGAATGCCTACAATCTTAAAGAACGCAATTATGTGTGGCGTACAAAATATATAGTTAAGATAACTATTATATTTATTATCTAATACACTCATTAATATATTTATAATTCAAAGAACATGCCTTTCGGATTTGTGAATTTTGCCACTAGCTCGTCAGTTACCTGTCAAATAAATGAACAATGACAATAAATAAATATATACAATAGTTCACACTGAGTTCACTACTCTTTTACCAATGTAAGATTAATATATGTCATTAATGTACAACTCTTTTGTGCCGCCTCAACTTCCAAACAATAGGGGATATCTCATCTTTAAAGTAACCTTGTTAGAATGTATGTTTTAAGGATTAGAAATTAAGGCATGTCTCTAATCTCTTCCTTCACATTAGTTAGGTGTAACACTTAAAGCAAGGCACATCTGTGTCCTTGTTCAACTATGGACGTGAAATATTGATTGACATGTTCTCGTTATTAAGTTTTTGAAGATTCATAAAAGGGTTTTTAGAGTTGCATTTAGGAGCACATTCATGGCACTTGATGTAACTCTTAAATCTAATGAGCTATGGCATGATAGCCCACATCATGGGAGATAGTGTCGTATAAAGATGCGACATTAGGCTATATTACACACAATACAATGTTTAAGGCACTCCCTTGGGGTTGTGTCGTGGATTTATTACTAAAGAGTTGAATACTCTAATAAACAGAAATGTTTGTACTCACACGCACTAGGTGCTAAGCCTTAGGCATAAGCTCAAGGGGAGGTTAGGTATCGTAATTAGGTGTGCTTTTGACATACTTGATTAAGAGATGTTTTCCTTAGGAGTTAAGGGTTAAACCCTAAACTTATTAACATGAACGTTTCGTGAGACATTCCACAAGGTCGTGTATTTAGGATTATTTGTATTTGCCCTACAACACACGGAGGACCCGAACTTGTATATATACAAGGTAATAAGTCCAGATGCATACACGCACTCAAAGATAATACTTCACTACAAACCCTGAACCCTAAAATGGAGTATTTAGTGAAGGTATAAACATTTGAATTACCTTCGGAATATTACATACCAGAGAGAGGAATATACTTAATTAATGATGCTCCTGTTTAACGCGTGCTTTAAGTATCCCAGGAACAGGTGGTGACCTAAATAAACTTGGTAAGGTTGGCGAAGAGGTCTCCATGGGACTCCCATTTTCCTGTAAAATCATTATAATATAGCATCAGTAATTGCACGCATAATATTAACTTTATTGCATATACACATATGCGATATTGTTTTACTTGATGTATATATTATATGCAACACATACGTCTGCATAGGGCATGTACTACAGGCAGGGACATAAGATAATACCTCACAAATGTAAATAAATATGCTGGCAATATTTTACTAATTATAATATGTAAAGTAGTAACTAAGACTGACCTTGGATGTCTCACAAAATTCATTCCCTTGATATGGATGTATCATCGTGAAGCTCAAACGGTGAACTGTAAAAAATTAGTTTAGGAGTTTTATGAACGCATCATACAAATCGTATTGGTGCAAAAGTTTCATAGGTAGTTATACTTCTGTGTTGGTATTTACGGTTGATAGACTCGTGTGTATGTGTGAGTGTGAATTGTGTGTGTGACTATAATAGAGCACCTGTTGAAGTCGAAATGAACTACTTGCATGTCCTCGGAAATCTCAATTCAACCGTCGCTTGTGGCCGAGTCTACAAGAATATACGTGTATATCCACATATGTATACATATACATATGGATGTTTGTATATATGCGAATATATAGTACCTGTACAAGGATAAACGGCAATGCAACGCCCTCCAGCAGGAAACATTCCAGTCCGATTATATAATCTCTCGTTCCTCTCTATCAAATTCTGAATGCCTACAATCTTCAGAGAAGCATTATTTTAGTAAGGAACGGAATTAGTTATGTAACACACACACATGTGTGTTGTGTGTGTGTGCGCGTGCACAAAAGCATAAAAAGGAAAGAAGTTCACCTGCTCCTGTAACTCTTGTAGATATTTTTCTTTTTCTCTATTCTCGACGAACTCTCATTTTCTCTTCCTGTACAAAGTAATAGGAGTACATCTATTAGCTAACTAGATTGTGTGTGTGTGCGTCGTGCACCTGCAGTGTTTGTATAAAAGGCAATATCTATATGTGTAAACACACACACACATGCATATGCAAGATATACACCTTGAGCTGCTCAATGTCAGTGAAGCTTGTACTCGGAAGGCCTTTCCATTGTATCTCTTTCTTCTCTTTGGAAATGATGTCCATAGCCATGAGAACATTGAGAGCATCATATACACGTCTTCTAATGTTCTTCTCGTCATACTGTTGCTGGAATAAAACTTAGATTACATATTTCTGTGTGTGTTATCTACATGAAGTATTTGAAGTTATGCGTACAAAACATACATTTAAGATAACTGTTATATTTATTATCGAATACACTCATAATTATATTTATAAAAGAACATGCCTGATCAGGAGAGCCCACGACACCATTCGGATTTGTGAATTCGGCCACTAGTTCGTCAGCGACCTGTCAAATGAACAGGAAAATAAATAAATATATATATATACAATAAACCATATACTTATATCTCAGATCATTTAAATACATCAATATAAGTCTGGAGAGGATCATTGGCTAGCTATACTTTGTAATTATATCCATTGGATCTATATATATATATATATATATATATATAAAGATAGATAGATAGAGAGAGAGAGAGATGCATAGACACGTGTGCGAATATGCTCTGTTACTATTATTTTAGAAAGCTGCAGAATGTGTGTGTTGTGCGCGCGCGGGCGGTAGCTCACCTCATTATAAGTCGTTCGTCCTTTGCTTTCAACTTTCTCACAAACTGAAAGGAAAGTTAAGTAAATCAGATTATCTAATTTTCCCTTATTTTAAACTTTAAAAAACTATTTAGTTCAAATTTATCTTAATCAGTTTCAAAACCTAGGGTTCAATGTTTTGCAATGTATATAAACACACATTATAAACTTGTACATGCACAAATGCACACGTACGTGTAAAATAACACGCATATGAAGAGAACTTTTACACTAAATTTATCCATTTATGTAAGTACCTTTCATACTAAAATGCCTTAATCCTTTGCCTCCTTTCTCGTTGCCGGATGCTGCAGCAGAAGCACGATGACCGCGTTTCTTAACTGTTTTCTATAAAATAGAAATGCGTGTTAAACGCGCGCGCGTCAACAACTGGATGTCAGCATACATACATACATACATTACATACATACATATATATATATATATATATATATATATAGTGGAAATAAGGGACAATGCAGACTATAGACTAACTAGGAATAACGATGTGTATGTGCACGTATATGCATGTATATTGTGTTGCAGGGGAAATGCAGATATACACTTACGGAACAAAATATATTATATGCATAAATGTGTATGTCTGTACTGTGCATATGTATATGCGTGTGTAAAACAGACTATGAAGGAACTTGTATGGGATTGTGCAAAGTCTAAATGAACTAGATAATGCAGCACATACACAAAGTATGCATATGAATTGCAGCATATATATAGCTACAACGTGTAAGCCGATTGGGAAAATGAGCTTACCCAGTCATCTCTGGAGACGCCGGCTCTTCATGAGAAGGAGAATCCATGCCTCCGCTGTCCATGGAAGCCGATCCCGCCATCGCTAAAGAACCTAAGAACCCTAAAACAGAGGACCATGATGAACCCTAACCTCTGTCATGGTTTTATATATACTGTACTTAATTCTTGATGTTTGTTGACGTGACATTTTTATTTACATGTTATACAATGATGTTTCATATTCTTGTATCATTATCATTACATGTAAATTTATATTACATTTCCACCAATTAATCTTTTATAATTCATGGTAGGCTTATGTTTATATTTCATTTATAATTGTAAAATAATTAAATCAGTATAAATCGTACTTACCAGGGGTTTTGAACGTGAAATTTGCATCCGGACTTAATGTAAAGAAATCTTAAAGAAACTGTAAGAAAATCTTATTAATAAACTTAAATTTAATATTAAATTAAAACATATAAACTCATTCCATCCAAATTAAAACATAAACACACACTTAATTTTTAAATTTTGAAAGAGATTAAGAACTCATCCACTTTAGTTTGCATATTAAGTAATTTATACCACTATGTTTTAGAATTGCATCCCTCTAGTTTCTATATCACAAAAGAGCCTCTTGAGTTGTTAACTTTTCAATGTTGTTAGACTTCAAATTAGCTTTCTTACTAATCTAAATAAGGACTTTAGTTCTTCTTTATAACAAAGATAAATACTTATTAACTAAAACCACATCTATGCCCATCATTTCATTTTTTAAGATGCATGCTTTTATCTCTAGTAAGTTCAAGATGCATGTTATGGAATCCTAAATCTTAATCAACTTTCTTTACATCTTCAAATTGTCATGAACAATCGACTAAAAATACTTATGTATATCTTTTTTGCCTTAATATCCTTTTATATATTTAACCACAATGAATGTAACCTCAAACCTATCAAGATCATATTCATGTCTTCAATAAAATCTAAAAGAGCATTGTATATGAATTATTTAATAGATTCATTTTTGTCTTTTTCTAATACATTGTTAATGAATTTCTATAAATTTTCATTTACATATGATTTATGGATTTGAAAATTGTCATAATTTTGATTATGATCTTTATTTTTATTTTAGAATTGATTATTGTTACTTACTAAGTGAGAAACAACCCCACTTAGTGCACGTAGGTAGGGTAGTCCAGACCTCGAAAAACTTTAAGTTAGAAAACTCTTACCTTCGTTTTTCATGTCTCGGGTTATTGATTAGTTTCGGTGAGTTTAGCATGTCAATATGCCTCTAGGGTTGACCTAACCCTAGGATTGCCTTTAAACCCTTAGGGTTAAGTTAAAAACTCATCAAGAATATTTTTATTGGGAATGATATTTCGTGTTAGTCCACTTTAAAAACAGGAAAACAAAGGAAACTTCTATCACATATATTAAGTAAGATATATAGTGAAAGTTCTTGAGTTCATAATTGAGTTTGTTATTCTTTTATCAGTGCAAGCTTTAACTTGTGTGGTTAAGGCACAACAAAAGGTGCTGCTCAATTTTCAAACAATAGAGATACGTCTCACCTTCGAGGTAACTTACCCTTAATGTTGGTAAATTCATGCCTCGGAGGTCTTGTTAAACTACACATTTCAAGAGTCAAAGGTTGAGGTATATCTACAACCTTCTCCTTCATGTCAAGCTAAGAGTAGCACTCATAGATAAGCATGGTACATCCGTGTCCTTATCCAACTATGTACGTGGGATCTTGGTTAACATGTTTTCTTTACCAAATTTTTGAGGGTTCACAGAAGCGTTCTAGAGTTGTCATTTGAGAGTCACATTTATATCACCTTGTGTAACTTTTGAATCTAAGGGCTATCGCATGATAGTCCACATTGGGAAACAATGTCACATGAAGATGTGACACTAGGCTACATGGCACACGGTACAATGCATGAGGCACGTCCTTTAAGATTGTTTCATGGGCTTAACACTGAGGGGGTGAATACTCTAGTAAGTAGGCATACTTGTGCTCACATTAGGGTGCTAAACCTTAGGCATTTGTTCAAATGAGGTTAGGTCTTCTAATTGGATGTGCTATTGACACACTCAGCTAAGGGGGTCTTCTCCTTAAATCCAAGAGTTGAACGACCTAAGTTTGTTAGCAAGAGCCCATTTGAGACACTCACAAGGTCGTGCACTTAGGGTTATTCAAACCTAGCCTAAATATTAACCCTAGGTATTAGAGTTTTAACATGAAGGGCCAATAAATGACCCTAAGAGTTTCACTCAGATGCTTAATTAGGTAGAAGACTTAAGGTCTTATCCTAAGTCCCCTAAAATGACTATCCCTCGAACCTTAAAGGATAACCCAAGTAGACTTTAGGATCCTAACCTAGTGGACCTAGACAAGCTCATGCCCTATCCTCATCAAGGAGATGTGACTTAAACATACCCCCAGACAAAGTTAAGGCTTCGTCACTTACCCCTTGAATCACCTTCATTCGAGAGTACAACCCCTTTAAGGCGACAAGGGTACCCTAGACCATGACTAACCCTTGAGGGTTTGAGTGGCTAAGACATACTCTAGACTTAGGGCTAGTACTTAGTGAGATCACGAGTGTGCACCATATGTGAACATGAGTGTTCCACTAAGCAAACTTCCCAAGGCCAGGTTTGGATAACCCTAAGTACATGACCTTGCGTGTGCCTCATGAAATGGCTCCGACTAATGAGCTTAGGTTGTTCAACCCTTGGATCCCAAGGAGAACACCCTCTAGCCAAGTGTGCTAAAGCATGTCTGTTAGTTAGAGTATCCAACCCTTGGTGATAAACCCATGACACAACCCCAAAGGGTGTGCCTTGGGCGTTGTATCATGTGTCGTCTAGCCTAGTGTCACATCTTCATGTGACACTGCCCTTCATGATGTAGGCTATCATGTCATAGCCCCTTAGATTCAAGAGTTGCACTAGGTGCCACAAATGTGGCTCTGAATGCCAACTCTAGAACCCTTGGTTATCCCTCAGAAACTTGATAAGAAAACCCTGTCAACCTAGAACCCACAACCACATTTGGATAAGAACATGAACATGCCTTGCTTAGCTGTGAGTGCTACTCTTAGCTTGACGTGGAGGAGGAGGTTGGAGACAAGCCTCAACCTCTAATCCTTGGAACGTGCAGTCCAACAAAACCTCCTAAACATGGATTTGTCAACGTTAGAGGTAGGTTACCCCAAAGGTGAGACGTACCCTTGTTGTTTGAAAATTGAGGTGGCACAACAGAGGGTTGTGCCTTGACAACACAAGCTAGAGCTTGCACCGAGAGAAGAGTAACGGACTCAGTCATGAATCCATGAACCCTCACTCCTACATACTCTACCTTATTTATGTGACAGAACCCCCCTTCCCCTTTCCCCTTTTCCTATATGTGTAAGTGGGCTAGCACGAAATGCCAACCCCTTAGTTCATTGAGATGAGCCTAAACTCTTACCTCTAAACCCTACCCAAGGGGGTGGGGATTTAGGACGTGGGTTAGGGAAACCCTAGGGTTAGATCAACCCTAGGGGTGTTCCTAATCCTATTTAACATACTGAACTCATCTAACTGGGACATCAAAATTAGGGGTGAGTTTTTATAGAAGGTAAGTGCTACCTTCGGTTAGAGTTTTTTGCAATATTTAAGGACAACTAGTCGGACTACCCTAAACACTTAAGTGCACTAAACAGAGCTGTTTCTCACTACATATAATGTCCATCAACATAGTATAGTAGGTAACAACAATCAACCTCCAAAATAAAAAGGTTGAGTCATAGTAAAAACTAAGTATAGGGTATGACAAACCTTTATGGGTTAATTGTGAATCAGGGTACCCCTTATTTCTCAAAAGGGATTGTACTCCCAGGCGAGGGTGATTTCTTAAAGGATAAGTGACAATGTTGTCATGAGGGTATGTGTGTGGACACATCTCCTTGTTGGGGTTAAAGCATGAACCTAACTAAATCTTTTGAGGTATGATCCTAAAATCTACTTGGTTATTCTCTAGGGTTCAAAGGGTAGTCATTCTAAGGACTTAAAAGTCTCATGCCTATTTAAATATATGAGTCAAACTCTCAAGGTTATCTTGAAAGACTTAACGTTACTCACACATTATGTTAATGCCAAATGGCCACGTGTTACCATATGTTAGCCCTTCGAATTAAAACTCTAACAAAAATGACTTTCATTAATGTTTTATCCTTATCAACAATTTTCAAATTCTCTAATATAAATTCAATAAAAATAATTTTGCATATCTCATTCAGAAGTCAAAGTTCTTAATGAAATTAGTAGCTTCTTAGACAATTCATTACTTGCCATAAACTTGCATGTTCTTAACATCCTATTTTCCATAAATTAATTATAACTAAAAAGTTATAAATGAAATAAGTATATGTTTGTTTCACCATGTTTCTCAAAACAATATGACCAAATGTAATCAAAAACTTTATGCTCTTAATAAAAATAAAAAAAAAAACCTCACAAGTTCATCACATTCATTACTAATTATAAATGGTATGTGTGCATATGTGTATTTGTATGCACATACGCTGCATTTGTCATGGAATGTGAATGTGTGATCCTAGATTATTTTTTATATAAACTAAATAAATATTACATATTGTAAGATCCACGTGTACGGCTGCATGTGCACATACTATTATTAGCGTAGTGGATTTTGATAGCCGTCCAGATTGAATCCAGTCCGACGACTATTAAAATCCACTATGCTAATAATAGTATGTGCACATGCAGCCGTACACGTGGATCTTACATCATCCCCTCTTCTCGGAAGGGTGTAAGTTGGTTAGGGTCCTCTTGTAGATGGGCCCGAATTTGGAGGAACATCAGGAGGAGGCACTGGTGGATCTGTAGGCGGTATAACTTGTTCCCGTTGCACAAAATGCTTCAACTGTTGCATATGTACAATCTCCGGAGGATCGGGTTGAATGTTGTGTCGAACCTCATAAACATGTGGCCCTACTTACTGTAGCACTTGATATGGTCCTTTCCACTGAGGAAGGAGACTCTTAACTAAACCACGTACCATAAGCTTGGAAAAACGAACCAACACCAGTTCATCAACCTTGTACTCCGCAGGAGGACGATGATGCGAGTTGTAGCATTGTTGTTGTCCTACTTGTACGCGGCCCAAGTGTTATGCTGACTCCGCATGAACCAATGGAAGAATGCTCGTTAGATATCGATCCCACGACCTAGCATCAGCAGCTCGCGGTAACTAAGAAGGCAAACCCAACTCCGTTGGCAACACCGGGTCATGACCATACAAGAGCTTATATGGGGAAGTACCAATGGAACTTTAAACTCCAGTGACATAAGCATATCGGAGAGACGGCAGATAACCATCCCAATCCGAATGTTGAAAGTTCACATACTTCGCGATCATCCCCTTGAAGGTTTTGAAGTTCCCTACGCCAAAGTGTGTGAATGATGTGCAACGCTTTCTTAGCAAGGTACAATATCTGGATCGTTTTGTGGATCATTTTTCAGATGTACGCACCGTTGCGTGTGTGTTGAAATCGTACTGACTTCTTTTGTTTGGTCTAAGGATTACAAGCAGGCATTTGCAAATCTCAAAGAGTTGTTGACGACTCCTCCAGTTTTGGCGTACCCGGATTACACCCGTCCTTTCATCTTGCGTGTAGATGCTTCTGACATCGGCCTCGGGGGCGTATTGATGCAGGAGAGTACGAGTGTTCCTGGCCAACGACATCCCATTGCGTACATCACCGTACATTGCAGCCAGCAGAGGTGAATTACTCCACGAAGAGGAGTGTCTAGCAGCAGTTTGGGGTTTTGAGAAGCTCCATGCCTACTTGCATGGTTCGCGGACGTTGTTGGAAGGTGATCATGCAGCAGTCACTTCGTTGTTGAAGCGGAAGAATTTGATTGGTCGTACTGCTCGGTGGGCCTTGAAACTTCAAATTTACGACTTTGAAGTTGTTCATCGCCCAGGAAGTTCCATGGCTGATGCTGATGCTCTTTCTCGGGCTCCTCTTCCACCTTCTCTCTCTTCTGTTGCCCCAGAGGAACCAGTTGTTCCAGCTTCAGTGGACTTTTTGGACGAAGATTCCGTACCATCAGCAGTTGCTGTGCTTGACGTTCAGTGTCCGCAGAATGCAGAGTTAGATTTGCCGTCTTTGGATGAGGTTCGGGAAGCTCAAAAGGTTGAGCCGTGGATTCGAAGGCTTCGTGATGGGTTTGAGAATCCTGCATCACTTGCTGATGACTTGCCTTTCAGGCATTTACATTCACAGTATCGCCTTCAGGATGACCTTCTTTATTTTGTGGGGACTGATCCAGATGATCCTTTGCGGTTGGTGGTGCCTTCAATCTTCATTCCACGCTTCCTCCATGCTTACCATGACTCTCCTATTCTTGGCGGGCACATGGGACATCGTCGGGTGATGGAGAAGCTGCGCAGATCTTTCTATTGGCCGGAGTTGCGAGGAGATGTGATTCGGTATGTGCGTAGCTGTGTGTGGTGCCAAGCTCACAATTATTGCAGTTTCTCGTCCATTTGATTGGTGGCATTTGATTTGATGGGACCTTTTCCGCGGTCAACTGCTGGTAACGAGTACGTTATTATTGCTTCTGATTACCTAACTCGTTGGGTAGAAGTTGGTGCTCTTGCTAGTGCGACTGCTTCTGCTGTTGGTCAGTTTTCTTAATCGGGTCGTGTTTCAGCATTCTTGTCCGGAGCGAATTCTCTCGGATAATGGTCCTGCATTTATGGCTGAGGCATTTCATGTTTTGACATCTCGATTAGGGATACGCCACACTTTCACAAGTGCTTATCATCCTCAGACAGATGGTTTAGTGGAACGGCTCGTCAGAACCTTCAAGGGGATGATCGAAGTATGTGAACTTTCAACATTCAGATTGGGATGGTTATCTGCCGTCTCTCCGATATGCTTATGTCACTGGAGTTCAAAGTTCCATTGGTACTTCCCCATATAAGCTCTTGTATGGTCATGACCCGGTGTTGCCAACGGAGTTGGGTTTGCCTTCTCGGTTACCGCGAGCTGCTGATGCTAGGTCGTGGGATCGGTATCTGACGAGCATTCTTCCATTGGTTCGTGCGGAGTCAGCAGAACACTTGGGCCGCGTACAAGTAGGACAACAACAACGCTACAACTCGCATCATCGTCCTCCTACGGAGTACAAGGTTGATGAACTGGTGTTGGTTCGTTTTCCCAAGCTTACGGTACTGGTTTAGCTAAGAGTCTCCTTCCTCAGTGGAAAGGACCGTATCGAGTGTTACAGGGAGGTTCGGCACGACATTCAACCCGATCCTCCGGAGATTGTACATGTGTAACGGTTGAAGCATTTTGTGCAACGGGAACAAGTTGTGCCGCCTACAGATCCACCAGTGCCTCCTCCTGATGTTCCTCCAGATCCGGGCCGTCTACAAGAGAACCCTAACCAACTTACACCCTTCCGAGAGGAGGGATGATGTAAGATCCACGTGTACAACTGCATGTGCACGTATTATTATTAGTGTAGTGGATTTTAATAGCCATCGGATTGGATTCAATTTAGACCACTCGCTCTTCTATATAAGTTAGGGTTTCTCAATACATTTCTATATTCCGAGCTTTCACAATATCTATAAGTATAATGTATTGTTTGACCCACAGACCATTTAAATAGGTTTTAAATAGGCAAAGAACAAGCAATAGTTTCCATTTTCATTTTTTTTTACCCCGCCCGCATGGTTTTTAAGCATGAGACCGTACGTGATTTCTACGGCTCGGATCTGTTTATTTGTTAACTTGGTCAAGTTTAGAATATTCTACAATTCTTTAAGCTAGTAAATATTCTAAAGAAATTAATGATTTAACACATATTTTCTACTTATCTACGCAGTTATAAATATGAATGAGAGCAATAATACATATAAAGTGCAGCCTGTTAAATATTGTGTGTGCGTGCGTGCATTGTATGCCATACACACTTATCTACAAGCCTTATCTACAATCTACTTTCACGTGAGGAATTGCTTCATACGTCGGACTTACATATGCATATCATGTGTATACGCACACTCATGCATAGGTATGTGCATTATCTGCTTCATCGCGAACTTTAGAAAGGACCTTTACAAAACATTCCTGCACTCTTGCAGTTGATCAAACACGCGCGCGCGCACGCACACACACAGAGTCAGCCAGCTTAGTGTATGTTTGATGCAGTCACTTCGTATACATATACATGTTAAGCTGGTAAATTAGGGATGCCAACTGGACTAAACCGAACGTGTGTATGTATTATGCATATAAATATAAGTACGTTTGTATATCTGTGGTTTGTTTATATTGATAATATGTATGTGTTATTGTGATATATGCGCAATGAGCGTATTAACGATGGTTATGTGGCAGCCACATAGCAATACCGGTACACTTTGGTTTTGTAGTGAATCTAATATCTCCTATTCCTTATTTATCTTCTGTTATGTATATAAGTTTTGCCTTATATCTACATAACATCTGCTGACATCGATTTTGTGCTTAATTTATTTCAGGAATTTTTTACCAGAGTCGTTTAATGCATATACTTGTAATATATACATGTATATACACAAGAACACACGCATGTATGTACGTATCCATTCTCATTTTTCAAACTCACATTATGTATGAATATATATATATTAAGACAGTGGGTGCATATACTCACCCATAATGATGCATAACATTGTGAAAACACATGCATAAACACAGACATAAATATTCTAATACTGTGTGTGTGTGTGTGTGTGTGTTTTGAAAAACTTAGCCCGTTACGGTTTCACTGAATGAACCTCCTGCTGTGTCTAATTGTCCTAGTCTTGACCTTAGAACACACACACAACACACACACGCATATGATACCTACTACGAAATACTCACTAGCACTATATATATATATATATATATATATATATATAAACTTATATGTGTAGCTATGGTATTATTTATATACACATACACATCGCATGTGTGCCTAGTGTGTGTGTGTGCGACTTATACAGACTTCTTATAGACTTGATATTTATATATATATTATATATTATATATATATATATATATATATATATGATCAAGTGTAACCAAAGCTAGTAAAGATTATTCCACTCACTACTCACTCACTGACACACACACACACACACACAAGAGTTACACAGATATACAACACACAAGAGTTACACAGATATACAACACACAAGTAAATAGTAAAAATTGAAAATCAACATGGAAAAGAATCAGTTTGTCAAAATTCAAATTTTCTTTAAAAAATGCTGAAGGGCAGCGGATGCATGAGATATGTGAGGATCAATGCTGTGAATAGGAGTAGATACGCAACCACTTGATCAACCAAAACTCCTGTTCATTACTACGTCCCATGAGTTCTCTCTCTCTCACACACACACACGCACACACGCACATACACACACAGCCCGTACCACTTGCATTTGTGATCGCTCCCTTTGCATCGGCCGGCGGTAACAGGACAGAAATCACCAAAGCACACAGGACCATTTTCATTACAGATTCCATTCTCTCACTTGAAACCTAAATCTGTTTGCACCCAATTTGAGAAATGTGTAACCAAATTGGGAATATCAACAAGAACGCGTAGGGTTCTTCCGCCCCCGCGTAGATTGATCCCAAGCCGGCAGACAAGTCAGCAGTAGAATCCATCGTGTCACACCACCATGCCACGTCAGCCCTAGCTATGGCTCAAATCTTCCTTTGCTGCTTCTTCCTATGGGGAATGCAACAAGCTCTAGGTAAGAACACATCCTGGGACACAGTGTCTTGCATCGACAAGCTCCAGGCAAGTGAATTTCAAGCATACGTTTCCCCATTGTCGAGATTGCAGCAAATGCATACAGACACCCTAATCTCAAGCGGATAGAAGGCTGGAGATTCATAGAATCTCTAGTACCACGTTCTAGTGCAGGCGCCCGTGCGGTCCTGTACAAAGAAGACACCAGCTCGAGAATGATACTGGGATTCAGAGGGACCGACTTGGAGTCGGAAGCCGACATGTGCGCAGATACGTTTCTCTTTGACTCGTTTGTTCCAGGTATGGATCCACCCAGTCCAGAAGCATGTTCTAAGTACTCAAGTGAAGATCTCGATTACTACTCACAAGCTGTTAAGTACACTGCAACTGTACTTGGTAAGTACGCAGATGCACCCCTACTCCTTACTGGTCACAGCCTGGGGGCTGCACTTGCTGTATTGGTGTCTGCGGATCTGTCCGACAGAGTTATACTCCCTGCTGTGGTATTTGGTAGCCCGAGTACAAGGAGTTTGATAACAAACAGGTCTCTGGAGCTCCTTGCCGAGGTGCGGCATTTGGTATTCAGTATTGGGGACGAATGGGATCTGATTACCAGGTCGGGATTGAGTGGGCAGGTGGGAGTGTTGTGTGCTTACCGGCATAAGGAGCCTCGAGAGTGCATTAAGTGCGAAGAGAATGTGAACATCCAGCAGAGTGTGGTTGTGAACATGGTCTGGCCTTGCTTCGTTTGTTTGATGAAAACACACCTCATGAAACATGTGCTTGAGCTTGTCTACAGCGGGGCCAAGCCATCCTGTCAAGCAACTTAATATAATGCAGATCTTTCCTAGTCCCGCCAATGCCAGGTGAACGGTGTTTAACCGGCTAATAATTGATGGGGAGTTAAATTAACAATGTACTTATATCTATAAAGGTTAGAATACATGTATATAAGTTCTACATATACACTACATAATGTATTGATAATATCTTAATTACTAGAGCAAATTAACATTTATGAATAAATTAATAATGTACTTATACCATGTATAGATATGCATAGCTATTTTACATAACCATTAGTTAAGTAAGAGCGTATAGATAATTAACGATATGCTTTAACTATTGAGTTAAATTAAGGGAAAATTACATTTATACCCCTGAAATTTATCATATTTACATATATATTCATTAAAGTTTTATATACCCCTCTAAAAGTTGTAAATTTACATATATATTCTTGAAAAACTTCAATTGTAATATTTTAATTTTTAAAATAATAATTTAATTAAAAATATATTTTTAATTTATAATATATTACAAATGAAATAATTAAAGTTTATTAATGTCAAAAAATTGTCATAGTAAAAAATAGAATATTTTTAAAAATAATTATATTATATTGTAATATTGTTTAAAAGGTTGTATTTTGGGCTTAAATAATAAAATTCAAATTAATTATAAATTTTTATTAATTTTTTTAAAAATGTTTTTTAAGTTTTAATTTTGAAATTTATAAAGTTTTAAATTGAAGTTTTAGGAGTATATATGTAAATATAAAACTTCTAAGGTAAATATGATAAATTTCAAGGGTATAAATGTAATTTTTTCTTAAATTAATACTTAATTAATTAATTATCTTTAAAGGTTAGAATACATGTATATAAATTCTGCATATATCTATTATAAAGGTTAGAATACATGTACAGTACATAATGTATTGATAATATCTTAATTACTAGAGCAAATTAACATTTATGAATAAATTAATAATGTACTTGATAACCATGTATAGATATGCATAATTTTTCATAATCATTTAGTTAAATAAGAGCGTACTAAATAACCATGTCTAGATAATTAACGATATGCTTAATAGCTATTGAGTTTAATTAACAATGTACTTAATTAGTTAATTATCTATAAAAGCTAGAATACATTTATATAATTCTACATATATAGTGCATAATGTATTGATTAATAATGTACTTAATAACAATGATAATTAACAATATCTATTGAGTTAAATTAACAATGTACTTAATCTAATTGATTATCTATAACATGTATATAAATTCTACATATACAGTACATAATGTATTATATACATGATATATGTAGATTTATATGATTTTTTGAATAGCTACATTGTAAATAATCTATGTGTATTATATGCATGTAGATTTATATGCTTTCAATGTAATTTATAAACTACATGTATAGAAATTTTCCTATTCTTTTCAAAATAGCTATATATATAAGACAGTGAAAATACACATGCATATGCACATAATACATATGTAATAAAACAATATTATATTATAGAGACAGCAATTGGAACTTGTTTAGGCCAGCAAATCCACGAATATGTGTGTGTGTGTGTGTTTGTTTCATTAGTACACACGCATATATAAGACAGTGTGTGTATAAACTCCCTACACATATTGTGAAAACACATGCATATACATATGTAATTGGACTCTCTAATACAATGTGTGTGTGTGTGTGTGTGTGTGTATGTGTGTATGTATATGTATATACCTAAAGTGATTAAAGATTCATTTCCAAAACTCACTCACTCGCGCACGTGCACACACACAGAGTTAGCATACACATACATACAACACACATAAGTAAATATGTGTGCGTGTATACATATGACACACAAATACATACATGATTGTATGTTTTTTACCTTTGGGAACTCAACTAAATGAACATGGAAAAGAATCCGTTTCTCAAAATTCCATTTCTCTAAAAAATGCTGAAGGGCAGCGGATGCATGAGATATGTGAGGATTAATGCTGTGAACAGGAGTAGATACGCAACCACTTGATCAACCAAAACTCCTGTTCCATTACACGTCCCATGATTCTCTCTCTCTCTCTCTCTCACGCACACACACGCACTCACAGCACGCACGCACACACACTTACCACTTGCATTGATCGTTCCCTTTGCATCAGCCGGCGGCAACAGGACGTAGATCACCAAAGCACCCAGGACCATTTTAATTAGAGATTCCATTCCTTCGCTTGAAAACCTAAATCTGAGATGATCCCAACTGCCCTAAACCAGCCGGCAGACAAGTCAGCAGATAATCCACCGTGTCATAACACGTCAGCAAACATCACCCACGTCATCCATATACATCACTCATCAATACATAGTCAGCTGAATCTCTCGTTCCAGTAGCGACTAAGGCATCAAACGCAACCTTACCAAGTTCCACATTCTTCCATTTCCTGCACGCTGCAAGCAGACCCTCCACGTAACACTGTTCGCCTTGCAAGACATACTATTGAGAATCGATACTGCCTCCTCGGACCTGTTAGCCCTTCCAACATATCAACCATGCATGTATAGTGTTCTAAACTCGGGTTAACTCCATGCTTCGACATAGATTCAAAGTACATCTTCCCCTCCTCTAACAACCCAGCATGACTACAAACAGTCAGAATACAAGTGAGAGTAACACTATCCATTTGCACACCTGCTGCAGTCATCTCATTTGCTAGAGTAAACACCTGGGAGGAGTCTCCTATAGAGGTGTATCCTGCAATCAACACCGTCCACGACACGTTCGTTCTCGACTGCATACAGTTAAACACCTCCTCGGCAGCATTCATGCATCCGCACTTGCCATAGAAATCCACCAAGGCAGTCGCTATAACTTCATCCGCTGCACATCGACATACTCTGGCATGGAAGTATCGTCCGGCTGATAATGCTGTTAAGCTCCCACACGCCTTGAGTGCAGCCAGATACGTAACCGAGTCAGGCTCGCAGTCCATTCTTGTCAAAAACTCAATAGCGACCGAGCTTTCCGCGTTTTCGACGTATCCCATAATCAGAGAGTTCCAAAACAACGACGTCTTTAGTTATCATCCCTCAAAGACCTCTCGAGCAGTCACCATGCTCCCGCATTTACAGTACATATCAACCAAGGCCGTCGACAGGACTATGTCTGAGTCAAGTTTCAATCCTTCACTCGCTGGTGAATAACTATCCCTTCTCAAGGCAAACATGCTTATCTGACGTCTCCTCGCTAACTAAAGATGCCAAGTGCTTTGAGCGCAGCGACATACGTAACAGTGTCCGGTTCGCAGTCCATGCTCGCGAAGAGATCCAGTGCTACAGAGTTCTCCCCATTCTCCACGTATCCCAGAATAAGGCAGGTCCATGTGACAACATCTTTAATAACCATCCTGTCGAAAACCTCCTTGGCACGTTCCATTCTACACACTTTGTATACATATCTAACAGAGTGTTGGAAACAACTATGTTTGAATCAAACCCACGTTCTTGACTTGTTTCGTGAATGTCCATCCTTCTGCAGGCAGATCCCCTCTGTGACTCATTATCACTGGCCAAACATGCACATGCCTTGAGCACAGCAACATACGAAACAGAGTTGGTTCACAATCCATCCTGTCAAACAATTCCATAGCCACATAGCTTTTCTCCATTCTCCACGTGCCCAGAATGAGAGAGGTCCATGTAACAACGTCTTTCCGAACCATCCTCTCGAACACCTCCCAAGCATATCTCATGCTTCCGCATTTTGCATACATGTCCACTAGAGTGTTCGACACAACTATACGAATCAATCCACGTTTCTTTACTTGTTCATGAAAGGCCATTCCCTTCTGGAGACACACCTGCTTCTGTGACTCTTTCTCGCTGGCCAGCCCTGAACATGCCTTGAGTACAGCAACGTAGGTAATAGAATTCGGCTCACTCTCCATCTTAGAGAACAAGTCTATAGCCACCGAGCTTTCCCCATTGTCTACATATCCCAGAATGAGAGAGTTCCATGTAACAACGTCCTTATAGACCATCCCATCAAACACCATCTGAGCACGTCCCATGCTCCCGCATTTGAGTACATGCCCACCAAAGTGTTCCACAACTATGTCGGACTCAAACCACGCTCTCTAGCTTCTTCATGAAAGGCCTTCCCTTAAGTAAACAAGCTTTCTTGTCTGACTCTCTCTCACTGGCTAGACCTGCACATGCCTTGAGTGCAGCAACATATGTAACACGATCTGGCTCACACTCCATGGTGGTGAAGAGGTCAAGAGCTATTTCGTTTTCCCCATTCTCCACGTATCCCAGAATGAGACAGTCCATGTAACGACGTCTTTACGAGTCATGCTCTCAAACACTTCCTGTGCGTCCTGCATTCTGCCACATTTTGTATACATTTTCACCAGAGAACTCGCTACAGATATGTCGAGATCGAATCCACGTGCTTTGATCTGCTTGTGAATAGCCAGCCCTTTCTCTATAGAGAACTGCCTGTCTAAACTTGCTGCCTTCAGTACAGCGAGATATGTGATAACAGTCGGTTCACAATCCATGCTTGCGAAGAGTTTCAAAGCTACAGAGCTTTCCCCATTCTCCACGTATCCCTGAATGAGACAGTTCCATGTAACAACGTTACGATGGGTCATCCCTCAAAGACCTCCTGGCAAGTGGCATGCTCCGGCATTTGCTATACATTGTGATCAGTGCAGGGGCCACGTATTTGTCACTGTGACATCCCGCTGCAACTGCTTCTCTGTGTAGCTTTTTCCCGTCTTCTAAGTTTCTTGTTTTAGTACATCGTTTTATAGCAGCAACGATATGTAACCTCTCCTCTACTTGTGGCCGGGCATCATAATGTATGCTACGCCATGCTTTCAACAAGCTCATTCCTTAAACACATACATGGTTGAGTGTGATTAAGCTGTGTGTGCGTGTGAAACGTATGGTTGTGTTGCCTGTATGTGTATGTCCTCCAAAACACAATACAGTGGGGTCTCTCTCTCTCTCTCTCTCTCTCTACGAAGATAACATGCTCCCAACGCCGCAATTACAAGTTTAATTATACTTTATATGTTTTTAAACACCGATCGACCGGCGTACGGTATGCCTCGTGTGAGTGGGCCTATGCTGAGGCAGAGACAGAAGGTTGGACACGTGGTCATGTTTCGTATGGTCAGGAGCTATTGCAGTTTCAGAATGCTCTGGTTGTGTATATGCCTCTGTAGGATCTCTGTGAGTTTCTGGTTGCTAACCAGACCATGGCACGGGCCGAAAGCTTCTTAGTATGAGGGCGGAGGTCTCTAAACTGAGGGACGATGGCAATATCAACTCGGTGTTAATGACTATAAAATGGTAAGAGACGAGCTGGAAGTTGTGGGAGAATGGTTTGAGTTTCTAGTCCATAGGATGTTTGCACTGCCTACCATTTCTAGTCGTCAGTTCCTATATGATCCGAATGGTACAAGGCAAGCTGGTACTAAAGAACCAATATCGCAGGTATTGTCAACAGTACAACCTCAGAATCAGACTCTACATGAGCTACTTACCAGGTAACACTATGTGACAATCATCATCCCGGCGTCTTCAGTGGAAGAGTACTCGGTGCACAGATTGTTTTGGGTACCAAAGATCTTTTACACGGAGGCGGGTGTGAAGTCTGTTCCACAGCATTTCTTTGATGTTTTAACATCACAGAGACACAATGCATTGTTAATATATAAAATCATATCGTAGGTACATACATGTCTTATAATAATTTTATAATATCCTGATAGTTGAATGCAATAAAGGAAAGAGAGCTTACACATCAACGTCATTCTCCTCAATCTTATTGATAATAATCTCACATGCTTCCATGAACCTCTCAGCACAATTAGCAAGGCACTTTGTCTCGCTGGAACTAAACTTGCTTCCTGGAGTCGAATTATACACTTGTCCCAGCATAATTCTGTTGCTTTCGACACTACCTCAACCACCATCATGTCCTGAAAAAAAAATTTGTGTATATATAGATATATATATGTACCTGTTTTGTGTTGTGTGTGTGTGAGAGAGAGATTTTACCACATTGTGAAATAACACAAAATTGGTAACTTGTAACTTCAAAGACATGTTAAGGCAATGTTATCTTCCATTATATAATGTATTAACGATCTATATTTGATTAGTTAATAAGATTTGCTCTCTCTTAGTGAGGTCAACCTACACTAATCCCATTATTAATCTAAATTAGCTCGTAGTAACACTGTAGAGAAATATCTCATGATATGGAGAAATACAGTAGAGAGTATCATAATTTACGCATTTATAGGAGGATATGTATTATGCATACCTATATGAGATTCCAATTTTAAATAAGAGAGCATTATAATTTAAAGGACACATGTACATAAATCCAAATCTAAATGTACATAGTTCATTCAGACGCTAATTCAAATTTAAATTTAGAAATTCAAATACAAAAAGATACCCACCTCAATAGCGCCTTCAAGTCCCGGTGCCTCGGCCTCCATATTGAAGCCCTCCCACTAATCCCTTATTAAAACTAAGTTGACCAGTCAAACCCCATTGGCATTCCTCGTATAAAGTATATACTGTGTATGCAGGATAAAACACATTAAGCAAACACGCAGTTAGTTTTATATATATATAACTCTACAATACTAATAAATTAAAAGAAAAAACAAATTACTAGTCCTTCGGAATGCTCCGATAGGTTCAAATATATATGTGAAATACACACATAAACGTGCCTGTGAACTACACACGAGGATACAATAGAATACATACACAGATAGTCCACATAGGACATATACATTCATATACATTTCGTATCTACTCTATAACAACCGACTGTAAAGGGGGAGGGACTCTTTCAACATGCCCAAAAAAATTAAGCAATTTCTACAAACCACTGCATCACTTAAAGAAATAAGCCTCTCCCCTCTCTCATGTACCTCCACGTACCAATTTATATACAAATTCAAATGGAAATCTTCTTGGCCGTATGACTAGTCTTCTTTTGCTCCCTTGAAACGAAGAAAGTGAGAGCATCATTTTGAACCTGATAGTAAATACGACTTAGTTTAACGTGCATCATTATACAATCAATATATTCACTGAATTAGATCCTGTGAATATACAGAAGAGAGAGTAATAAGTGTACAAACCTGATAGACGTAACAGTGCCAAGGGTGTTTTACATGCCAAAGAGGCTGTTGTTCAAACCCTGCAGACTGTACAATGTCTTGTCTAGCACACCACACACTGTTTAGCTCTGGTTCCATGTATGCAGCCACTGCTACATATCCAAGTGCTTCATAACCCTCTCGTGCTATTGGTTTCCATATTGTTATTGGCTCATACCCATCCTTCCAATTCCTCCACACCTGGAAGTTATGTATACAAATTCATGAAATTCTTATATCTGCTATGACACTTAAGTTTATAAAATGTTTATGAAGGTAAGAAAACGTACAGATGAATCTCTCTCTCTCTCTCTCTCTCACACACACACACACACACACACACACAAGAGAAGAGGTACAATATCAGGTTAGAATATAAAACCTAATATGAGTGCATACATACATATTTATGTATACAACACTTACCAAGTCAAATGCAATGGGTGGAGAAAACAACCCATCTTCATTCTTATAAGCAACTGTTACTGTTGGTGGATTCTTTCCAGAGTAAGCAACATCTCCAATTGAAACATATCTGCATGCACATACGTTATATAATATCTCTATATGTTTAAAATCATTATATTAACGTGATAAAACATATACATATCACATCTGACACACACGCACTCAGACACGTATGTATACACACACACACACACATATACAAGTAAAAGACTCTCACCCTTCTGGTACAACTGGTCGCCATATAGTACAAGCGGCTCCTACGTCCTGGTAATAAACAAGATTGTGAGTATAACAGAACAGATACATACTACATATCACATAAATTCATTACGCATATATACATATATACATGCACATTTATACATACATACCATTGAAGAGAAAGATGCACAAACACTAGAGTCTTGTTCACTCTTCCATATTTGCTCAAAGAGCAAGACTTCTTTCATAAAACCATCACGCCGTCTAGACTCTTCACTACTACTGGAATAGTCCTGACTACGATCGAAATCTCTCTTACTCCGCTCCTCGTCCGAGACCAACACACGCTTAGATGCTCGAGGGGTTGGCAAAGACCTCGACTGTTGCCATTTTCTCATCTGAAATAATATTAAGAAAAACAAAAATTAATTTCAACATATTGTTCACATATAGTGTGCCTATACAGCGCGCGCGTGTGACCATGTACATATATACAAGAACAGACTATATAAACGGTACTACATAAACAAATTCGCATTATATTAACTGTAACCTATATCTATAAATCCGCTAGTCCATATGCATTACTTTACATGATCATGTACATCTATCTACACAAATAATAAGTCACATACATACGAGGTAGTATACATGTCCTTTCCCCTCCCTGTCTATATATACACAAGGAATATACATACATATAGACACAGTATACATAGACCTGCCTCTAAAATAGATAGCAGTTCTAAACACTTTCACAAATAACTCTCTCTCTCTCGCACACACACCCACAGAAACAAACAATGTTTATGCAAATACCTGTGACATGAGTGTTTGCCGATCTGGGCCATACTTTCTCCATCTGCGTCTGATGGAATTAAACAACTGAGTAGCATTTGTAGTAGTAGAACCACCTTCAACACTCTCTGCCAAGCATTTTATAACTTGAGCAAACGTCTTGGGATTGCTGCGAAGGTGTACAATTACAAAACTCGATCCTTGTCCCTTTGCAGTCTCTAGAGCTAGTAGCTCCATGTATGGAACCTCCCATAGAATTTTACATGGGTTCGATGGAGTCACATTTCCTATTGACTTATATGAACTCGGTTCCTATTAATGTGAAACAATTAGATAACTCATTGCGATCATATATAATATAACCACCAGGTGAAATATATCCAAACAAGCAGAGAATATACACTAATATCTATAATACTATGTGTTCAGTATCTATACATCACACACACACACACACACACACACACACACACACACACCGAGAGTAACATGACACGGCGATTAGTAATCATAACAACTCTGTTTCCAGGGACTTCAAAGTGATCCTCATAGAAATCCGTTAATGCAAACTTTGCAGATTCCTTAAACACAACATTTGGCCATAATTATGATCCTCAGCCAATTGTAACATTGCCTGAATCAAGTCACATGTTAAAGTGTGTACAGCTTATATATTTACAGACACAATATGCTTACTTGTCCAAGGGCAGCTCTTTCATCATAAGGTAGAAGAACGCCGTCTCCATGTATAGCTCTTGGCAAACGCATTCTTGTAGGTATTTGATCGTGTGAGAAGGCTTCAAAACACTTTGTGTAGCTTATATTCACTCCATCAACAGTAAGGGCTATAAAATCCAAGACCCCACTTATAGGCTGAAAAACAATACCTGTAGATAAAAAACTATCAGTATCTTATACATGACCTTATTACTTTCTATCCACGTAGTATATCAAGTTCATAAATTAAACAAAAAAGACTTCCATGTAGACATATAGTCTTTATACGTAATACGTTTACGAATCTCTCACTCTCTCACATCACACACACACACACACATACACAACACCTGTGAAAGCTTTTCCAATTCCTTGGAAGAATCCGAAGAAGCCATTCTCTCGTGCATTGTTGCATGGTTTTGTTACAACACCAGAGAGTCCAAAGGCAAATCCTCGTGCTAATGCTTCACCTCCACGGAGTAGCCCATCACCAACACCAGATACATGTTTTAGACGGTCCTGTACACAATAACATTGTAATGTGATATATATATATATATGACATATATACATGTGGATATACACACATTCATACCACGCACAATACCTGTTTTAATCGGAATTGTTTGAATTTCTCATCTCTAGAGAGATCAGCAGCACTCTTGCTAAGAGTTTCAAGTGTAGAACTCGCCATCCCAAATACATTGACCCCAAACAATAGCTGAAAAGCTTGGTGAACCACGTCCTTCCGAATGTGATTTATTAGAGCTCCTGAGACTTCACTTTGTCTCATGTATCTATTCTCCAGAGTCGCCCCAGATATATGTATCTGATTAAAAAGTAAATAATTAATATATGTATATATATATATATATATATTATATTATATATGATAGATAGATAGATAGATACACACACACACACACACATATATGAAAATATATACCGGCATTTTTGTGGTGTTTTCCAGCTAATGACACCAAGGGACTCCAAATGCCAAGTACACCACGAGGTCTCAAACCAGGCTCCGTTTGCAAAGTTATTTTAAACCGGGCTTCAGATATATCAACCAAGCTGCAATTGATATGTTAGGATGACATTAAAATAAGACACCCGAAACACAAACACACACACACACACACACATAACGTATATATACTTTAATAAGACGATCAACTATATACAATAATAATATATCTTGCTCACTTGGTTCTGATTTCGGGATCTGCTTCCACAACTTCAGAATCACTAGAAAGTGCATCCAACTGCAGATTATTATACATTCCCAGAGCTGTCCATATAACAGGCTCATGAATATTGACACGCCAAGGCTTCTTAGTAACCTGAAATAAAACGTAATATAAACTTAATAGCTTATTAACACTTATAAACTCGTTTAAATATATGATATTTAAATATTACTTTTATTGCAAGACACATTAAATTTAATCTTACCATAACAGCATTTTATATTAATATGTTTAATTAGAAAACCAAATATGAATTCATGAAACAATTTAAACTAAAATGTACTTAGTATGTGCATATGCGTACGCATATATATAATTATTGATATATATTACAATAAGTACATCGGTATAATGTTTAAAAGTCAACTGATTAGTTTATTACTTAACTAGATACTTACCCATAGAGCAACGTATGGATAAACTTGTGTTCCTTCTTCTTTGTCATTTAACATAGTAATCGTGCTTTTTAAAACACTTTCATCTCCAGAATCTGGTGCAAGAATTACAGATGAGGTTGAGAGAACATTTTGATCGTCTAGTTGAAGATAACGAACTCGTAGTTTGTATCTGCAAAAAGCCAAATGTAATGAATATGGATATACTAGCATGATATGATGTCATATGTTTGGTACCGTATCATAAATTTATGTACATACGTGTATTATACCTCTACCTCTACCTCTACCTCTCTCCCTACACACACACACACACACACACACCAGTTGTGTGTGTGTCTACCCATGCAGAGAGAGATACCTGCTGCTGTTCTCCTGGGAACTGGTCAAAATAGAAAATTTGAGATTTTCCAAATACAAATAGAAGATCTCTTGTGGTCTTTGATCAATAACAGATAACCCAAACTTCCCAATATCCAGAACAAGTTTAAACTGGTTCACTTTCTCCAGAGCACGAGTATTAACGGTACTCAAGTCTAACCAGAAGAAATAAAAGTCCGTTTATATACATATATACGTTGTATGACAGCATGTATGAGAGAGAGAGAGAGAGATGCGTGTGTTTAAAGAGAGATGGAAACTCCAGATGCATATCTGTATATGTCCGTCATCTATGTGCATATATCCATTTATATACATAAACAAACCCCGTATAGACAGATAGTAAAAGATAGTACGAATATATATATACATATGTACATATACATACATACATATGCACGTATGTATATGTATATGTATGCATAAAAACGTACCTTTTCTATCTTCTTCTAATAATTGCTGCTGTTCAGAATTACCGTCGGTTTCAAGAGTTTAAGCCCGTCTAGCTGCTTAACCTGAATAAAAAACTCTCCTATACACGTTTCACCAAGCTTGTCCAGCTCATATTTGAAGCTCTTCTCAGGAGGCATTCCATCAGAGAGCAGCTCTATAATCCGCTGTCCGCAAGGGTCTCTCCACGCGAAGGCTTTTGTTGAATTTGGATAGAGACAGTCTTCATCTGGTGTGCCTAGCTGCCGAAAGCGAATTTTTCTTTTCTTTGTTCGGTTTCTCCAGCCTGCAAAATAAACATTGTAAGGAAGAATGTAAATTTGCAGATACTCATTATTTAGCTAGTAATATAGTTTAGAGAGTATATATAAACATATAGAAGTATAATCTATACACGTTCACACACACACACACACACACACAAATGTATAACCACAATATATCATGAAATTGTACATTGCTCTATCTAGTACTGCAGCATACTATATGAAACAGATCCATATGCAAGGTAGCAATAACAGATGTATATATACCATACAATTTTCATACAATATGTGCACGCGCACACATAAATGTAGAAGTAGAATATATAATGAACTCACACAATAACGCATGTAGGTGTATAATCAGACATACTAGATGCAAATACATACCTGCGTATGATATATGTCACATACACATAAATACATTCAAGTATATATGCATATATATCTGAATAAATATATTGGCGATTAAGGAGGGAGAATTATTCCCCACGGTCGAGATCGATTGGAAATTAATCCACAGTATGAAGTACGTGTATATCTTAGCTAATGAAGATCATGTATGGATGCATGCATGTATAATATGTTCCCCACACATACACACAAAGCACGCACGACATGTATATACGTCATATATAAACATAAATTCACACATATATATGTTCATAGGTATGGATAGTATGTTAGCTAAAATGTCATATTTGGTTAGACAATATAGATATATGCATATATATACCATTTGGGCATACTGAATCCACATACACATGTACATACACGGAGAAAATAGATATAAGATGGACTAGATAGCGCGGTAGAGAATATATATATCTAAACACATAATAGATAAAACATATACTGCATATACAATAGAAGTATTTGTATACGCATATGGATGCTCATTCAAACATATAAATTTAACCTTCACCTGTATATGTGTGTATGTGTATGTGTATGTATATGAATCGACGTACCGATATGGCCCGCGGAAAGATCCTCGGCTGAAAACTACAACAAACTTTGATCCCTCCTGGTAGCCACGGATTTCTATGCGTATAAAATGCTTTCTCCGCTTCTCATCTTGGAGATACATATGCATCGTTTCTTCCTGTTTTATCTCTACTGGATACGACCACTGAGAAGACTCCATCCGGACCTAGGGATATATAAATAATTTAACTCTATATGCATACACAGGATGAAATATATGTCCATAAATATAAAAAAGAAATGTATAACGAGCAGACAACACAGACACGCACACGCATAGAGATGTCCACACGCACACAAATTAAACTGGTTAGTTACTTGTAAGGTTGATGTTTCGCTGAATGTAGCAACAGGAAATGACGCTCTCCAATCAGAAGTGTTTAGAGTATATGGATCATCTTGAGAGCTTTGTTTAAGTAGCAATGGCTGACCGAATCTGTTTGTGAATGTAACATACGGTCTTACAGTAATTACCTGCAGTATACGATATTTTAGTGTGCGAAACAAAACCTTTTTAGCTTAATTATACCTTAGTGTGTGCAAACCTCAATGGACATAATGATGTACTTATTAATAGTCTAAAGTAGCACTTTCCATCCGAAGCAACTAGCTCCACAGTTCCGTCCTAAATATTACAATATTAAGTATACACATACAGGGATATATGTATATACATACAAATATTTATTGCTGTTTGTGTATATATGTGCGTGTATACAACACTTACAGGTTTGTCGAGGTCTGCAAGAGATGAAACAGCACCAAAGACTTCCCCAGAAGACAAAGAAGCGCATATTCCACTCGTTTTAGGAGCAAATGGAGAAATCATAGTATAAGGATTCCGCAGCTCATCAAATGAAATATCATTCAAAACCTACAGATATCAGAATTAGTGTGTGCATACGTGCGTGCGTTCGTTATTTACCTTTTCATGGTATGTAGAAGGCAAGCAGCCTTTAGAATCGTGTTCAAGCTCCACAACTTTGAGACGTAGAGATGGGCACCTACTGCAGTCTATCCAAAAGGGTACAGATATACGGAGCGCTTTTCCAGTCGCCTCTTCCTCACAATCGTATTCAATGTGCACTTTCACCTTCCTGTAGATATATAAGTCGCATGTGCTTGTCCATGCGTAGCACATGGACACAAACTCGTGAAAGATATACATATAAACATGCACATATATACACGCGCATATATGTATATCAGTATATAAATGGGACATACGCACGTCATACATGTATATATGCTTCTGCACTTGCTTATACGCGCTTATACAACGATATATGATATATGTGAGAGATGCATATAGGTGCATGTGTTCTTGGGGGATTTAGGCTTACCGCTTTGTAGATTGGTTTTCCAAAATCATGTACTTGGCCACTTCCCAGAGAGGATGTGATATCAAAACCATGTCCTAGCACAAAATTGCACGTAAGTAAATATCCACACGCAAACACGCACGCATATATAGCCACTATGAACTGTACATTAAAAGCCTTGAGGCTGCATTTTATACACGCGTGCGCGCGCACACACTCATATACATATAATGTCAAAACATATATGAACTTACCTTTGCAGGATGCCAGGAGCCTTCAGGAATGAAGGATAAATACAACGCTTTACGTACATCAGCCATGTATACCTCCGCAGTCTCCCCTGATTGTACCGTACCCCTATCTTGCATACGGTATCCCCTAACACGTGACGAATCAAAAATAGCATATTCTGCTGCCACTGGAAGATGGTTCATAATTTTCAATGGGGCTGTGAGTACTAGCTCACAGTCTTGTACAGCTCCCACATAAACGTCCTTTCCTATGTCTATGAAGTTCACGTCCAATGAAAACCACATATTCCTGTAAAGGAAAATATACATATGTTTTCTAGCAGTACGGATATACATTGTACTCTGTAGCTCATATCACTGCGACCATATATATATACTAGTGATATTTAGCTATAAAACAAATAGTCATATACATGTTCTATATCACTAACGCATGCACAATGTAATCATACACTCAATACATATTCAAACAGACTCTATATGTAAACACACACACTATACACAATGAGATGGTTTGTTACAATCACTAAGAGACTAAAAATCTGCACTAAGAAAACTAACAGATAATGCCCAAAAAAGTTCTCACATGCATTCTTTCACAGTAATCATCCATGTACACAGATTGTAAACACGACATATATAATCATCTATATGCAGCTATTAAACAATAAAATACCTTCCAGAGTTTGAGCTCGATGCTGCAGCTTCCAACAGGCAGCTCGATAGTATATGCTCAGATAGCAATTCACGAATGTTAATCTCCTGCATACAAGGAGTCAAGTAGTACCTTAGATGTACGTATGTGTGTGTATGTGCGCGTGCGTGTGTACACAAACAGGACAATATAATACATAACTCTGCATACATACCTGAGTTGGGAGCTTCTTCTGTCCATGAGTATGACACAAAACAGCCTGTGTCCATCCATAAGCATCCCCAACTGAGGTCTAAGCTGTAGAAAGTACTCCTGCCTAGCTTCTCGGAAGCATGTAACAGGCATGGCTATGCTTTCACCGGGCTTGAGTGTTCCTAAAACACACCGTGTGCTCTCCACGCTCATCGTACGCTGTCTTGTACGTATCCATCTACGCCTACGTACAAAACTCAACTTGCGTGTGCATGTCTCAGGTGGGAAGTTTGTGAGGCCTCTAAACGAAAACCCGTATACCCACCCGTCTGGGTCCAAAGTGTCCTGTGTGTCCACGTACCAGTCACTGCTCCATTCCCATCCCAAAGGCAGTTCCACATTGGGAAAATCCTACACGCAATTGCAGGTATTATATTTATACACAGTATACACGGCATATATATAATATATAGTGATACATATAGAATCGCAGCTACATTATAAGAGTTACATCAATGTGTGCAACTACCCATAATCTACATAACATACAAACACACCTGAGAAAACCATGACATGTCACTCTTGCTCCAACGGCCAGGGTCAAGAGGCAAGAGATGACCCGGCCATGAACTACCCCATCCAGCAACAGGCTGATATCTTTCATTTTCAAACACCTCCTCGGCTAGTGTATTCAAATCTTCCGATGTACTTGTACTTGGATAATGTGGAAATAATGAAACATCCAAGGTAACTGTAGACATTTACAAAGTTAATACTAATGTACCTCCCTGTATGTATATGTATACGTAAAATACACTAATCAGTACATACAGGAACCGCTACACATGCGGACATATAAATCTCAAATATAATACATATGCACATTCCAACCTGCAGTATGGTTCTTGAGCGTGACAAGAGACCGTATTGTGAGATGCTTAACACCATCGTGCACTCTAAGTACACTTGCCGCAGAGTCTTCTCCAATCTTTATATAGGAACTCGTCGAAGCAAGTGTAAGGCACAGTTTTGTCCATGGACCTTCATAAAAGAAATTATATGAATAAAAGTTATGTTCATATGTGTATATGTGTATACGTGCCTTGAGAAGATGGACCAACTTGGATTGTTCCTGGATCTAAACCAACTCGTTGGACTTCATGCAGTTTCTCCTTTTCAATATCCTTTCCCACAGAGAAGAACCTATAGTTTAGTTGAAGCTTCCCAATTGGATTACGATCGTTTATCTGCAGTAACTCATTTAAATATACACGGATGCACATCTACATAACAAACAAACAGATACATACAAACATAAATACATATTTATGTACACATATATATGTACAAATGCACACATATTTATCGAAGAAATATGCATGCTACATATATACATATCTACATACATACGAGCGTATATATATGCCTATATATATAATAGACATAGACATGGTCCGAGATTCCAGCGTAAAGATCGACCTCAAAAGTAAGGAGTGAACCCTCATATGAGTCTTCTCCTAGCGAGGATATACAAGAATAGCCAGCAGGTGAACCTGGAAATACAGATTAAATAAAATGGTCTTTTCATAAACTATATTTACTCCAAAATACCGTACCTTTGGCCAAGTCCGTTATCAAAATTTCAATATTGTAAGGTCGCTGCATTAAAAAAAAAAATTAGCGTTGTACCCGTGTTTATATCGTACTTAATATGTCTACATTCATATGTCTACAGGTGTACTTATCAATGTGCATTATAGTATAGTACGTTTGACATTTCAAATACATACGAGAACATGTATGCACATCTATTATATACGGTATTACGTCACTAAAACCACCGTTGGTTTACGGCTTTATAAGTATATAAATATTTAACCGAACGTACCACGTGTTCGATCTCAAAAATGAAGGATTCACGCCAATGAACAATAACGTCTCCAGACTCTGTCTGTTCACTGGGATTGACACAGCGTGTACGAGCACTCTGATATGAGAGCTGATGTTGCTCAGCAGTCTGCAATTGGGGCAGAAGACGAAGGGCCACCATGTACTGCCTACCTCCAAATCCGTCTTCCTTTGGCAGCTGTAAAGTAAAGCAAAACACAATTTACTATACGATGTTGCGTCTATCAATAGTGATAGATAACGTCCACATGCCTCTACACGCACACACATATTTGCATAAAAATGACAAACCTGGGCATTGCATATCTCGATGAGCATGAACTTGACGGACTTCTTCTTGACAACCTTATTGGTGAAAGGGTCCTGTAAACTCATCATGCTGGGCACCTTAAAAGTCTCGGAGTTGCCAGATTCAACACGGATCACTCTTATGTTCGTATTTTCATCCAAAACTCGGCAATAGAGTTGATGGCCTAAATCGTTGTGGCATACTATATGAAGCTTCTTTTCCTGCTCGTTTTGTAGTATCTGTCTTCCAGAATCAGTTCTACCACGTTCCTGCTACACATAAACATACAAATTAGATATACGACTTCAGTAGCCATATGTGAGCATATAAATGTGTGTACAATTGTATGTGTAAACATATGCTGTGTGTATATAAACAATATATGTATCTTGTAAATCGCACACACACAAGACAGACGCACGCACGGATACCTCCACTGTCAATTCAATACTTGTGAGTTTATTCCAGCTTGTGTAAGCGTCCAACATGAGGTTCAAGTTTGCAGTTGAAGCGTTGATGTTTAAGTCGCTAGTAGCTGCTAAACTTACTTGCGATTCAGTAGAACGTAATGCCGATGACTCTTTCGTATATCTGTAGTTGTAAAATGTAAGAGAACTAATATATAAACGGCTGGTATTCTTAAATGCATAAATTGAACAAGACATTAAAATTAGTGATATAGACTCACCTTACATAGCCTTCTACGGGCTCAATCATCGGCTCCCAAGCATCACACCGTCCATTATATGTAGTAGCAACCAATGAGAAATTAACCGTTGATTTCATAGCATCGTCAGTTCCATGTATGCTCGCAGTAATCCCAGTTAAAGATACATTTACTAGAGGTGCCATCTGTACACAAACAACATGTAGATATATACACACACATGGACGCGTATACATGTACAAACGCATTATATACAGATACCAACTCACCCACCCACCCACATGTATATCATATCTACTGATGCATATACACACATAGGCATATGCATACTTACCATGCCACCAAAGTCATCGAAAACTGTTGCTGTAAGCCGTCTAACTTCACCATCTCCAATTAAATTATCTGCATGATTACCGCTACCAAGGTCCTTTAACTGGAATGCTAGCTGCTTCGGTGGTGCATCTTGTGTTATATTGGTAACAAAACTCGCCGCTTTAGACTATAACACACAATAAGCATATAAATATCTATCTATCTATCTACAATATGTGAATATAATACAGTAAGTATAAATTTCTACAAAATAGTAGCTACGATAGATCTGCAGCATATCATAAGTTACATTGTTTCAAATGCAACTCTGACATAACACACGGTTATCAAGCTAAACACAAGATTAACCTAAACACAATATTAAGTAATGGATATTAGCATCTATGTTACCTTGTGAAATATATGCATCTATGCTATCATGCACTGTAATGATAAGCACATGTCAGATGTATACATTAGTAGTAACAACTGGCTGAATTTGATACATTGGTTGCATGTTATATAAGTTTATCACATGATATACAGCGATTGTATACAAATATACATATACCTACACACATATACGCCGCACATGATGCATATACATATACACATACATATAGTTCTACTATACAGGATGTACAAATACATATAGTTCTACTTCTCGATATATAATAAAAGTAAGACACACACGCACACCTCATTGTCCATAACTTGCAAAGGCCAGATGCTGATATCTTCATTAATCCGTTTAACTTGGCGACCATTCCATAAACTGGATGCAGGAAACTGACTCTCCAAAACCAAGTCATTCCGTACACATCTTACCCTGTCAGCCGCCTCCTTGTCTAAAGAATATCCCCTAACAGCTAAACAACCCAAGGCTACATAACCAGGAGGAGCTATGGGAAACCAGAAGCTAACAGGTTTCACTCCTTTATGTTCGTGTATGACCTGAGTATAATATATTATTAACCACATTTATAAATGTATGTGTCTGGAGATAGATAGATAGAGAGAGAGAGAGAGAGTACCCCCATCTTGACGAATTTTAGTGGTTTCTGTAGCACCAAAGAATCGTGCTTATCCTGTGGAAGATAAGCAACACTTGGAGGCTCGTAACTGCAAAAAGAAATAAGGATATATGTTATGCTGTGATATCATGCTATCAAGATTACACACCTCTATTTATTTAATATGAAATCCTATAGCATGTTTAAGTGATTATTAATAAACAACTGGTTACAAAAAAAAAGAAAAATTTATATCATAGGCTTTATGTTTTAATAGGACAAGAGATTTTATATTTAGCTTCTTCTTTCATTTTATAAAACATATATGTATAAATCTTTATATACATTATTTTTTATGCACATTGATATATAAACATAGACTTCTTGAAATAAATTTTAGATATATACTATCATCATCAATATCATAAGATATTAATATAATATTCTAAATTTTGTATGATTAAATTTATGATAAAGTTTATGTATCGTTTTGGAACATTTGGAATATTTTGGAAAATAAAACTAAAACTTCTAAATCCGAGAATATATTAACAAACATGGTGTAAAACTTCAAAATTTGATAATGAACAACTTCGGTCCTTTACAATAGACATTTATGCATATATACGTAAATGAATAAATATAGTATACGTAAATAAAAAAATATATGCAATTATATAGTTATAATTATGCATACCCTTCAACTGCTAAGTCACCAACGAGAACACATCCAGGAAGTGTGACAGGTCTCCACACAGAAACAGGCTTTGTAGATTTAGCGCCTTTATCCCACCATACAAGCTTAAACCGCGTAACTGTGGTTAGCATTAGACCATTCTCTTCTCCTGCTGGCTGATCATTGTTTCTGCAAGAAAACAGGTTTAATTATTGTTTGTATGCAACACGCGACCGTAGCATATGTTCCTAAATGTACTTACCTAAGATTTCAAGTATATAATATAACATATGCACAGTTTCGTATATCGTACATATAGAAACTGAGTTATAAACATGTAAGATAACTGAGTAATCTCCAGACATACCAAACACACACACACACGACAACCGACTAAAAATTTAAGAGAATGACTAGATATGTAGTGTACTTTATCATAACGCAACACACACTCACACACACACACATTATCTCTGTAGCTGTGTATATTGGAGAAGTATACACACAAACATGCATAAATATGCATCGCGCGCACACACACACACACGAATGCATACCCTTGAACATCAAGAGAGAGTTTCTCTTCCGTCTTCTCCAGTTTAAAAGCAACGTGTCTAAGCTCATAAACAGTAGAATTGTGTGGTGGTCTTAATGCGAGTATGGGAAAAAAAGTACCCATGGAATTGTCTGCCCTCCAGAATGCCCAGTCTTCTTCGTCTTTTACGGATATACAGTCCTATATACACATATCAACTATATATAATTGAATTATGCATATATGTGCATACCCTCATGTACCACTCCGTAACCAGTTGTAGGAGTACACACATGACGGAGGTCGCCGTTGGAGAAGTGTCACCAACAGTTGTAACACATCCGACCACTACGTACCCTTCTGGTGCTACAGGGAGCCAAACGGAAACCTGCAATAACCTGCAATGAACACACACGCACGCACGCAAACACGCACCAAAAGCGCTACATGCACACACACATATACGCGTGCACATGTTAATACCTTGACCCCGTTCCTATTAGCCGACCAGATTAGACGAAAGTCCACCGGCTTCTTGAGCTGTACAAGGTTCATGTTTAATGCAATCACCCCCTTTGACGGTGGCTCGTCCCTGTAATTGAAATATTTGAGCAATGTATAATACACACATTCACTTTTAGGAGGTTTATAGTTGTAACTATATCGCACTTACACTACAGTTAAGCAGTGACCGAGAATTGCAAAACCTGGTGGAGCACGAGGGCGCCAAAAAGCTATTTGGGAAGAGCCACTTCTCTCTGGTTTACAACACCAACAAACCTCAGAACCAAAATACATACACATATGCGCATACACAGACACACCTATATTTAGGTAACAAGTTATGTGTAGACTTATGTTTGTATATAAATGTATTTGTATAATATACGTCTATACACGTGTAGACACGTAAACAACCTTCATCTGCCCATATTCGATCGAATTCAGTACATTCCACGGACAGTTTCTTTGAGGTTAGAAGTAATAAAGATTGTGCATCCTCTTGAAGCTTAAGAATAAGCTGAAGCGTACTGAACGTTAGGTTGCAAACCACATCAGACATTGTAGCATGTACGTTTTGCTTGCCGGATACTCTTGAGTATCTGCAATAAATATGTACATATATATAAAATACACAAATAAATATGGATATGTACACACACATAGACAATTGTTACCTGCAGCTGGTGTCTACAGGCTCCAAAACATAGTGCCCTCTACGGCCCTGCAGAGACAAACTGCTGATCTTTGCAGTCACTTCTAAATCGTCTCCCTTCATGACCAACCTGCATTACCAAAATAAAGTATTAATATTAGATTGCAAGACAATCATTTATTACAACACATTGCCACATCACAAATTAGACTCAATAATATATATAAAAACATTATGATGTGACTTTAATGAAGTATTAGTATTAACATAGACTGGTAACAGACATTACCTTGAAAAAACATCCAGTTTTGCACGGAGCAACCGATCTTTAATCTCCGAAGAATAGCTAGAAGAAGTGTGCATAACAAGCTCAGGTCCAATAGCCTGGAATGAGTAAGATGTAACATTAACTATTGATATTCCTATCTCTAGTAGAACATGTGGTGAGTGAGTTCGTGCGCATATGCAAGTACCTGTCGTCTCTAGTTATCAATAACTCCCATGAGTGTGTGTGTGTGTGTGTGTGTGTGTGTGTGTGAGAGAGAGAGAGAGAGAGCAATACCTGTAGGTCGAATATGATCTCTTGTGAAGGCCCTTCATCGTTCTTTTCCTTGGGAGCTTCTTCTGTAGGCGAGTAAGGTTCATTGTTATCTTCAAGATAAACCCATCATGTTCAGACACTGAGTACGAACTGTTACTTCCCAAAATAACACAGCGGTCCAAAGAGCCAGCATTCTGCAAACCCACATAGTTCAAATGTATCTGTGCATATATATATATATATATATATATATTAATATATATATATATATAATAGAGAGAGAGAGAGAGAGAGAGAGAGAGAGAGAGAGAGAGAGAGAGAGAGAGAGATACGTACGTCCATATGTATATGTGAATGTATTGTATATATATTCAAATTGTTTATACAGATACACATTACATAGTACATAACATAAAAATGCCACGTGGCACAGTTTACAAAGAACGCATCCATTTCTCACATGTATAGATTACGAAAGCATATAGATCTATAAAACTTTATCTATGTATACACACCTCAATGACCACGTTTCTGAATTGCAATGTTTTCCCATGACCAACGACAATTAAAGGCCCTTGAATATTTTCTCCTGCTGGATTGCCACTAGCGTCGGTCAACAGTATGCGACCACCTCCACCATCGTATATATAAAAGTTTATGCGCTCATCATCAGCTACGAGAACGTGCTTGGGCGACAACACAACCTACACAAGGAGTCAAAACATAACCAACCAAAAAAAGCACAAAATGGTATATACAAACGTAACATATATAGCATATACAAAGAACCATGGTGCATATTGTCTAGTATGTCTACGTCTATGTAAGCCTCTATAAATATATGGTAAAGAATGATTTCAGTTTGTCCTATCTATTTATGTGGATGGTCTAATGCACTGATCCATTTATACATACATAAGCATGTATACACTAGACAGATATACAGTCTTATATACATAATATCATATCAATCAGGAAGATATTTAATGTAAACATATATTTATACATAGATACACAAACAACCGTGAATAATATGCATAACTGTATGCATGTAGATGTAAGAATATAGATCACATATATACAAGTTGTACAGCATATACAGACAACATTGTATATGCTGTAATATACACATGTAGCATAAAAGGGAAATATATAGACGAATCTGTTTACGAATACAGATATCTACATACAAAATATAGACAAATCCGTTTAAGAAAACAAATATGAAAATTTATCAATCTCTAAATGTCAAGTATTGATCAAATAAACACACAATTATGAATCTCTAAATGTCAAGTATAAATAAAAAAAACACACAAAGACATATGACATACATCTGCGTGCAGAGTCTAGTATTGAAGCGTATATATATCAGTTTCTATCTTCAAATACAAAGCCGAAATACACGCACACTCAGACAGACAACCCCACGCACAACAGATCTCTATACTTTACTTGCGCACTAAATACAGGTTTCACGTCCACACACATGCACGCGCGAGCGTTACCTCTTCAGAATCCTGGAAGTAAGGAGTTTTACGTAAAACATCCAATTCTTCATGTCAGGAGGAAGCTCATCGCTGCTCTTTGTGGTGGGAAGCATATCAGCAACTGAAGGTATAAAAAACTCCGCAACAGCGAGAAGGAAGTCCAATGCGAGTAAGACACGTGGACGCTGAATTCTTAACGTGATTAACTGTGAACCCGGACTCAGTTTAGCGTCTAAAACCAGCATTACGAGCCCCGTACTGTCACTGCTTTCATCGTTTTCTGCTTAAACAGTAGTAGTATCTTATATCGTTACTAATAATATATAAATATATATTTTTAATAATACACACGCATGTATAATGAGTATTACCAGGTCTTATATCAAACAGTTAACGGAATATCAGTATCTTACTAATAATATATAGAATATGCGTGTATCATTGTTAGTGACACGTACATATATGTATTAGCAGGTCTTATATTAATATAATACCTGCAAAAACCAAATCAACTGTGCAATCAATCCATCAAATCTCTATGTTTGTCTATGTACGCACGCTGTACATATAATACGCTAATATGATTTACCTTCAGATGTATCAGATGCAACTTCTTTGACCGTAGTATCAACTTTCCCTACCATAAACTTCAACTCTGGTTCGATACCCTCACGGTCGTCAGTAACACTGAGCGTGTCCAAGCTCGCCATTATGTACTGCTCCTGGTTAGTGGACATTTTAAATGCTGCCCAGACACCGCAAACCTGTAACAACAACAAATATATGTATGTAAATATATATCACGATCTTATAATGTCAAGGCACTACCTACGCATATATACACATATTTATACGGACCTGTATACTGGCAAGTGGAGTATATTCCGTCCTCCCAACGAATACGCAAGCTCTATAAGAGATACATCCACTGTTAGCTTCAAAGTTGTATAGACTTCATCCTCAGGTGAATCGTCATGTGGAGGTGAACGAGGGGAACTAGGACGTGAGTCAGTTCTCGCTTCCTTGTCTTTGTGAGGCGTCCCTAATATATATTAACCACATTTTAATCATTTACATAATCAATTTTAGAACTATATTACTGTTTAATAGTTCGAAATCTTAACATATATTATGCATGCATACCTTTGTTTTCATTCTTCTTCACTGGAGGTGACAATTTGGGAGTTTCGGATATGTTACTCAGGCAACAGTCTATCATCACTTGGTATTCCTTGTCCGACATAGCTGCTTTCAGTAGCTGAACCTGAAATGACCATACATATCCCATTAAAATAGACACAGACACAGTGTTTACTAATCGTAATGATAGCATGTCCCTTTAATGGCACTATAGTCCTCATATAACTATATAATGCATAAACACGTTGTATGCAGTATTATGTTACTATCAGATTAACCGTGGTAGGATATCATCTCTCTCTCTCTCTCTGTCTCTCTCTCTCTCTCTCTCACACACACACACACACACGCACACGCACAGCACGCTATGTACGATATGTATATATATATACCTCAACTGCAGCATCAATAGCGGGAAGACGATGCCTTAGATCACGAAGTGTCCTTCTAACACTGACGAGTATACCGCTGGAGTCTTTGATAACATTCTCCCCAAATGACCCATTTACACAAGCCACGAGATGGATATCCTCAACCTTCAAAAGTAAATACTAAGTACATCTTCATACACAACACGCACGCACGCACCCACACACACAGTATATAGTACAAACCTTCAAGGATATGGTCTCCAAACGAATGCCTTCAATGTCTTCCTTTCGTCCTCCAAGCCATTGAAATGTGTTCCTCACACTTATATGAAGTATATCCAACTCCAAAAAGCTACATATGTTTCCGAAAATGCTCATTATACTCAAACCAATGTAATGTGCATCTTCTTAGAGTAAGGTGATATGTCTAATACATCTAGTGAGCGTACATACTTACTTCTTACTATTGGTATCTTTGGGGAAGATAATAATAGGTTTGCTTAAGGACAACGAAAGACGCATAGCTGGAGCTCCTTCCACCTCAGATTGAGTAAAAGTCTTCTCCGCATCCCCAACCTTGTCTTTTAGCTTAACTACATATTCCGCATCAGCAGGAACAAGCCCCATAACGTAGGATGTTATCTGTACACCATGAAATACTTGTAAACACACTTATAACATATATTATACTGCTCACCTCTTGAATAAACCTGTGCAGATATACAAGACGAATTTCTGATAGTTGCCCAGAGAGACTGAACTCATAACCATCGTAATCATCATCATCTTCATTGAAAGAAACAAATCCGAGCTGTAAAAAGAAAGTAATACATTACACACACACATACACATCACATATACACAAATATTCACATTATGTACATATGTATACCTCTATGAATGATTTTCCAGCTGGATCACGCATATCACACAACCAGTAATAAGGATGATCATGTGGAAGACTGTCATCCGTAATACGAAGATTGCCAAGAGCTGCCACAATGGCATATGAAGCAGGAAAAATCTGGAAAAATCTCAATTAATTACACAATTCCATAATATAAACCAGCATACTATTCGTAATATATTCATAGATGTGCTCCAGCTAAGATTGCACAGAGTTATATATGATATGCATAGTAAATATATAGATATTAGGAGAAATACCATATAATACTATATAAATATGCATATGAGTACCTTTACTGAACAATGAAGATCGTCTTGGGATAATGTAGCTAGTTGAGCACCATCATCACGATTAAGAACAACTTGCGCACGATCCATATCCAGCACAAGGAGAAAAACTATTCTAGTTTTTCCAGTTCCAAGCAGTCCTTTCACAATGGAGTCTTTTCTGTCAAAAACTGGTAGTGACCCCTTCGGCTCATGAACCTCGGCTGGTCGTACAACACTAACCACGTCGTGGGCCTCATCTCCTGTATTTTCTTCTTGCGTATCCTCTCCCTCTAAAAGACATCAACATTATACTAATTCATTTGTCTATAATTTGACCCAAATATAATATAATCAAATAACGAAACATGATGGTTATCACACACACATAATACACATGTACCTTCTTTTTCCTCCATATCAGCGTTTATCGCATTCACAAAATCTAGCAAGGTGACTACTGTGGGACGGTTAAGGTAAAATGCAAGCGTTGCCAGAGAAATCTTCACCTGCAGGACATAATCATATATATGTAAAGAAACATGACGCATGCATGAACATGTACATGATTGGATGCTCTCTCTCTCTCTCATATATCTCTATGCGTATGTCTAGGCACATCCATAATGTACACGCATACAGAATGTGAACACACGCATACAAACAACATAGCAGATGTATGCATGCAAGACCGTCTATGTGAGATTCAACTGTACACATTATAAACGAATAAACGTTGCATGGGATAAAGTGTAAACGTGCATATACCCATATATAACACCCTTTTATGCATTATAGTGTGTATATAGGTATGCTTACCTGCTTATCAATATTAACGTAATGTGGAGCTTCAGGGGAGCTCATTAGAACTTGAGCCTTGATGAAACTCTTCAGGCCTTCATCCTGCCCAGCAGAAAGTCCTTTCTCGTCCTCAAAATTTGGCAAAAGATCTGGAGTCCTGGCAAAGATCGACGGCTGATCTTTGTTGTTATTGTTTCCTTGTTGGAAGCTTGCATCTGCATCGTAAAATTTCATTGAGGAAGATGACCGTCTGGATATGCCTCTTCTGCTCCCCTTGTTGTTGTTTTCTTGCTGCAGAACGTTAAAAGCAAAGCTTATATATGTAGTGATGCATGCACGTGCATGCGCACACGCACACACCCACGTATGTGCATACAAATGCATCATTATGAATATATGTATGCATGCTATGTATGTTGTGATTAATCGTAGTTCGTGCTTGTCTGTAATGTTCTTATGTTAGTGTATGTCTCTTTGTACAAAACTTGCAGCTTGTAGTAATGCTCCATACCCATACGCTCACACACATGCATAACACTATGTATAGCAGAACACACGTGTCTCTGACACAAACATACATACATCTACACATAATATTCATGGCGTAGTCAAATACTAGCGCTACTTGAAGAGGATATAAGTTTATAATAGGTATCTACAAAACGCAGACAAGTAAGCGTGCCAGTGCCTTGTCTGTATGGTGGTTGCAAATAGCATTATGTCGTGAAGGATATTTACCAAAGAAAACCCATCCGTTTATGAACTCATATGTATATTTATGTATGTATTCACGTAAGTTTCACATCAGGCTATAGGAACTATCAATTTATATATAGATGACGCATATGGAGATGCATGTGTACCTCAAGTTCAAATTCGTCCGCACTGTCGAAAAATCTCTCATTAGTAGAATCTTCTCGGTCAATTCTGGGTTTTTTACTGGAATCCTTCTCTGACATGCTTGACTCTTGACGGGCGTCCTTCTGGGAATCCCCAGTTTTCGACTGTCTGGCGTCTCATCATTGAAAGTCGACCTTGCAAGAAACCGGCATGACGGAGACGTGTCACCGTACCATTTATCTTCGATTTCCAGTGAGAGAAGAGCAGCTCCCACAGCCATATCGTGTTCTCTCATTACAAATTCCACCTATCAAACGAAAAACAGCTAATCAAACATCTCCACACACATACATACACACGCACGCACGCGCACACAAACACACCCACACAACTTCACATCTAAATGTATACAGACAAGTAGATATTATTGTTAGTACTATACTAAACACAATAGCTTACCAAACACGTACATTTGGAACTCAAATAGGCATACATTAATACGCAAGTATACAGGCATATAACTGATAAAACATACATGATGATAATAGTAACTGATATATACCATGTTATGATCTTACAGTCCATCTCTCAGCTGTCGCAATCTATATAGTAGCTGATTATATAGTCCATATATATACTTGAGTTATTATCTAAGTGCTTATGGACTAATAGCCACTGAGAGAAGTCACAATAAAAATTTACCTTGCTGCCAACAGCTCGTAATTCTAACAAGGCAGTTTCATCTTCAAGTAGAACCTGCTCGCGGGAAGTATCTCCCTGCAACATATTTTATATTTACATACATTATATAAAAATATATACATAGGAAATGTATACGAAATCGTGTGTGTGTGTGTGTGTGTGTTAGAACATACACTCTTGTTGCTTGCAACACAAAATCTTCAGCTCATCCAGGGCACCGGTAAGAAAAAAGTTCTCTCTCTCGGCCATTGACGAACTTTGATTTGGATCATCAGATGATTTATTTGATGAACCCTTTGCCACAGCCTGTATGTAATAGTATACTACTTCAATGTGTATTTTGCATATAAAGAGATATAACTTATTATATATGTACATGCACACCACACACGCATACACAAAAGAATCTACTCACATTTATCTTACGAATAACAGCCGTCAAGTGCACTCGCCAGTTGTTTAACCTTTCCTCGTCCTTGAATCGCAATATGAGAGCACTCACAGATTCTACAATCTGGAAGATGATCTTAATTAAAATACACAACAATAATATGTAGGCATACGTATGTATAGAAACTGCACGTGTGCAGATAAATATCTAAGTATATACATGCATATATATGTTCTGTATATTAATCATGTAAGTGTACCTTCTTCCTGAATTGCTTTGGATCGCAAATCGCCAAGACATGCTCTACACCTCCAACGGACTCAGGAGGAACCATGTAGACTTGCTTTCCAATCAAACTAATAAACCAAGAAACAGGTATTACTATATACACACACACGTGTGTGTGTCCTATTAAGCAATGTAAAGAAAAGCTATTCAGTTTATGCAACACTCGATTGAACTTACTTCACACAGTGCTCGTACGATTCGGCATCAGTCGATTCAAGTATATAAAAGAACGGCCCAGCCAAGGCTCCATATCTGGGGCTCCAGACAGCTTCTCTGTTACCCATACCCTGCAAAATAAAAGAAAATTGGATACATACATTTTCTTATATATTATATATATTATGGGCGTATGGTACAGAGCGCCCATAGCTCCGGCGAGTGGGACGGTACGTGACTAATGTGTAATAGACTAAAAAATATGTATGCATACATATATGCAAGTGTGCAAGCATATCAAGCTTCCAAAGGTTACTTTTTGTTCATGATTATGTATTCTTTTTTTATTGTATTAAACGTAAACGCATTACTTTATACTAATATACTACTATACGTGTATAGTATACCTTCCAAGATAGCACATAAATATCTCCTTCGAAATCAGCCGGCTCCCATGAGCGAACTCCATTGTCAGTAGGGTTGCTTTGGAGCACGTTAACTAGTTGCATAAGTCTATGGTATCTTGCAGGTGAAAAATGTATTGCCACAGACGGCAAGCGGACTGCTACCCGTGTTGAAGGATAAAGAGGATGTGGAACGCATATCTACGACCAAAGCAGAAATTACAAACATCTGGCATGCAGATATAGATATAGATATACATATACATATACATGCATACATACATACACATGTTACATATGTGTGTGTGTGTGTGTGTGTGTAAATTCAACCTAAACAAACACATCATCTCTAGTTGTATCTATATCCATATATGTCAACGCAAGCCTATATATACGATTGACGAGATCATATCATTACCTGTTGGACAGCAGCAAAAATAGCACACTTCTCAATAATGGGTGAAACGTATGAATCCTTTTTTCCAGTATGAACTTCATCCCAATTGTAATCACCATCCACCAAGAAGCCTGAAACGTCGTTCAACTGCATCTTAAAACACATGTACAGATCGCTTTCTTCCTGAGATACACGCTGCTCTTCTCCCTGTCATATATGTATGGAGTTAGAATACTAAAGTCGATAGTGTTGATTTATCTATGTCTTTATACAAGTATGCTTAATACCTTTTCTGTCTTCATTTTGAAATGACCGAGATCAAGCATAACCTTCGTTTGTTGATCTTTCCTGGGGTAGAAATTTGTGGGTATAGTTATCTTTGGAGCAGCAATGTCCAGCAATAATGAAAACCTGAAATTAAAAGAGCAAGTTAACGATAAGTATATATAGGGTGTGCGCGTGTGCGCATATATACATGTGTTTGGATCGTAGTATAGTGTATGCAAGTCTACCTCGGTTTATTTTTCAAAGCCTCGTTAAATTGCTGTTGTGTTTTCCTTGCAACCTCGTCCAGAGTCACCTAGTATCAAATTATTAGAATCGTCTATAGCAATATACCATACTATATTCCATGAGCAATATATTCATTGAGTGTTATACATAATACATCACATGTATAACACCTGAAAAGCAGCCGCTGTCTGCAAAGCGACTTCCCTGCTAACATCTGTTTTGCTACTAAAAAACGCAACCACCCTGTCCACGCTAGACTTGTAGTACTGTAAAATACAAAACTTAAATAGTAAGTTCAGATACTTTAATATGACTGATTGGATGTGCTTACTGTAATATACAAAGGTGACGCTTCCGCAGATAAACTCCAATCCAGTTCTTCGTCTGCTGGAAGATACGAAAACTCCGCAGACAAAGCATCCAAGTGGTTCGCACTCTATATAAAAATGCGTTAAGAATTCAACTTAACCAATAACAAGTTATACTATGACACATGAATATATCCTAAGCTGATATTACATAGTGATTATACATCAGTGTTTATATGTATCTATGACATAAAGTATATCGTTATTAAGTTGTTCAAAGTAACTTATAATGAATACCTCTCCAAGTAAGCCTTCCGGGCAGCGTATCATATAAGACTCGAGCTTAAGATCGAACTCCTTTGCTTCAGAGTAAATTTTGATGTTACTGTGAAGGCCATCACAAGAGAGGGTCAAAAGCTCCTCCGCCGCGTCAGATATGAGCTTAGTAGCATTATGATGCATTTGAATTTTGAGTACTGTGTGTAGCATATTCGAAGGATCTTGTCCAGGCAACACTGAGGATGGCTTCTGTTCGTCATATCCAATTGCTTGGTTTAACTGTTGCCTTCATCTGAAAGTCCCCTTGGTTCACCATCACGTCCGATTGCCCACTCCTGAAAAAGCATACAAGGACATATATACCTAAATGCTTGTTTATGTGCATGCTAAAAACGTACGTGTTACTTTGAAGAGTGTGCATATATACATACTAGTAAACGCGTGGCAGATAGATTTTAGAAAATATTGTAGCTAGCTGATCAAAGCTTATTATGCCAAAATCATAAACAGGAAGAAAACATGTGATTTTTTAAGTTACACACATGTCTCTATGTAAAATTTCGTGTGTAATAACCATGTACACAAAGTTACAGGAGTGTGTTTTGTATACATGGACAAGTGTAGTGCGTGCACATATATATGACACAGAGAAGCATAAGTGCATGTTTGCCACACGTGTTATGTACAGAACTGTATATATTCTACCGTCTGCATAGATCAATTTTTGAGAACATACTGTGTTTAAAAAACAAAGAATTTATGTATAAATAATATGTACTAACCATCCAAACCAGCGTTTCCAACTTTTCTTCGACTGTTGTTCCTTTTCTTTTTCAGCTGTATGACTCTTAGCTTGATCCGCCAGTGTATGTGCAAGATTCCTAGATGAAAAGTTATAATACACCTCGAATATAGTAGTATAGGCCATAAAAATAATAGTGTATAATACACTATAACATAGTAACTACTTTCAACTACAATTATAACAAGCAAAAACTTTATACTAAACGGCTTATAATATTATACCGCCACTGCACGATTACGTCTTTATCAAGCTCCCTCTCCAGTTTCCTTAATTCTTCGTTATCGTTTATAGACACACGGTCAGGACTTGCCACCAAAAGTTTCGCATAAAGAGATACATAGTATTTTCGTAAGCGGGCGTGACGCATGACCTCCTCCCAGCTCAAATGGCCACTGTAAACTAGTATAAATCTCACAGACACGCACGCACGCACACACGATTCGTAAACTAAAACTTAACCTGGTTTTTCTCAAGTTCTCTATTGTAGCTTTGAAAGCGTATTGCCACCATGCTCTACTATTTTCCTTAATTGTTATCGGAGGACGGTGATGTGCATGTTGGACTCGCATATTGAATGATGAAATGTTGTCAAAAAGCTTCAAGGCATCCCGGTATTGAGGCTGTACCACACAGAAATAAGCTCATCATATTGATAATATATAATATAGATTACATACAGAATAATTTTGAATGTGTAAGAGTAAGTTACAGTATAAGACGCAGATGAATATAAATCTACATTAATAGAAATTGGTATGTCCGCACATACATTCGCACGGACAGTACATTATGTAGAACAAGAACATGCAAAGACAAATGCGATAAACATAAATGGATACAGATACTACATCTGTGTGTATTGTATGTATACCTCTGAAAGACTTAAAGTGACGTCTTCTAAGGTTACTGTTGCAGTCTGAGCAGGCTTATCAGACCCTCGTTCTTCTCGTGAACCTAGTTTATTATACCTCGCCATCCCATCCACTGGTTGCAGCAGGAACGTATGTTGTTTATGTTCACCCATTCCTTCACGTCCATGCGTATCCCAGGCTCAAAAGCCTAGAGTGAACCGTCAAAACACACATACACGCACGCACGCACGCATGCAGACACTACCTTGCTCCAATCAGCGGGAGACAAATTTTGCCAGTCGAGGTCCCAAGGTTTCGACTTGGTATCAAAGTATACAGCGAGTTTCTTGAGCTCTCCGGACTACAAATAAAAGATATTTAGAAACAAAAATAAAAAGTAAACTAACAAAACTCTACATTCACCTTATTTATTTTGTCTAAGCCTCCACCTGAAACGAATATTTCTTTCCCATTCTCGTCAACGGTAACAGCAGCTAGCTTCTCCAGTGTCACCCGAGTGCAAATGGTTGTTCCAGGTTGCTGATAAAAAAGCAAAGCATAATGTATCAACATATTTAACGTATTATTGACTGTATAATGTTTAGTATCAAAAAAAATTAAAAAAAATAATATATATATATATATATATATATATATATATATATGTATATATATATATATATATGTATATATGTATATATATATATATATATATATATATATATATTATATATATATATATATATGTATACATATATACATAGATATATCTATGTATATATATATATATATATACATAGATATATATATATATAGATATATATATATACATAGATATATATCTATGTATATATATATATATATACATAGAATATATATATAATATATATATATATATATATATATATATATATTATATATATATATATATACATAGATTATATGTATATATATTGTTAAGTTTGATCTTACCTTTCAGTATCTTCGTATCTAATATGAATGTTGGTAACAGATAACTTGATATTGGAGATGATTGTTCCAATCAACGATCCCATCCAAGAATTATTCTGCGTTAATAGCACATAAGAACGAGAGTTCGTAAATATTAAGTGAAATTTACCATCTCAGGCTGCTGCTGCATTTGCTCATGTAAAGAATTGACAAATGCTGTTTCCGCGTCCTATAAAAGTCCAAGACTGTAATTAGAAAGCCATAATTGTATGTGTGCATCATATGTGTGTGCATATACATACGTACCTTGATATATTGGTATCTTGCCTCTTGAACAGCATCGTCATTTGCACCTTCGACTTTAAATGAAGGCTCAGCCAGGACAAAAATGCGATCAAGTGCAACAATAACTGGCTCTTGCCCGAGCCTGCTCCATGGCACCTTAAGCTTCACAGAACCCAGAAACCCAGCTTTCACCTTCACAGGCAACTTAAGCTCCAGCAAAGCTTCCGGCTTAAGTTGCATATTCTTTAATTCCACGTCCCCTACATTGTATGTAATGTGTTTATAAATATTCGACACGATTTCCACCAATATGTATACATCTTAAGAAATACCTTTCCATGCGCTGATCTTTAGCGCCTCCTTGGAGACTCCTTTCACGTATTTCCCCAAGTACTTTTGGAGGTAGAAAGCAGCGTAATCTTCTAACATGGTTGCTTATCCGTATTATTGCTCAAAACCCCTACATTGACAGATGCTCACTCCATGAAAGATTAAACTGCATTAGGTTAACAGATTCTCAGTCCAAAATCGAGAGTTTTATCGGTTTCCTTACCTGAATGAAGCGATCGGCGCAGACAAATAGTTTTCCGAAGCAAATTGCGACACGACGATCGAGATTATCGCAGAAAACAGCCTATAATCCGAGATTTCACACTGAAATTAGCAGAAAACAGCGCTTTCTGTACCTGAATGCAGCGATCGGAGCAAAATAGGAATCCGAAGTAGATTTTGACCTCAGACAGACCTACAACAATATGAAAAGACCGATTTTATTACCTAAACAGCGATTTTCGTCGAAAAACAGCGATTTTTGGCCTCAAGCCCGGAAAATAGAGCACAGCGATTAAGGAAATAGACACAAGAAATGCAGGAGAAGACGATCGGAAGAGAAAATTCTTGCGGCTACCGCTAGCGCCTTGGATGCCGCATCAAAAATAGGAAAAATGAATGAACCATGTTCAGAAGTGAGCTCCAACTGTGCATCGTTGAATCATATCACTGAGAACAACGGACCCGATGGCCCCAAGAACGGAGCATGAGACACGTGTAACCCCTGACCGCCTGGTGTAGTTCTATACTACTGCCACCTGGCACTATCATCACAATGGGAATATGGTAATCTTTTTTTCTTTTTTTAAATTAATATATTTTTAAAGCTTAAAGTTATGCCGAAGGTTTTCTTTATGTAGCTTTGAGTCGTGTAAACGCTTATGTGTGGCCTTATAATCACGACACAGCTTGTAACACTTGTCAAAGACTGTGTAAAACCTGTAGTTAATCATTTTACTGAATCATACCCAACGATATATCTTAAATTAAATAGTTAATTATCCTATAGTAATTATTATTATTAGTTGCCGTTTGACATATAGCAAATCGCATGGTCACTGTTTGTCTGATTTGTATATATTATTTAAATATATGTATGAGATGAGCTCCTATATTCCTTATACTAGCAACCGGAATATGCGCAGAAGGATATTCTGTTACCGTCTGTTAAAAAGATAACAGAAAGGGTTTTCTTAGCCTAACAGACAGGGCTCCCGCCATTTAGTAGCTATGGCGAAGCACTGAGAACACACTCGCATTTAGCTCCGTAGAAGCATTCTACATCGATCTACACGCACGCCCAAGGCGTATCGCGTGTGTATGTGCTCCCATTCTCTGTTATAGGGTTTTTTCTTCAAGGCGCGGTTTCTAGGTTTAAGTTCTTCGATGGGTAAGAAATTGCTAACTATTTCCTTTTTTTAATTTATTAATTGATTTAACTCAGGATCTACAAAGAAAGCTAATAAAACCGCTGCGAGGAGTACCACTAGAATCGCAGTAGAAGATTTGCATAACTTTCAAAGTAAGTCATACACCTGTGCATGCGTGCGTGTGTGTGTGCGTGATTATATTGTTGTTGTTGTGTGTAAACAGCCACTAAGAGTAGAATCCTAAATAGAATACACAGGGTATGTTTATCTATATATATGTGTGTGTGGCTCTAAGTAAGAGTGGTGTGTGCGTGTGTGTCTGTAAGTAAGAGTGGTGTGTGCGTGTATGTCTGTAATTAATAATGGTGTGTGTGTGTGCGTGTGTGTGGAACAACTTGGTTATTTAATTATAAGCTTACACATTTTCCATAGTCAATTAATAATGTTGAAAAAGCTGACTTTAGTTCCTAGGACAGTTTGTAGAGTTCACTGTCCGAGTCGTTACAAAACCATCTATATAATGCATACATACATATTATATATATAATCTCCGCAATTGTCGCTGTACGTTTGCGTACACATATTTGTATATGTTATGTCTTGATAACCTTTACAAAGACCAAATAACTACGTGTGTATATATGCGTGTATGTGTATGTATGTGTGCATGCATATTGTGAACTTGCATAGTACATGTATATGTCTGGTATATGTGTTCTTCTACAGGTGAACGGAATAATTGCTATGGAAATACAGATGTCCCATGCAGCAATAATCTCTCACCAAGCACCTCGGGAAGATTTGGAGGACCGTCTGCATCAGTTGATAGCGGGAGTATGGAGTCCCCATCTCAAGTTGAAACGTATGATGAACCAGCCTCTCCAGACACGGTTGGGTACGTGTGGGTGTATATGTCGTGTATATATAACCACAATGCATATATATATATATATATATATAGATAGATAGATAGATAGATAGAGACACATACATACATACATATACACACACATAGCTTTGTATGAGTTTATAAATAACATCTCTCCTCCCTCTCTCTCATACACTTCATGTTCAGACGAAAACTGAAGAAACGTGGCCATCGTGCTGCAGTTGGGGGAGAGAAGGTGGTAAAGGATTGCGGCACTTCAGCATGAAAGGTTCTTCTCATAAATATAAGGATGTTTATATTTGTATGGACAGTGCTGTATTAACATATGTATACCTATATAGGCGTGCTAAGTGCATATATTTCACTTTACTACAAGAAAATCCTTAATGCTTTATTTTAAAAATTCAGCTTACTTTTTGTCTAACTCCATTTTCAGTGTGTGGAAAGTTGAAAGTAAAGGTCGGACGACATATAATGAGGTATGATACACACGCACAGAGAAACACACATACACAGATATGTATTCATGGTATGTATTTAGCTTTATAACATACTTATGCTGACAGGTAGCTGATGAGCTAGTGGCAGAGTTCACAAACCCAAATGGTGTAGTTGGCTCTCCAGACCAGGCACGCATTTCACATTATAATTATTCTCATATAAATTTATTGATTGTAATTTTGTGTTGTCTAATTTCTGATTTATTCCAGCAACAGTATGACGAGAAAAACATTAGAAGACGTGTATATGATGCTCTCAATGTTCTCATGGCTATGGACATTATTGCCAAGGAGAAGAAAGAGATACAGTGGAAAGGCCTTCCGAGCACAAGCTTCACTGACATTGAACAGCTCAAGGTGTGTGTGTGTGTGCGTCCGCGTAGATATATATAATCGTATGCGTGTGTAGTCTTCTATGTATGTACAGATGTGTCTCATGTTTCATATATTGATTTAGTTTAGTATTATTTTGGTGATTAACTTACTATAATGCCATACATATTGTATAATATTCAATAGAATACTTCACATGTATGTTATTTTCTGTTCAGGAAGAGGAGATGCGAGTCCGATCAAGGATAGAAAAGAAAAAGAAATATTTCCAAGAACTACAGGAGCAAGTGAGATGATTATAAAAATACAAACATATATTCATTTATTTGTATAAGGCAAATATATATATTATGCATGTATACTTCTGTTAAGGCATATATGTGTGGATGCGTGTGTGTTACATATATATGTATGTGTGTATACATGCAGAAGCTTAGGTGTATATGTGTTGACACAATGTATCTCGGAAGATTGTAGGCATTCAGAACTTAATAGAACGGAACGAGAGGTTGTATAACGGCACAGGCAACGTCCCTGCTGGGGTGTAGCATTGCCTTTCATTCTCGTACAGGTAAAAATTCCACATATAAAACACATTATCTTCATATACTTTTTGTTAACTTTGATGTTGTTTAGACTCGACCACAAGCCACCGTAGAAGTCGAGATATCCGAGGACATGCAAGTTGTTCACTTTGATTTCAACAGGTAATACTACAAAAAAAAACACGCATGCACGCACGCACGCAGAGAGAGAGAGCGACATCATGAAAAATATATAGCTATATCATGATATGTGTGTGTGTGTGTGTGTGTGTGTGTGTGTGAGCTGTATATATGTTATATTGTTCAGGGTCTTAATCCGGTTATTTACACAGTTCTCCATTTGAGCTTCATGACGATGCATCTATACTCAAAGCGATGAATTTCTGTGAGACAAAGGAATCAAAGCACGAGAATGGATTTGACAGTCCTGTTGAAATGGCATCTCCTCCATTGCCAAGCTTGTTTCACCATGGAAGGTGTGTATGTGTGTGTGAGTGTCTGTTGGAGGTGTGTGTGTCCCATATACATACATGGAGAGAGAGAGGGAGAGAGTACTAACCAATGATATTGCGACCAGGTCGCCTAGAATGAAGAAGAATGGCACTTCACCACCGCTTCCAGGAATTATTAAAGCCCGTGTTAAGAGCGAGCATTGATGAAAACAGTTTCACATAAATAGAGGAATCTTTGTCAAAATAAAATACCACTATACTAGTAACTACATTTAAGTGACTTGAAGTTAGTAACTTAATATCGGATGTTAATGAAAACAAAAATGCAACATTCTAGTTTTGCAGATATTGCGATATATTGACGTGGATTAACAAACTATGTGATGCATATAAACTTCAACATCTCCAGGCCATCTTGGGCTTGGGATCGTCAAAATATCCAGTCCAGTTGGTTATCCTCTGTACCTTGTCCGGTCCAAGCCTTTCCACAGCCCTGGATAACAACTCAGTCGGACAAGCAGCCTTCCCTCTTGAACTCCTTGGTGTGGTAGACACCGATGCAGGAGTCCCTTTCTCAGACCTGGCCGTGCTTGCAGACTCTACTTGGGAGCGAGGACTCTCCCCAGTTACTGGCCTCCTCGGTGTTTGTATTATTTTGCATGCATCTCCTGCAGTTACTGGCCTCCTTGGTGTCTGCTCGGTGCTTGTCTTAGATGCATCTCCTCCTGCAGTTACTGGCCTTCTCGGTGTCTGCTCGATGCTTGTCTGAGATGCATCTCCTGCAGTTACTGGCCTCCTCGGTGTCTGCTCGGTGCCTGTATTAGATGCATCTCCTGCAGTTACTGGCCTCCTCGGTGTCTGCTCGGTGCCTGTCTTAGATGCATCTCCTGCAGTTACTGGCCTCCTTGGTGTCTGCTCGGTGCTTGTCTTAGATGCATCTCCTCCTGCAGTTACTGACCTCCTCGGAGTTTGCTCGAAGTTTGTTGCGTCTCCTGCAGTTTGTGGCATGGGATGACCTGACAGAACGTCCGCAGCATCAGATCTTGAGGTGTCACACATGCTAGCTGGGAGCCGGCTGTCGTGCATTCTGGCCGAGTTCGGCCTCTCAAGGAACATACGTCTCCTCCAGCTATTGCATTGACGAGCACATCTGCACTCATGTGCTGGGGGAAGACAACTGTGGGAGCTGTCTTCGGCCGGTGGGGAAGCATGTAAGAGAGTATAGTTGGCTCAGCCCTTTGCAGGTGCTCCTCTTTCGGGCAGCTGGTGGCGTCTGTCTTCTGGATCCCATAGAACGGGTTCACTGCCTGCAGCACGTCCTTCCTGCGGGGTGTGCCGGCGGTACATACCTCAGGTGCTCGGTAACGCTGGTCCCTTTGGTACCGAAGTAAGGAACAGACTCAGTAGTAATGACTGGTCCAGTCCGGGCTTTCCTCGGTGGGCAATATACTCCGTGACTGAGGTGACTTTCCTGTTGTAATATGGATCTGGTGCATTCAAAAGGTTGGGATGCAATGCATGGAGGGGAACAAGCTGCCTCTGTGTCTCGGTTATGTCTGTGCATTTCGAGCCATGGTACTCTGCAAAACCCGGAACTTGTCTCTTGGGCTCCCGGAGCAGGAACTGCCTTCTTCTGTGTGTGTAATCCGGGATTGTCCACGGCTTGATGTGGAGTGGGCCAGCTGTGTTGGGGATCGGTGGCTTTCTTGGGAGCGGGCACTGTCGGACATGCTTCCTCCGCCAGATTTGCGCCATGAAAGGTCAGAGAGAGGAACCCTCTGTCACCTTCCTTGGATTCGGCTGAAGTAGTTATTCGTTGGGTCACCGGCAGTTACACATCCATATCAGCATATAACGGTATATACTTTGTATACTGCGAGAATTAATTAGCTTGGGCATGGCTACAACATTTTACAAATTAGTACTAAATGAAAAAGTAGTTAAGTGCATTTGAAAGGGAACTATATATTATCAATATGTGTCTAATCTACGAACAACGAAGAATGCGGAGAAGGAGGGACGGGTAAAGTCAGTCGGGGTTGGTTGGAAGGAGCAGCAGCAGCAGCAGCATAATGTGGACGTCGAACCCCGCCGGTCTTCCCCCCTCCTCCTCCTCTCTGCCATGCGCCGGGGGAGGATCTAGAGGATAAAGCAGAACAACGGTTTCGCTGCCGGAGGACTGGATGCGGACGAAGGGTTTTCGGGGGTGGCGGACGACCGGGGGGGGAAAGCCCGCCCCACCAGCCCGTCGGCGGTACAAAATGAGCACACGTGAAACTTAGTAACTATATATTCAAGATGAACTCTACAAGAAGGTGATTCAGAGTTTCAAAACTTTTGCAAATATTTGGATAAAGGAATGGGGGGAAAATATCACTGCATGTGATAACAAGTGAAGGATATTTACAACAAAGACTTAATTATGAGACTTGAATATTAAAAGTTTCACTCAAGAATACATTTTCAATATATGATTTTTCCTAATACATATTTTGTAGTATGCACTGCGCATGTGTGCATGTGTACTTCATAATACCATAGATCTATAAATATCTATATCTATATGTATATAATGGGGATGCCAACGTCCGCATACATCCGTGTCTGAAATGCGTTTGTGGACGTTTGCAAGTTTGTGCGGACACATATGTGTGTTTAACCGGTTTTATATATATATATTAAAACAAGACTAAAATCACGAAAACAAATGATCAAAAAAGTCAAATAACAAACGAACACCAACAAAACACAAAGCAACGACTCCTTGAAATAACCCCAAATAGTAATTGCATTTCCACTTTTGCATTCTGTTGGTGCCAATAATGCACATGTTATCTGCATTTTCCTTTTTCCCACATAAAACCACCCTACACCCCTCAAAAATTAGGTCAAAATTGAATTTATATATATGTATATTTTTAGCCCATATTATTTGTGTATATTCTTTAAATTTTAAAAATTAATAACTTGTCATTTAATCGGTTAAACTATAAAAAAAAAAACTTACTGATTAGTTTGACTTGAATTTTAAAAAATTATAGAATCGAATATAAATGTTTTTGTTTACTTTGTATTTAATCTGTATTCGACGGTTTAGCTTCATTAACTTCACAGTTCAATGCATTACTTTTTAATAAACCTCTCTGACAACACTACATATATCCTCGTCGAGAATATTAATGGTAACACTAAAATTTAATTCTTTAATTTTTAATTTTTAATTTAAAAATTTTTCATTTACATTTTCACTTATTAACATATTATTTATATTATTATTTTTCTTTGGCCAACCTGGTTTTCATTTCGGAGGAACCACATCTTAAAAAACTAACTTCCACGTTCAAAATGATGCAACATTTTAAAACCCTAATTTTATTTTTTATTTTAAAATTTTAATTTAATTTAGGTTAGGGCTTGGTTGACCTAATACACATTCCACCAAAATGGCAAAATGCATCCGCATGCAACTATGATGTGTACAACTAAAATGTTATGCCGGAATTCTGTGTATCTTATTCAATAGTGTAGTAGTGTACATCAGAGGATTCCTTTTGTGAATAAAAAAGGTGACTGTCATAGTTTTTACTATGACTCGACCTTTACTTTGGACGTTGACTGTTGTTACCTACTGTACTATGTTGATGGACCCTAGATGTAGTAGAAAACATGCCCGCTTAGTGCACTTGGGTATCTGATGATGGTCCGGCCGGGTGTCGTTAGGTATTTGCAGGAAACTCTAAGCGAAGCTAGAACTTACTTTCTAGAAATCCACCCCCAATTTTGACGTCCCGAATAGGTTGATTGGTCTTTGCAGATGAGTTCAGCGTGTTAAGTAGGGTTAGGAACACCCCTAGGGTTGACTAACCCTAGGGTTGCCCTAACCCATGCCCTAAAACCCCCACCCCTTGGGTAGGGTTTAGGGGTAGGAGTAAGGGTGAGTTATAGGCTCATATTGTTAATTTATCTAAGGGGCTAAATTCAGTGCCAGCCCACTACACATATAGGAAAAGAGGGGGGGGGGGCTCGTCACATAAATAAGGTAGAGTATAGTAGGAGAGCTCCTGGGTTCATGACTGAGTTCGTTGCTCTTCTGCCGGTGCAAGCTTAGCTTGTGTCGTTAAGGTACAACCCTCTGTTGTGCCGCCCTAACTTCCAGATGCCAGGGGTACGTCCCACCTTCGGGTAGCTTACCCTTAACGTTGGAATCCATGCCTGGGAGGTCTTGTCGGAATGCACGTTCCAAGAGGCAGAGGTTGAGGCTTGTCTCCAGCCTCCTCCTCCACGTCAAGCTAGTGTAGCACTCACACCAAGCAAGGCACATCCGTGTCCTTGTCCAACTGTGGGTGGGATCTTGTTTGACAGGTTCACGTTACGGTTCCTGAGGGTTCATTGAGGGGTTCTAGAGTTGGCATTTAGGAGCCACGTTTGTGGCACTTGGTGCAACTCTTGAATCTAAGGGCTATGGCATGATAGCCCACATCGGGAAGGCAGTGTCACATGGAGATGTGACACTGGGCTAAACGTCACATGGTACAACGCCTGAGGCACGCCCTTTGGGGTTATGTCATGGGCTTGTCGCCAAGGGGTTGGATACTTTAGCAAACAACATGCTTGTGCTTGCACTAGGGTGCTAAGCCTTGGGCATTTGCCAAGGGAGGTTAGGTCTCTAACTAGGTGTGCTTTGGCACACTTGGCTAGGGGAGTGTTCTCCTTGGAATTCAGGGTTGAACAACCTAAGCTGTTATAGCAAGCCCTTTCGTGAGGCACTCGCAAGGTCATGTGCTTAGGGTTATCCCAAACCTAGCCTTAGGGAGTTTGCTTAGCAAACACTCGTGTCGCCTACGGTGCACACTCGTGTCCTCACTAAGTACTAGCCCTAGGTCTAGGGTATAACTTGGCCACTCAAACCCTTAGGGGTTAGTCGTGGTTCAGGGTACCCCTTGTCGCCCTAAAGGGGTTGTACTCCCGGATGAGGGTGATTCCTCAAGGGGTAAGTGACGATGCCTTAGCTCTGTCCAGGGGTATGTGTGGAACACACGTCTCCTTGATGGGGGTTAGGGCATGAGCCTGTCTAGGTCTTCTAGGGCAAGACCCTAAGTCAACTAGGGTTATCCCTCAAGGGTTTTGGGGGTAGACACTCTAGGGAGACTTAGGCTAAACCCTAAGTCAACTAGGGTTATCCCTCAAGGGTTTTGGGGGTAGACACTCTAGGGAGACTTAGGCTAAACCCTAAGTCAACTAGGGTTATCCTCAAGGGTTCTGGGGCAGACATTCTAGGGAGACTTAGGCTAAACCCTAAGTCTCCTGTCCACTTGGGCATTAGAGTCTAACCCTAGGGGTCGTTGGGGTTGTTCTGGGAAACTTAGCGTTGCTCACACAGGGTGATGACGCCGAATGGCCACCTGGCAGCCACGTGTTGCCACGTGTTGGCCCTTTGGGTTAAAACTCTGACAATTGGTATCGGAGCCATTCTCTGCGGTCAGTAGGACTACCTAAAGTGTAGTGTATTTTAGGGTTTAGTTAGTTCTAAATTTTGAAGTACTTATCACTTTCGGCTAACGTCTGAATTCTGCGTGGAGAGTTGGTCCTGAGATCTATAACTCTTCAAGAACATCTACTTAATAAGTGGGTGTGGGTTATGGACTTAATGTCGAAGGTAGCACTCGGAAGGCAACTTCCAAGTTGCATGCCAGGTTACGTTTTCTCTAGGTTACTTACCTTAAGGTTGTCCAGGTTACTTTACCATATTTTCCACAAGACGTGGCGTGTTAGTTTGTTCTGGCTTACAAACTAAGTCTTGTGAAGTGGATCATGTGATATCTAAGCTTACCATTATTGAAAATTTTTCTTTTTCTTTAAGGTGTTTGAATTTGGGATAACACATGATTTGGAAACAGATAGTGTCCTTGAGTTTTGGCTTAGTCAAGATTCAATATCGGCCAATAGTGTTCAAACGGGGAAAGACTTATGTTCAAAGTGCATCTTTGACTTCGGAAAGGGGCATATTCAAACATAAGAGAACACTACATTTTGACATAAAGTGTAAAATAAGCTCTCATTATAGTGCATGTTTCCGAGAGTGTAACTCTAGAAGCAGACTATGGTGATGAACTTATAATACAACGAATGTCAATATTAACATATGATAATATGTTAAGCAGTTGGTTCGAAGATCCAATGTAATCAAAGTATTGTCCGATGTTCGCAATATTTTGATGACGCTAGCTACAAGTAACATTAGGTGAAATAGTTTACTAAGTTCAAGTCTTATTTGAACAAAGTACAACTTGAAACCTTAGTTAGTTGTAAGGCGCACTTGTATTCAAGTTAGCTAGCTCGACTAACTTGATTATGAAGTTATCTCATGGGATCATAAGAATGGGATAGAATAATATATTTGGCAGAGACGGATTTAATGTTGCATCCCTATCAATGCAACTTTTGGGATAGATGGCATGATCTATCAGAAAGAGTAATGTTGGAAACATACGTTTACATTTTCAGTTTACTGAGTAATGAAGGACTTGCATAGTGAAGGCGTTCGGCGCACACTTGTGCATTTTCATTGTTAACTCTTTAATCTTGAAACTGTAACGTTGTTTGCAATGTGGGAGAAGCTCTTGAACAAGGGTGATTCCTTGGTTAAGAAGAGCATGATTTGGGATTCTTCACTTTTTATCGACTAAGTAAGGAAACTTGCTAAGTTTGATAACTTATGTTGAGAATTACAATGAGCTAGTAATAGTCGGATTTCCATTGGAGGTTTAAGTGCATGTACCTCCTCAGAGAGTCGGTGTTCGATGAGAATTAAAGTTGATATTGATTTTCAATATCAATTTCATTTTAGAGTCGAATACGATTATTCAAAAGACGGTTTCTTGACTCTGCATCATGGTCGCAAATGTGGGCACTTAAAGAACAAATAAAGTATGTATCTTCAATCTTTCGAATATTGAAAAATAGAACTATTCTTGACTCAAGGTTTGATTGTATTCCTTGGGTTAGTTGTTTAGTTCTATTTGATGGTGTTCCTTGAGTTGGTTCAATATTCTTGTAAGTATGATATTGTGTAGCGGGATTAGCTCAAGAAGATGGTGTCCCTTCTTGATGATTGTGTTCAAGGTTCGTCCAATATTTCGAGAAATATGAGGTTTCCTATCACCTCATCTGTGAGATATTTATATTCTAAACTTTGAAATTTTTGACAATCTTTTCAAGATTGATTATAAATGACTTGTCAAAGTATAGTATGATATCTCTTCAATATTGAGTTTGGAGCGCTCAATATCAAACTTGGTTATGATCACATGAGGTGGCCATAATCATATAATATAAAGACTCAAGTGGATTTGAGTTGACACTTTGGTAAGGCACTACCTTAGTGTTATAACTTGAAACGTGTTTTCAAGTTAGTTGAGAAATGAGACATTTCTCAATACATTGCTTGAGGGGCAATGTAGTACTTTCTGGATTACTAGGTGTCTAGTGAATAATGTATCTTAGTTCAATACTGAACTAGATATTTATTCATGTTTGGGGAGATCTATTGAATTATAAGGTATGACTAAACATGAAGTTGATATAACACTTCAGTGTTATGATAACATTTATGTGGAGGTTGATATCTTACTAAATCAATTAGATGAACCAGACACTAGTTCATGATTCCTCTTAGTCTCTGAACAAAGTTCCTCGAATACTGTCATAACATTATATGTCCATCTCAAAACTCAAGTTCGGTTCATGTAAACTAAGACCATGTCTATATTATAGTTGTAGCATTTTGATAAATTGATATGATTGTAAGTTTATATCCGCTAGTATAACAACTAGTTGATAAACTTAGGATTTGAACGTTAAAACGATCATTATCCATTCAGAGTATCAATATCGAAATTACAATTTTTATGAATAAGGATTAGTTTAAAAGATGTTTATCAAAACACTAATTGCTTCAATTAGTGAAAATGCTATACTTCGGTATAGTGTTGAGAAACATTTACGAAATCAAGTTTAAGAGTTGGAAATAAATATAATGTTATGGAGGCGTGCAGTATTCGAATTCAGAGAGACTCTTATCGTGGAAACTAAGTTTAAAATTTGGTATTTTGAACTTAGTAGATAAGGAGTTAGGAATATTGAATGGCACTAGTATGTTGTGCTCTTTGGGAATGAGTACAATGAGATGACAATTAAGAGACGTGTTATTAAAGGTTGTCGATTGAGGCACTAGAGATGGGTTGAATTTCCTGGTTTCCACATTGTTTGTAAGAAAGGTATGTTAGCTTATCTGGTCCCTGAACTGGTCGGTGTTATGAAAGAGTACAAAGTGGTTGCGAAAGACAAATGGTAGGCTATCACACTTGGTCGCAGATTTGACTGAATTTGATTCCTATCGGGAATAAATTTATGTTAATAACACACCAAGTGGATGGCAGTTGGTAGATTGGCAAGACCTTGTTGTATACATGTGTACAGCCATGCGCCTCTGTGATCGCCTCTGGCCAGATTGACATGTTTACAAAGAACAGGGTTTTACGACTTGTACTCTTGTATCGGAAAAGAGCTTGATTCCGATAAAAGTCTCATACTTAGTCTGGCGTAGCTATATACTAATGAGGATAGGTATAGTAGCAGACCCTTATGAAAAGGGGTAATGAGAAACACCGAGGGATGCAGAATGTAAGCTATAATACGTAACATGTGGAATGTGGGACCATTGGAAAATCAAAGAAATGCGAAGGTGTTTGGTCAAGCATTTGAGAAGTGCTTGTTGTGCGCTAGATGACAGAGGTCGTCAACAGCATTTAATATTAAGGAATAAAGCAAGTCTTTATTTCTTGTTAACCAAGGGGCCGGCAACAACACTAACTAGAGGCCTCCAATATAAATTCTAGTTAAGTAAAGAAATTAACCAGTGTTGTGTGCGTCGGGTGACAGACTTTGCAGACGTGCAAAAGGTCTCCAAGTGACTTCATGTCGCAGGTGGTGCCTCCGGCAGCTGGGTTTACGACTCAGTGAACGACGGTTCTGAAGTACTTGGTTTCGCGTAATGCAAGGGGGGTAATAAATTATGTGAACTTTTGGCTACTCCGCATAGAGTGATATGTTAGTTTTGGTTAGTTTTCTAACATTATCTAGTCTTGGAGTTGGACGTCAACGAGGACGTTGACATTTTCAAAGGCGGGGAGTGTGTCATAGTTTTTACTATGACTCGACCCTTTACTTTGGACGTTTGACTGTTGTTACCTACTGTACTATGTTGATGGACCCTAGATGTAGTAGGAAACAGGCCCGCTTAGTGCACTTGGGTATCTGGTGATGGTCCGGCCGGGTGTCATTAGGTATTTGCAGGAAACTCTAAGCGAAGCTAGAACTTACCTTCTAGAAACCCACCCCCAATTTTGACGTCCCGAATAGGCTGATTGGTCTTTGCAGATGAGTTCGGCGTGTTAAGTAGGGTTAGGAACACCCCTAGGGTTGACCTAACCCACGCCCTAAAACCCCCACCCCCTTGGGTAGGGTTTAGGGGTAGGAGTAAGGGTGAGTTATAGGCTCATATTGCTAATTTATCTAAGGGGCTAAATTCAGTGCCAGCCCACTAACACATAAAAGAGGGGGGGGGGGCTCCGTCACATAAATAAGGTAGAGTATACGTAGGAGAGCTCCTGGGTTCATGACTGAGTTCGTTGCTCTTCTGCCGGTGCAAGCTTAGCTTGTGTCGTTAAGGTACAACCCTCTGTTGTGCCGCCCTAACTTCCAGATGCCAGGGGTACGTCCCACCTTCGGGGTAGCTTACCCTTAACGTTGGCGAATCCATGCCTGGGAGGTCTTGTCGGAATGCACGTTCCAAGAGGCAGAGGTTGAGGCTTGTCTCCAGCCTCCTCCTCCACGTCAAGCTAGGTGTAGCACTCACACCAAGCAAGGCACATCCGTGTCCTTGTCCAACTGTGGGCGTGGGATCTTGTTTGACAGGTTCACGTTACCTGGTTCCTGAGGGTTCATTGAGGGTTCTAGAGTTGGCATTTAGGAGCCACGTTTGTGGCACTTGGTGCAACTCTTGAATCTAAGGGCTATGGCATGATAGCCCACATCGGGAAGGCAGTGTCACATGGAGATGTGACACTGGGCTAAACGTCACATGGTACAACGCCTGAGGCACGCCCTTTGGGGTTATGTCATGGGCTTGTCGCCAAGGGGTTGGATACTCTAGCAAACAGACATGCTTGTGCTTGCACTAGGGTGCTAAGCCTTGGGCATGCCTCAAGGGAGGTTAGGTCTCGTAACTAGGTGTGCTTTGGCACACTTGGCTAGGGGAGTGTTCTCCTTGGAATCCAGGGGTTGAACAACCTAAGCTTATTAGCAAAAGCCCTTTCGTAAGGACACTCGCAAGGTCATGTACTTAGGGTTATCCAGGTCTAGGGTATAACTTGGCCACTCAAACTCTTAAGAGTTAGTCGTGGTTTAGGGTACCCCTTGTCGCCCTAAAGGGGTTGTACTCCCGGATGAGGGTGATTCCTTAAGGGGTAAGTGACGATGCCTTAGCTCTGTCCAGGGGTATGTGTGAAACACACGTCTCCTTAATGGGGGTTAGGGCATGAGCCTGTCTAGGTCTTCTAGGGCAATACCTAAGTCAACTAGGGTTATCCCTCAAGGGTTTTGAGGGCAGACACTCTAGGGAGACTTAGGCTAAACCTAAGTCAACTAGGGTTATCCCACAAGGGTTTTGGGGGTAGACACTCTAGGGAGACTTAGGCTAAACCCTAAGTCAACTAGGGTTATCCCTCAAGGGTTCTGGGGGCAAACATTCTAGGGAGACTTAGGCTAAACCCTAAGTCTCCTGTCCACTTGGGCATTAGAGTCTAACCCTAGGGGTTGTTGGGGTTGTTTCTGGGAAACTTAGCGTTGCTCACAAGGGTGATGACGCTGAATGGCCACCTGGCAGCCACGTGTGGCCACGTGTTGGCCATTTGGATTAAATCTCTGACAGTGACTACCTTATTTTCTACTACCTGCTACCTCCTATTGTCTGCTTCCTGCCCCTGCCATGTCAACCGCATGCTACGTCAGCCATTTCCTCAAGTTGTGGCAAGTGGGACTCAGTCTCTCCAAGCGGCATCCAGGGAAGCATCTCCCACTAGAAACCACAAAGGCGGTTGCCACCGCCAGTAGATAGATGCATGCAAGCTCCCACGTCCTCGCACAATGCGGCCAAGTGTTGGCAACCACTGTTCTTCATACACCTGGTACTCCCCGATGTCACACGTGGCACGTGCTTCCTCATATGATCCAGCTACTAACGAGACTAAGGTTACCCACATAACGCGACCGTTCGTTGTAGACTCCATCTGTGCCCTTGAAAGACCTCTACGTTGCGGGCTCGCTAGATCGTCCACATGGTCACCCCACACAGGAAGTACCATTGGTTCAGCCAGAGCCCAGGTGGTTCTTCCATTACCACCTGCTGTCCGCCCGGATCATATATCGGCCTTATATCAAGTCTTCCCGAGACATGCCAGACCCCCGACGTGGCACGCACATGGGATACATGCTCACCGAGGCAAGCCGTTGCCCATCCTATTGTGGCATCATCTCCACGACCCAACCTCTGCACCAGGGTCATCACTCTGCTCCAAACTGCCTTGGCGGCACGACACTCCCATAGACAATGGCGCTCAGTCTCCAATTCTCCACAACACATGCATGCATTGCAAGGTAACCCCGAACGTTGGCTCGGATAGCCAAACTATCTTGCAGCAAGAGCCACATAAAGGTCTTGATCCCACTCGACCAATATCCGGCCCAGATCTTACTCCCAACGTCCGTGCAAGTGATCTAGGAAGCCCGATCCTTCCCATGTGTTCCTCCAACTTTGATGGAGGTCTCCTTCCAGTGAAAACCGCTCCCACCCGTGGTTCATAGCTGAAGAACCCACATCCCACCGCACTCCGCCACCTCCACATCTTCGGATCAAACTCTAGCTCTTCAACCAGCTGGTTCCGAAAGACCATTAAATGTCTCCATTGCCCGTGCTTCACTTCCGGATTCACTGTTGGCCTCTTCTTTGCCATATCAATCACACGCACCAGTTCGACGTTCACCAGCTCCGAAAGAGGAGAAAACTAGACCACTTGCGGGTTGAGGAGACCATCCAGTCCTACTCGAAAGCCTGCTCCTTCTTGAGCATCCATGTCCGCTATGTACCAAACCCTCGTCCCAATGCGGCACCAGTCCCCCACTTGAACCTCGCTCTCCGGCCAAGTGCCTCCGAAATCTCGTAACACCTGCTCACGCGCTGACAGTAAGATGCCGAGTGCTGTTACCTCACTATCCGTTAGCTGCAGTGCAATTCTTTCTAGTTCCCACTTACGAAGCCATATACGTTTTTATTTCTCTTTATATGTATATGCTGACACCCTATCCGACTGCATGTCTAGCTCTTGAAGTTGGCCCACCGTACGCAACCCAGCCGCATGCCACCGTCGGTATACTGCCTTAACTCCTTGTGGCATACGCTCACCTCCGAGAGATATCTCGATGCCCACCAGATGGACTAGCTCATGAAGAAATAGTGGAAGGGAGTTCAATTCTTCAAGTCGTGAAGGGCGCACGGGAATCAGGGCTGTCCGAAGCTCCATCCAGTACCGTACCAGTATCCCACCGTATGAGTCATGGGACGCCAGAATCCTAAAGGGAGGTTTACTGAATATCTAACAAGGATCTTCGGCTCACTGGACCGTTGTAGTTGCAGATGATCTAAGGGGTCTGACTTGCAGGAGCAAGGCGCGGAGCATCACCTTCCACGGCTGACACCCTGGGAAAAAACAATGTACCATCATCTTGACCATCAATGCTCATGCTGTAGGGCCTGGGGCAAGCAACCCGATTCCTCCATTAGCCTATGGTCGTGCACAAGAATCCCATCTCACACGAGCCTGGTACCTTTGCTTGCGGCTTGAACCTTTCCAGATGTACACCCGAAGAAGCTGCTCTATCTCCCTTACATTTGTTGCACTGAGGCTCCAGACTCCCACGTAGAACCAAAGGCTGCCTACAAGGCGTGCCGGGAGGGACAGCGAACGGTTACCCCAACTGCACATATGGGCTATGAGTCGCTGCAGTACAAACGCGCCTTGTCTGCTTGCATCATACCGATCACCCAACTGGAACCCGAGATACCTCATTGTCCTCCCTCGACCCAGACAAATCCTCAGTCTGCTCCCAATCCGGCCTCGCATGTGCACTAAGCCACACCCGGGACTTATGCCAATTCGTCTTGCCCCCAGCCACAAAATTGAACCGATCAAGTAGCTGCTTTACTCGATCCAGGTTCCCTGTCGTTCCCAACACCAAAAATTCTGTGTCATGCCAAACTGAAATGTTATGCTAAATGTAGCTCTAAAACATTATAGTTTTTTCCATTTTCCACTTTTCTTATCAATCTAATTATCAAATTTGCATGGAATTGTCACTCTATACAAATGAATTATGTTGCTATTTTCATGTTCTATTGAGATACTAAAACATGTTCATAATAGTGCAAGTCATAAACATGTTCATTGTTTAATGTTTGATACAAACTGTCATGGAAGTTCAAAGGTTTTAAATCCACCATCAAAACCTTTTGTACCTTCTCACAAAGGGACTATAACTTTGGATTGACAATGACTAACTCCAACATCTGCCAAACCTTTTCTATAGGAGGTTGAGGTGTTAGTTTTGGTGTTTCATGCTCTTCATTTTGGGTCTTTGAGACAACCTTATATACTTTAATGTTTATTTGCTTTGTATTAAAGTCAAATAAATTTCATGTAAGTATGCATGTCTCCACAAAGGAGTCTCCCTACCTGTTCTATTCATATTTTGAATGCAAATGTACTTATATGAATTGAGTACTAAGTGTATATATATATATATATATAATCAGCATACAAGGGAAAATGCAAAGTATTTATATTATATGACTGTTTTAGTTAATCCTTGACATTTATATAGTGTATAATTGAATTGTCAACTCATAAGTGCAAAATTTCCCACACTAATTAAAATATTAAAATAATATACATATTTTTCATTATAAAATGGATTATTATTATGCAATATGAGCTAGTGAACAACAAAAAAGAGAAAGAAGAGAAAAAATAGTAAAAAAAATAAAAATTAGCTTAAAAATAAATTTATTCATCGTATAAAGAAATTATTCTTATTTTATCTTTATAGGATTCAAACATTCCACAAGATTTATTATTTAATTAATATAATGATTTTAAAATATAATAATTTTGATAATAAAGTGAATTTGTTTATAACATGGTGGTATTTAAATATGTTCGCATGCAAACCACCGCATGACCAATACTTTTATTTATGACATGTTAAAAATATAAATCTAATTTAGCAATTCATATTTATTAAACATAAAGGGAAATTCTTTTCATACAATTTAGTACATATGAAAAAAATATCACATATTATATATAATGCATTAAAATTATATACACATCTTTTCTATTTAAATTCACCCATATTGTCTTATTGAGGCATGTTTGTTTTTATGTATTGAATTGGCTTATAAAATTAATTATTTCAAATTTATAAGTGGCATTAGTTAAGAAATGTATTTTCTTATTTGCTTATATAAAGTAAATGTACTTCATATTTATATTGTAGTATATATATATATATATATCATACATTATTTATAGTATTTTGCATGTGTATATATGTATTCATATATATAATGTCCCTTTTTATTTTAGGTTAAAAGAAGAAAAAGAGAATATTCAAGACCTAAAATAATTTGCATGTATATATTATTATAGATTATATATGATATTTTAATATTAATTTATATATACATCCATTTATTATATTTTTGTGTTAATGTGTAAATAGGTTTTCTATCATTTATGTAATTGATTATGTTACAGTTGGATGTTAGTCCATGGTCTTGGTCAAAGGTTGATCGTGATTGATTGTGTGCTTAAGCTAATCATATGGGTTTAAAGGAAGCCCTAATTAAAAGTGCTCTAAGGTTGGGTGGTGAATTATGCAGCATCCAGATACGGTGCTGTAGGAGTGTAACAGCTTGGTATCAACCTTGCTTTATTATGTTGAGTGGATATCTTGTCGGATTATGTACTTAATCCAAAGTATTGATGGGAGGCTCATGGAGCTAATGAGGATGCGCATGTGTGGGATCAAGCAGCTCTCATGAAGGAACTACAAACCCTCTTCTGTAGGAAGTGTACTACGATGTTGAGTGCCAAGAAGAGTTAGGAAGGATTGGCGATAGTCTCTATGCTCTGAGGAATGCCTCAAACATGGGAGGAGCAAAGCCCAAATAGAAGTGAGAGGAGTCGGGAGCAAACCCATGATAGAAGTGGGAGGAGTCAGGAGTGAAGCCCGGATAAAAGTGGGAGGAGTCAAGAGCGAAGCCCAAATAGAAGTCTCTTCCTAAGTTTGATGGTCATGACATAGCAAATCAACACATCTCGTGGTTGAGCAAAGTGGACAAATTACTGAGGATTACTCATCAGAGTGATGAGAGCAAGCTTCTAACTACATCCTTGGATTGAAAAGGAGAGGTGGACTAGTGGTGGAATCGTATGAAAAAGTCTTTGACTACCTGGACTCACTTCATAAATGCTTTCAAAGAGTATGCACCTACATACAATGCACATGATTCTCGTCTCAAGTTTAGAGATTTCAAATAAGGGAGTCTCTCTACATCAACAAGATGAGAGCATTTGCTCGCGATCCTGAGATGTCATTCAACTACTTCATTAATGGACTCAAGAGTGCACAATTGGTGAATGCAATGGAGAGTTGAAAGAAAGAGTTTAAATAAAGAGTTTAAAACATTTGATGAGGTAGTGGAGAAGGCATGTGTGGCTACTACACAAATGAAAAGGAGTGCATTGGCAATTAGAAAGCGGAAAGTTTGGGAGGACTCTAAAACTAAGGAGTATTGAACCAAGTTTCAGAAGAGGTATGACAATGACGCTAAGAGTTCCAAGCATCATGGAGGTATCAAGAAGTACCAAAAGGACAAAGACTGCAAGGGAAATGGTCAGAGTCTTGGCAATTATGGATGCTTTGAGTGTAATGATCCAAATCATTACATTACTATCTTCAGGGCTAGGAAAGCCAAGAAGATGAGACGAGAGAAAGGGATTTCAAAGGATCAGAAACTCCAAGCTTCAAGGTGGTGTCTATGGTAGCTAGAGAGATGAGCTATGTGCTTGGGAACATTGCTAAAGTTGTCTATGAGGCTAATCCTGACAATCTGATTCGCTTTGAAGGAACAATCAATGGAGTTTCGGTGTTAGTTTTGTTTGATCATGGTAGTAGTGATGAGTTCATCTCTTTGATGATGGTGGAGAGATTGAACTTGTCAACTAAGAGGAATGATCTGTACATGGTGGAAGGAGTTGTTACTTCATTACAAGAGCAAAGTGCATGCATAAAGCTTACAGTGGAAGTTGGAGATGTGTCTTTCAAGGAGCAATTCTTTTTGGTGGACCTAAGACATTATGATCTCATCCTTAGCATAACTTGGATGAAGAAGTACAATTCATGACCTAATTGAACTAAGAAGGAGGTATAGGTGACTCTGAGTGAAAGGAGCCATGTTCTTAAGGGAGTTGGTTATATTCCTACTTTTAAGCTTCTATTGGCTACCACTTCGAAGAATTCAATGCACATTTTGAGATCATTATGTGATGAATTTTATTATATCCACTTCAAAGAAGTTAATGTTACCAATGTGAAGGACGAGTTGACCGCCAGGTCACTATTCACCGGTCACCAATCAATGGCCAACAATTTGACCAAGGTGGAGGTCTAGTCAACTCTTGTTAAAGAGGTGTTGGGGGAGTTTGAGGATGTCTTTCCCTCTCATATGCTTGCAGGAGTGCACAATTTCATAGAGTGGACTATGAAATTGAGCTTTAACATGGTGCTAAGTCAATTTTAAGGAGTTCATATCATTTGAGCTTCTTGGAGGAATTGGAGGTGAAAAAGCAAGTGGAAGAGCTATTGACACAAGAATTTATTTAGTCTAGCAAGTCACCTTATAGAGCTCCGGTGCTCCTTGTGCGGAAGAAAGATGGATTATTGTGCCTTGAACAATATGATTGTGAAGAATAAATTTCATATGCCAAGAGCTAACAATCTATTTGATTGGATTGCAAGGGCAAGGTGGTTTACCAAAATTGACTTATGGAGTGAGTACCATCAAATTATTGTGAAAGAGTAGAACATTGCTAAAACAACATTTAGAACCCAACATAGTCATTTTTAGTTTCTTGTTATGCTGTTTAGCATAACAAATGCCCCTGCGACATTTATGCAATTAATGAATTCCATTTTTATTGATTATATCAATTATTTTGTTAAAGTCTTCTTAAATGATATTCTCATTTATAGCAAAACTTTAGAGGAGCATGTGAAACATCTACATCTAGTGTTACATACTCTTGAGAAGAAACTATATATTAAGCTTTTGAAGTGCAAGTTTGCTAAGAAGGAGGTGGAGTACCTCGGGCATATTGTTTCTAAGGATGGTGTTGCTCACGATCCTAAGAAAGTGGATGCAGTGAAGCATTGGCATGTGCCTAAAGACGAGCAAGAGCTCAGGAGTTTTATGGGTTTGGCTAATTACTATCGTTGATTCATTCAAGGCTTCAATTGTTTAGATCTTCCTTTGACATTGTTGATGAGGAAGAATGTTGCTTTTGAGTGGTCTACAAGGCAGAGTGCAACATTTGAAACTTTAAAGATTACATTGACAACAGCACTAGTGTTAGCTATTGCTAATGAGAAAAAAGTCTTATCAAATGCGTGTGGTTATGCCATTGGAGGAGTTCTTATGCAAATTAGTCATGTCATTGCTTTTGAAGAGTCGAAAGCTAAATGATGTGGACTGTTGGTACTCAACTTATGATCAGGAACTATTGGCTATTGTGCATGTTGTGCGCACCTGGAGGCACTATTTACATAATGGACGTCCCTTCAAAGTGTTTATTAATCACAAACATTTCTTAAATCATAAGGATTTAAACGCTAGGCAAGCTCATTGGTTGGGAGTTTTTAGGACTTATGATTATCCATTATAAGAAGGGGAAGGAGAACGTGATTGCACATGCTCTTTCTCGTATTAGATGATTGAATGTTATTGAAATTATCGAAGAAGGTTTGGTTTCTTCGATTCGTGAAGCACAAGCTAAGGATCTAGTTTGTCAGTAACATCTCAATAGTTTGGTGGAGCCTTATGCTGAGCAAAATGGTTTATTACTATACAAGCAACACCTAGTAGTGCCTAAGATGAAGGAGCTTGTTGCAGCAGTCATGTAGGAGATGCATGATAGTTTGTTTATTGGACATGGAGGAGAGAAGAAGATGTATAACTTGGTGAAACATCAATTCTTTTGGCCTAAAATGAAGGAGCACATTGTAGAATATGTTCGCACTTGTGCTAAGTGCCAATCGATTAAGGCCGAGAGAGTGGCTGAGCCTAGACTGCTGATGCCTTTAAAAGTGCCTCAGGAAATATGAGAGAGTATCTATATGGATTTTATTATGCGTCTTCCAAGGACACTGTGTTATAATGAACATGTGTGGGTCATTGTGGATTGCTTGAGCAAATATGCTAAGTTCATTTCTTTGAAGAAGGATGTAATAATGAAGAAGCTCGCATTGGTGTATCTGATGTAGTTGTATCCTACGCATGGGATGCCAGAGAACATGATTAGTGACTAAAACAAGTTCACTTTGGCATTTTGGGTGAAGTTTTATAGAGGATTCATGACCTTTAGTAGTGGAGATCACCTACAGTCAAATGGCCAGACTAAGCATGTGAACTAGGATATTTTGAGAACCTGTGTGGCTGAGAAGTAAGGACAGTAGAACAAGTTCTTGCTTTTGGTTAAGTTTACCTACAACAATAGTAAGCATAACTCTATAAAATGTAGTCCGTTTTATGCTTACAAAGGCAAACATCCTCGATGGGAAGTGGTGAGAGAAGATGTCAAAGCTCACAGCTTGGCTATGGAGGTGAATGAGATAGAAGGATTTGCTTAAGGCAAGGGACCAAGTCAAAAGGCTCTCTAATGAGAAGCACACTTACAGGTGGTTCAATATAAGAGACAAAGTGTTTGTGCGAGTCATCTTTGCTTCCTTATTGAAGCGTAGTTCTCTATAACTATTGAGGACTTGAAAGTCTGAAAAGCTAAGTCCTTAATATGCTGGTCAATACGAGATCCTTGAGAAGATCAATATCATGGCTTACAAATTGAGATTGCCTGAGGGAGTGCAACTACATCCTATGTTTCATGTGAGTCAACTAAAGAGGGCCCTTGTACGTGGACAAGTACTAATACACTCCAAGAGTAAAAAGAGTTTGACCAAGAAGATGTTTGGAGCAACTTGTTTTAAAGAAAAATTGTCTATATAAATCTTTGCAAAGTGTACGTAAGAATTTGTCCTTGAGGGCAAGGATAAATCTTTGCAAAGTGTATGTAAGAATTTGTCCTTGAGGGCAAGGATAAATCTTTGCAAAGTGTATGTAAGAATTTGTCCTTGAGGGCAAGGACATCGGTGTGACAGATTATCTATTTTATTTTTGAGTGAATACATAATAAACTACTTGTTCTATACTAGAGCTCTAGAGATTTTTTAGTTGTACCCCCATATTATAATAAATTTAGTTTAGACAATTTAAAATGAACAAATTAAATTTATAGAATACTTTTAATAAAAAACTTTTTATAATTAATCAAGTTTATGTTGCCTTATGTCACTTTAAATATGTGATTCTTATTGCTGGGTCGTTAATAGAGACTGTCCTCTCTCTCTCTCACACGCACACATACAACTTAACATTAACAATAACATTCAAGCGTTCCGATCCTCCTGACCAGCAAATTTGCTGTAGCAGGGAGAGCCATTAGAACACTCTAAGCAAACTAAACTAAACTAAAAGAGAAATAAACAAATACCTGAGCTTGTATAGATCAGATCATTACCACCATACGGCTTCTCACGTTCTCACCCTTATTACTGAAACTAATCCTTTCAAAAACACTTTTCACATCTGTACATTGCGTATCGCTTACATCCCCTGTACCTGCCTTTCGCCCTTTTCCCCTTTTCCCATCCTCGTTAATCCGTTCAAAAACACTGTTCGTCTTTGTTAACCTCTCGCTAATGGATACCCTCTTCCCAAGCCTTTCACGTACAGAAGCTCTGCCTTCGTCCTCCGTCTCCCGGTCAACGCCGGCTGCTCCGTCGGTCAACGCCTGACCAAGCCTCTCATGTATGGGACCTCTACTATTCTTCCATGAAACCTCCTTCACAAGCCTCTCGTGTACAAACACCTCGTCCTCGTCCTCGTCCGCATGGTCAACCATAATCAACCTGGAAGTCAACCGGTTTCTCTTCAGTTGGTCGTCCTCAACAGTCGACTTTGACATCAACCGGTTCCTCTTACGTCCGTCAAAAGTAGAAACCTTTGACCGGTTCTGCTGCCGACCTCGGTCGTCATCTTCAACTTCAGTCAACCGTGAAGTTAACTTTCTCTTACGTGGCATCTCTTCGTCTTCATAGTCATCCTCAAGGTCAACGGATAACTTCGACCTCAATCTGTTCATTCTTCCACCTCTAGATATGACTAAACCATCATCCTGTTCAATTCTGATCTGCCCTGGTCTCTTAGAGGTCCTCCCAGATACCTTACCACGTCTCTGTGGTACGTGAAGCTCACCATCTTCCTCTCCAGATAGCAAGAACTCGTTATCTTCATTCTCCATATGCCGTCTTAGTGGGTGCTTACATGACACGGACACGTCATCTTCCTCGTCATCATTGTCACCGCCAGTCAAAGCATCCCGGTTGGTGCCAGTCAACTTACTGAACCTCTCACTGAGAGGAATGCTGCTACCATCTCCCTCACGATGGTTAACCCGACTTAGCCCGTCTGGTTTATAATAAGTAAGCTTCATTTGCATGCTTCTCAGCCTCTCCGTGGCAGCCGGTCTGTGTGGATTCTCCACATCCTCCAAATGCCGTCTATATGTTTCTCCGTCTATTCCAAGCTCCGTAATGCCTCTAGCACCTCTCAGGACCGTGTACCCATGGCCCTCGCTCCCATGATCGTTTTCATATATGTTGCTTCTGCGTGGTAGGAATCGATCCTCTAACCTGCGATAACTGTCGTCCCCCATCGAATCACATTCGTCTTTAGAAGATGATCTGTACCTCCTGCCTATGTCACTTTGTAGACGGTGGCCTTCTGAAAATGTATAATCAGCTGTAAGGGTTTCTACACGCACACGCACTCTAGGCTAGCCAATATAGATGCAACATAGATTCTTTTGTGTCCAGAAAATATATAGTTAATACGTGCGAAAAACTATCATTTATCCTGGCCAGATCCGTCCTGACTAAATAAGTGCTGCATAGGTATATATGTGTGTGTGTGTCCGCGCCTGTGTGTGTGTGTAAACATTTATAACAGGTACCAACGACGTGAGACACTAGTTATAATTGTGGTCACTTTAGTACACAATCAACTGCATACACACATACCTGCTTGTACATGGTAACTGTCATCCCATCGACGTGAATTATTCGCTTTAGAAGGCCCGTATTGGGCTTGTACATGATAGGTATTACGTGAGACTAGCTCGTCAGACCTATAGCTGTCACTCTGTATCTTGTGTATACCCGGATTTGAACTCCCCAAGACATTAACCGATGACGTCTTTCCTCCACGGCTTCTGTCATATCTAAGGTGCCTCTGTGGACTCCAATTATCTCGCTTCCTGCCCTTATTTGGAGTATCTACAAAATACACAAGTTATAGATATGTATGACTTTATACTAACATCAACGACTGTCTGTATATACACATAATAAACGTATACGTAACGTACACAAACATATATAGCGAGAAATACATGAATATTTATACAAAAAGTCTGTAGGTGTATATGAATTGAATACCATGGGGGCTCCTTGTATGGCTTCTTGATCTAGCTCTCCTTACAAATGTATTGTAGTTTCTTCTCCCGACTATGCCGACTTCATTTGAAGCATCTACATGAAAAATAAAAATGTGTGTCTGAGAGAGAGAGAGAGAGAGAGAGAGTGACAGAGACAGAGACAGCAGACCAGGAGGTGGGCTCCTTGACCGGCTTCGTGATCTAACTCTCCGGATTTGGCTTCGCCTCTTTACGGGACTCAAGCTTCTAGGTGGACTTCTGCTTTCATGTCTGTTTTACTTATTAATTAAATACTTCACGTAAATTTAATAAAGTTTATCAATGAACAAGTTAAATATATTTAGATGTATAAAATGTTTTAACACCTGTTGCTGCTTTGTGGCTTGTGTTTTACTGGAGTTCCACTGGGTGATCTGTGCCTGCTACTATATTTCTGCACATACAAAACTTAGCATACACTACAATATATTACAATAGTACTATAATATATTTAGCATACCCATAGGATGCACCCCGGTCTGCATGGTCCCTGCATTCATGAAACATAAAATAAAGGCCACATACACACTGATGTATATTCGAATTACGCTATACCTGTATCCACGTCTCCCGAACCCTTCACGTGCTTTACTCCCTGAGTAACTGTAAGTGATACAAACAGATATACAGTACAAGTTATATTGAATGTGTGACATGTAGATTATATATACAAAGCTTACGGTCTGAAGGCAGGGAAAATCCCGTATCCGTATGGTGCATAGTATCCAGTGTACTGTACAGCATACGAAGGCACACTTGCACGACCCCTAGAACGGTGTGGAACCTCCGGTTTACGACGACCATCTAAAACTCTATAATTCAGTATAACTTATATGGATAAAGGATTCAGCATATAATTATTGTATGTACAATACCAGTTGCATGCTTGGAGGTATCGATACGTTCATCTTCCTCTTTAGTTTCTGTGAAACAGTGAGTAAGAAACTTACGCATATAAACAGACAGAAAGAGGCATATCATATATATGGACATCAAGATCAATGTAGATGCCTTTATATGAAAGCTTGACAACTATCTTGTATATACGTGCTCACACACATCGTAAATATAACTATGTTCAGCTTTATATGCATAGATGAAAGTATTTGATGTTGGGAGAGCTCTCACCGGGGTGTTGTAGAGGGGTACGTTCCTTCGCTTCAGTAGACTCCTTTGGTGAAGCTTCTTCAGCTTTGGTGGTAGCAGATTCTGGAGTTTTATCAGAATATTCTTCATCCATGTTCAAATCGTCAAATCCGTCTCCGTCATAGTCAAGCTCTTCTAACAATGTTAATGTTAATACAAGTAGTGAAATTGATATCATACATTCTATAATACTTGTTCAGTATTCCTGGTGGTCTACATAACAGTGATATATGCCGTACGGATTAGTAATTAAACTAGATTAGTAATTAGTAAACTAGTAATTAGATAGTAATTAAACATTTCCGTAGCATTTTTCGACTACGGATTTAATCACTGCTACATAAACATAGCCACACACACACACACAATCCTCATATACATAAATACCTTCTATTTCTTCATCATTTGCTTCTTCGTTTTCTTCTTCTTCATTTTCCTGTTTGCAGTGAGATGCTACACTTTTGTCTGTTCTTGTTGTTGAATCTGCATTGAGTTACATTAATCTTCGATCTACCTACCTACCAACACATATATAAAAAGATACATACATACATACATACATACATGTATGTATGTATGTTTGTATGCATGTATGTGTGTGTATACGTATACACACACACACACATACACATGCATGCATGAGTACGTATATACACACGATAAGCACGATGCAGCTTAAAAAAACTATATGCACATGTAATACTTACAAATTCAGTGTTATAATTGGAATCCAGCTATGCTTGTGTTTATAGATATCATACGCATATACAAAGACGTAAACACACACAAACACATCGTATATATTCACATGCATTTGAAAAACAAAGAGGTGTACGGACACAAACATATGCATGTGGAACGGATACCATGTACTACTGAAATAGCGATTCCATCATATGCGTATGTACGTTTAGTATGTATGTATGTATGTATGTATATGTAGGCATGCATGTATACATCACCTTGGGATTGAGGCTTGTCTGGGGTACTTATCAAAGGCAATGTCCCCGACAACACTCGTTCAACAGTCTCTCGCAAAGTCTTGTTCGGTAAAAGATCATCAGCACGCACATTCTTAGCTCCACATACGCACGTAGCTTTCTCCAAAAGCACGTCCCGAATACCTACACACAACATAGCAAACATATAAAGATATCTATATACATAAGCACCAAGATTATGTGTGCACATGGACTATGCATTTCTATGTTTTCTATTGCACAATCGTCTGCTTAATGCGTTTATACGTCAGTGTGTATAATTCACATTCTTTTCATCCTCCCGAATCAAACTTAGTAGCTGCATATATCTACCTATCTATCTTCTATCTATAAACCTATCCGTGTCTATTATTGTGTATATCTCTATGAATATTACACTTATCACAGAAGCTTTTGCAACAGCATTGCTAGTAAGGACAGCATCCTTCATAGCCTTCTGGCACAGTGGGCAACAGAGTTCTGGAGGAATATCCGTCACGGACTCCTTTGGAAACACTCCATCAATTTCTTTTGCAAATGCTTCCCTGTAACATAAAACAGAATCAGCCATGCATATGTAATGTCTATATACAAAGTAGATATGCATAAACCGGCATATGTATTATGTCCGAGTCTTGGTAATCGTCACGAGTGCAAGCATATCCTACTCAAACAGACACGAGACGCATAACTACATGTAGTATGTAGTTATGCGTGTAAAATGTGTGTGTGTCAGCATAACAAATAAACTTACTCATTTGGTTGCAATATTGCCACTTCTCCAGTGGGCAAAGCATAAGAGCCATCAGGGTTTGCAACTAGCATAGTCCTCGGAATGCCACTTGGTGCCTTAACCTTCTTCACGTCGTATGAAGGGTCGCCATTGGTTGGACAATGCTGTATATAATGGCCTGCAAAATGAAACAAGATATGTGATACTAAATCATGTAGTATGACTATCATTGAGTACCTAGCTAAAATCTATATTATATTGAGAGAATTACACTATGCAAACCTGAAAAACTACAGCGATGACAAATATATCCTTGTGGCGGAACTTTCTTCAAGAATATGGATCCTTAAAAAAAATATCAGAAAATGGATATGTGCAGGGTGTGTGTGCGTGTGTGTGTGTGAGAGAGAGAGAGAGAGGTTACCTTGACCTCGGAGATTTACTTGAGCCTCTTTTGTTGACTGCAAAACCATTTACATACACATCCATATATATATTGTGATATATATGCGTGTTTTCCAAAACTAGCACAAACACACATATACTATGTATGCACGTATATACATACCGAATCCAGTCAGCCGCAGAAGAATCTACAAACTCTTTGATCTTAGAATCCTCATCAAGAGATATACTCGATTCAAAGACCGGTAAACGTTCTGAAGTATTCGCTAAACCATCAACCTGATGAAGAGGAAATAAAAGAAGAAACCAAGACGTTCAGAAGACAATTGAGTGAAACAATACAAAGAAACATCAAACCTTGAAACAATTCTCTAAGGGTGTAGCCGTTGCTCCACTGCAACAAAATATTAAATAAGCATAAAATGTATATGTACGGGTGAATCTATACGTGTATGTATATATATATACAAGATATAGATATGCGTGTACCTCTCAGTGTTCTGTTTGATATCAGGGGCCAACGCAGCAGATGTTGCACTGTAATAAACACTTAATCAAATAACGTTTAGGTCATTATACGGTATTTTGATGCGTAATGTTATGTTATTGTGTTTTAATAAAACATGACTGTTAGTGTGTATTACCTCTCAAGATTAGTCTTGGATGAGATGGTTTCATTCTTTCGAGGAACCCTTCGGACTAGTAAAGATGCATTTTCAGCAACTAAGTAGTCCTCCGCCAAGTATTCTAAAACATATATGTATTCATATACATAAAAAACTATGTATGTATATTTGTACATATATACATGTATATGACATGAAAGCATACCTTCATCAGTTTCGGAATTGGAGATAACCAAATCGAAATCAAGAGAATTACCAAGTTTTAAGCTTGTGAATGATTTTTTCCTTCAACTGTGCAATCGATATGAATTTCCCGTCAATAAGCACCGAATCAAAGTCCTTTGCACTTTTGAACTTGTAATTGACAGACATTGTAGCCCAATCCGAGACGCATTACTAGAAACACATTAAAAGATATACAAATTGTGTGAAATTTCATAGAGAATATGAAAATTCATAAAATCGCGTGCGTATATAGGGACATACCAGGGAATGCGCCATGCCGCAGACTTCTCTGAAGAACCCTAGCGCCGAAATATCCGTGGCTTATGTTTGTGGTGAACAGCTGAGATATTTAGCTAGGGTTTAAGCGACTAGAATATACCAGAAATATTCCAAATGTTACACATTCATAACCATATAACAGCATATATTAAGAATCTTTAATTTTGGTTGAGAATATACCTTGGACTTTCACAATAGCTGCATATGCAGCTTTAAACTATATGAATACTCAATTATTTATTTTTAAATCAAATTTATAACCTAATGAAGGTAATGACACACACACACAACACACACACATGTAAAACACCAATTTAAAGGGTTTAAAGATAAATACATTCTTAAAGAATCTGTATATTTAACAAATTATGTTCATTTATATAAACCCTTAGAAATTTTAAATTTACACCTTGTGAAAATTTTAACATTTATACCATTTTAAAAAGTTTCAATCTTTGTATTTTAATTTTTAAATAACAATACTTAATAATATATTTACCTTATAATATATTTCGAATGAAATAAAATAAGGTTTAGTAATTGTTAAATGTTAAAAATGTCACATTTGTTAAAATAATTATATTATATTACATTATATATATTTAAATGATTGCATTTTAATATTATATATTATAAAATATAAATTAATCATAAAGTATATATTTTAGTATAATTAAGGCAAATTTCATATATATTTCTAAAATTTATCATATTTACATATTTGAAATTTTAAGTTTACATATATCCCCTTGAAAACTTCAATTTAAAACTTTATACGCTTTAAAATAAATTATATTATATTTTTCTTTAAATCAAAAAATTTATGATTAATTTATAATTTATATATATTTAATTTCAAAACTGCAATCAATTAAACATATATATTGCAATATAATATAATTATTTTTAAAATTATGTTATGTTGTTATTACTTATCAAAAGCGTTAAATCATGTCAACTTAATCATCTTTACTGTTTCACACATCATCATATAAAGTGATGCGTGTGTCTGCGTGTGTGTGTGTGTGTGTGTGAACACTAGAAGCCTTATCTATTACCTATATCTGTTTAAGCAAGACATATGGATAAACACACAGAAGAGCTTATATTAGACTGGCTACACCCGTGGGGACGAGTAAATAAAGCCAAACCTACTAAGACACACACACGTACACGCATATATGTTTAATATAATATATACGTACACCTATACTTCCACGTGGATGCGTATCATGATGCACAATGACAGTCCAGTGTTTCAGGATAACTTAGTTTTTATGTGTCACAGAGTGCTTATCAGATCTGATATAAGCACAAGCGGTTATATTCCTTGCATACACGTGATGTAGATTCTTCAGGAGTTTCTTATATATAACAGTAATTGGGGTAACTGTGTGTGTATGGAATATATGGGATGACCACTCTATATAATGGATCAGGTTGTATTTATAACATTTCTACTTAATAACTGAATGTGTGTGCGTGTGTGTGTTGAGAAAGTGACTTGAGAAAGCAACTTGCAAAGCTCAGTACACACACGCACACACATACACACAAGCACATATACATCTATGCATTCTCATCATGATTGCATATATTCCTCCACACGCACTGACAAGCATATACACACATATATCTTATATAATATAGCTTACACATGGTGAGTTCCATATATACATATTTTCGTATATTTTCTCTTAAAGTTGTGTCAATTCTGATGGAATACATGACAGTGGCACGTAATTGGGAAATGCGTGACGTAACTTCTTCTGTCCGAATATAATATAACACGCATGTAATCTAACTGTGTACGAGATCCCACCTTATAAACCTGTTATTCGACTTTATATAACGTTTATGTGTGTGTGTGCGTGTGTGCGTGTGGAGGAAGCCGTTTTACTCAAGTCACTCTCTCACACACACATTCACATATGCACACACACGCACACGCCACGCACCATGACATACTTTTGGGCTGGAGTTGAGATTCTTTCCAGGTACGATTATCTTTTGCATACATTTTCATATACATGTATATGTTGTACGTACATATGATGGTTACTTGACAATCCGGTTCACAGCTATTACCTGTGTTTTTAAACTGTACATACACTTCAGAGACGCATGCGTGCGTGTGGTGTGGGGGAATGGAAAAGCGACAGATATGACGTTCACCACAGGATGGAGTAATACTAGAGGGATGGTTTGATAATTGTTTCTATATAAAACATACCTGTGTGTGCATATATATGTTTAAGTCCCACCTTACTGGAGAAACTTGGTTAGAGCTCAGAAGTTGAATACATTTTCTATTTATTACGACTCTTTTATGTTTGATGTTGTCGTTATTGTTTCGTAAAGACTTGTTCAACTCAATCCTTTAGATTTTCACACACACACGCACACACAGTTATAGAACATATATACATCGTTTAGATTTCATGTGTGTGTGTGTGTGTGTGTGTGAAAAGGTGTAAAATATAATAATGAAGACTCCGTTGATATTTCATACAACATGTGTATTGTGAAGTTTGTACATATATAACGATGTATAATAACGTATCACATTTTTTATTATTTAAGGTAAAATATGTGTCAATATCTTAGAATTTTAAAACTGCAAAATACATTATAACCTTTTTAAACCATATGTACTTTCCATCTCCATATATTTAATATTTCATAAAATCCATAATATACATATAATAGAGATATATAATTATAGTATATAAAAAAACAAAACTTTGCCTGTTTATTATATGAATAATATATATAAAGAAAAGCTTCACTAATTACGTGACTTAATTATGACTTAATAGTCTTCAGTATAAAAAGCTTTCTAGGGTAGGGCTTCCAACGCATTGATAAGTATAGGTTGAAACTTTGAATCATGTGTACTTATCAAAGTCAACTTAATCATCTTGTTTCACACATCATCATATAAAGTGATGCGTGCGTGCGTGCGTGCGTGTTTGTGTGTGAATGAGCACTGTATTACCTATAGCAAGATTTATGAGCTTATATTAGACTAACTACCCCGTGGTCACGAGTAAATAAAAGCCAAACCTTACACTGTAATATGCAGTTCTCTTTTAGACATTCTAAGCTGACAGACGCAGGCACTTACTAAGACACACAAACGTACGCGCACATCTGTTTAATATAATATACGTACACCTATACTTCCACGTGGATGCGTATCGTATGGACAATGACAGTCTAGAGTTTCAGGATAACTTAGTTTTTATGTGTCCCAATATCCGGGAGTGCTTATCTATATAAGCACAAGCGGTTATATTCCTTGCATTACACGTGAGCGTATCTATGTAGATTCTTCAGGAGTTTCTTATATATAATAGGTTTAGGTCCCACATTAACTTTATATACTGGATCAGGTTGTATTTATTAACATTTCTAACTTAATAACTGTAGTCCTTCAAGTGTGTGTGTGTGTGTGACAACTTGTAAAGCTTAATAAAAGTACACACACACGCACACACATACACACATGAACACATACCTCTATGCATTCTCATCATGATTGCATATATTCCTCCACACGCACTGACAAGCATATACACACATGTAGTATAACTTACACATGGTGTGTGTATACAATGTATACATACGTCGTATAGTGTCAATTCTGATGGAATACATGACAGTGACACGCAATTGTATCTTTTATATACATATCGAATGTATAACTACAACTAAGAGTAGTGGGACGTTTATGTGTGTATATATGTGTGTCGAGGAAGCCGTTTTACTCGAGTCACGCACACGCACACATACCATGACATACTTTTGGGGAACAAGTAGGCCTGGAGTAAAGATTCTTTCCTGGTACGATTATCTTTGAATACATTGACATGTATATATTGCACGTACATACGATGGTTACTTGACAATCTGGTTCACAGTTATTGTAAAAACTGTATATACTTCAGAGATGCATGCGTGCGTGTGCGTGTGCGTGTGGGAATGTAAAAGTGGCAGATATACAGGATGGAGAAATACACATGTATATACGGGGCAGTAACTCGTGGTGGTCTACATGGATAATGACAGAGTATTGGGAAAAGAGTAATTGTGTCCCAGAATATAGCAGCAGTAAGTACTTATGTTGTTTTATTATGGTTCCGCCAGTGCTGGATTGCAACCAGGAGCAGTTATATACAGGTGTGCACACGTAATCTAAGTGGGTGTATTTATGTGTATATTTAAATATTTAAGGGTTGGCCTTTAATATAACAAATTATTACAAAATTATGTAGATTTGTTTCGCACTCACCTTTAATAAAATGTGTCACTTTAAGTATTTTTATATATGCATTATCTTTTTTCTTAACATAAATGGGTGTTCTTATGTATTTAACATAAATATAATACATTTCTACATGTGTTTAAAATTAAAATTTATATTTAAATTCAAATTAACACATATTTTATTCATTAACGTATGCATATATATATATATATATATATATATATATATATATATATATATATATATATATATATATATATATATATATATATATATATATATATATATATATATATATTACGCACTGTGGTCCAAAGTTGTGTTGATAAATAATTTATATGATATATTTAATTTTTCTCTTTAAAAAATTATATGTAACATGGAATATCTAAGGAACATAATAAGAATATAATTTCTATTTAATATAAATATTTATTAAATATATAAATTTGCATTATATTATTAATTAATGTTTAATACTTATTTATAAATTTTAAATAAAATTATAAATATTATTAATAAATAGAAGTTATATTTTTTTTTCAATGCGCAATACTTTAGTCGTTAAAAATTACAGGTTATACATAAATTTAGAAGTAAATTTTTTTTTAATGTAATTTTGTACACATAAATTAAAGTTATGTATATATACTTTAAATATAAATACATGTGCAAAGGTAAAAACGCATAAAAATCACCTCTAAATTTATGTCTTAATATTAAATAATTCCCAATTCTAAATATGATTGAATTAAATTTACTACGTAATTACACCTTTCCCCGTAAATCATTAAGTCAAGTTACAAAATTATGTTTATGTTTTAATAGTTTTGTAAATAAAAATATAAGTAAAATTTTATTTATTATATGTTGCAGTTAAATATGATAATTAAACTTTAATATGTTAACTTATTGATTAGGGTTGAAGCCATTAAAGATTCTAAATAAGTATATTTACTGAGAATAAACAATAAAAATATATTTCACATTATTTTTAATATAATTTACAGATTACAAAAATTAAACCTATAACTTAACCTTTAATGTTCTCAGTCCTATACAATAATACAATAAGTTAACCATTAATTTATATAAATTTGGCTCAAGCAATTAAGTATTTCTTTCAATATTTATTGAACAATATAGAAATTATATAATACTAGAGGGACAATTTGATAATTTTTCTATTATAAAGCTATATAGGTGTGTGCATGTATGTGTTTAAGGTCCCACCTTACTGGAGAAATTTGGAGTTAGAGCTCAGAAGTGGGATACATTTTCTATTTATTACTTTCGTTATTGTTTAACAAAGACTTGCTTCTGATGTTCAACTCAATACTTTAGATTTTCACACACGCACACGCACACAGAACATATATACACCGTTGTGTGTGTGTGTGTGTGTGCATCTGAACTATTAAATTGGCTGCCGAGAGAGAGAATCTACAACGATAATGACAGGGACTTCAGAGAAGGCGTATACATAATAGAATATGTACTTAGTGCACGTGAGTGTAATCTATGTATACACCGTACACGTGATCAGGGGACAAAGGTCCCACGGTATGATGAAAAAAATGGTAACTGCAGTACATATTCCTTGTCATAGTCATTGATTTCTTATGTACTGGTTTACAAGTTATGTCCACACACTCACATTTGGATGGTTGATATTCTGCCAGCTCATCTCATCCGTCGATACACCATATATCTATTCATATAAGAACTGCAAAAATATGACTCACTGGAAATCCCCCATTGTGGTATATCAAAGGAACAGAAGCCCACTATGGAGATCTGTAAGTTGAGCCGATTCCACGTGTCGAAACCTTACATTGGCTCTCCACTGAACAGACAAGTACTGTGGGGAAAGAGAATGACACTTGTCAACCTGCCATATATCATCAAAGTAGGCATCTTTATAGTTTGACTTTACATGTGATAACACGAGTACTTATCAAAACGATCATAAGCAGGCAGTTATTATTATCCATGTGAACACGCAATCTATGTCGGGCTGACGCAGCATGTATACTAGAGGACAACAAGGTCCCACCTGGTTACGAAAAGAATGGACGCTGCGGATTCAAGATTCTATGTGACGATTGAACTATACACGTACCGAATGTGATAATAAAGAAGGTGTAGAATATAATAATTAAGACTCCGTTGATATATATCTTAAGGCAAGATGACGTGGTTTAATACTAACATATGTGTATCGTGAAGTTTGTACATATATAATGACGTGTAATAACGTATCACATTTTTTGTGTCTATATCTTAGATAATAGACTCACATGATATAACATATATAAAAACCAAAAACTGTGTGTGTGTGTGTAAAATTTTTGTTTGATATGAATGCTTTGTAGTTTGAAACATTCAATCATATAAACTGCCGCGTGTGTGTATGTGTGTGAACACCGATAACTGTTTAAGCAAGATTTATGGATAAACACAGCTGAAAATGTTTAGAGCTTAATGGTAACAATAAATAAAGCCAAATTTTACACTGTAATATGAAGTTTTCTATTAAAAGGCATTCTAAGCTGACAGACAATATCGACAAACTGCAGGCACTACTAAGACACACACACGTACACGCATGTATGTTTAATATAATATATACGTACACCTATACTTCCTGGATGCGTATCATGACAGTCCAGAGTTTCAGGATAACTTGAGTGCTTATCAGATCTGATATAAGCACAAGCGGTTATACGTGAGCGTAATCTACGTAGATTCTTCAGGAGGTTTAGGTCCCACGGGAGACTGTGTGTGTGTGTGGAATATAACTTTATATAATGGATCAGGTTGTATTTATAACATTTCTAATTAATAACTGTAGTCCTTTAAATGTGTGTGCGTGTGTGTGCGTTGGGAAAGTGACTTGAAAAGGCACCTTAAAAAGTTTAATAACAGTATACATATACACATGAACACATACCTCTATGCATTCTCATCATGATTGCATATATTCCTCCACACGCACTGACAAGCATATACACACATGTAATATAACTTACACATGGTGTGTATACAATGTATACATACGTCGTATAGTGTCAATTCTTATGTAATACATGACAGTGACACGTAATTGGGAAATGCGTAAATGTATGACGTAACTTCTTCTATCCGAATGTATTATAACATGTATTCATTATTGTGTTTTAATTCTGGAATGTGCTTACACTTATATTCAGATGAAATCTAATTTTCTATAACGTTTATGTGTGTGTGTGTGTGTCTGAAGCCGTTTTACTCAAGTCACTCTCTCACAGACACATCCACATATTCACACGCACACGCACATATGACATACTTTGGGGAACAAGTGGCCCTGGTGTAAAGATTCTTTCCTATACATTTCATGTATATACATGTACGTACATATGATGGTTACTTGACAATCTGGTTCACAGTTATTACCTGTGTTTTTTAAACTGTATATACACTTCAGAGACGCATGCGTGCGTGTGTGTGTGTATGGAGAAATACACATGTATATACGGGGCAGTAACTCGTGCTGGTCTACATGGATAACTTAAAGTAGCACACTTTAATGGTTTTATTAATAAATATATAAATATATACTATATTATGTTTATTTTAAATATATAAATTTATTATATTATTAATTAATATTTAATACTTAAATCCTATATATAAATTTAGAATATAATTATAAATATTAATTATTAAAAGTTATATTTTTTTTTTCGTGCACGATACCTTAAACATTAAATGCTTAAGTGTCAAACATACACTTAAGTAACCTCAAAAAATTTCCTTAAAATTACATAAGATTATACATAAATTTAATGATAAGGTCTTCAACATATACAACATAAACTAAAGATATGTATATACTTAAATATAAGTATATGTGCAAAAGTAAAAACACATAAAAATCACCCTTAAATTTATGTTAAGGGTTAACGGCTTAAAATTATCGAACTAACCCTTAGTATTAAATAATTCTTAAATTGTTCATTACGTAATTACTCAAGTTAAGTTCACCTTTAACAAAAATCATTAAGTAAAGTTACAAAATTATGTTTATGTTTTATTATTTTTAAAATAAAAATAAAAGTAAAATCTATATTTGCAGTTAAATATGCTAATTAAACTAAAAAAGTTAACTTATTGATTAGGGTTGAAGATATTAAAGATTCTTAATAAGTATATTTACTGAGAATAGCACTTTATTTTTATTATAGTTTGTTCAGATTTTCATGTACACACAAGTTATAAAACATATATACACCGTTTATATTTCATGTGTATGTGTGTGTGTGTGTACGCATCTGAACTCTTAAATTGGCTGCCGAGAGAGAATCCACAACGATAATGACAGGGACTTCAGAGAAGGCGTATACATAATAAGTGTAGAATACGTACTCTGTGCACGTGAGTGTAATCTATGCATACACCGTACACGTGATCAGGGGACAAAGGTCCCACGGTATGAGGAACAAAATGGTAACTGCAGTACATATTCCTTGTCATAGTCATTGATTTCTTATGTACTGGTTTCTCTTCGTACAAGTTACTCACATTTGGATGGTTGATATTGTGCCAGCTCATCTCATCCGTCTATACACCATACACACATCCATATAAGCCCACTGTGGAGATCTGTAAGCTGAGCCGATTCCACGTGTCAAAACCTTACATTGGCGAACAGGCAAGTACAAAGAGACACCCTCCATCTGTGGAGGAAGAGAATGACACTTGTCAACTTGCAAACATATATAGCATCCAGACATAATCAAAGATACTAAACCAGTCAGTAGTAAGTCAGGAAACATGCATCTTTATAGTTTGACTTTGCATGTGATACACACGACTACTTATCAAACGACCATAAGCAGACATTTATTATTATCACCAGTCCAATCTATGTCGGGCTGACGCAGCATGTATACTAGAGGACAACAAGGTCCCACCGGTTACGAAAAGAATGGACGCTGCGGATTCAAGATTCTGTTTAGTTGTGCACAGACATTCCCTTAATTTACTTGTGTATGATATACATGCGTACATATATTTATATACATGCTCACATTAAATGGACGCCGGTTCGATTCTCAGCAAGAAACGAAGAAGTTAAAAGTTTTATATTACATATATATTTTGAAACTTTAATTTAGAACTTTATGAATTTTAAAATTAAAAAAAAAAACATTTTTAAAAGATCAATAAAAATTCATAATTAATTTGTATTTTATTATATTTAGGTCCTTATTAAACATACAATATAATATAATTATTTTAAAAATATTTTATTTTTTACTATGACAATTTTTTAACATTTAACACTTAATAAACTTCAATTATTTCATTTGTAATATATTATAAACTGAAAATATATTTTTAATTTAAAAATAAAAATATTACGACTGAAGTTTTTCAAAAGGTATATATATAAATAAAAAACTTCCAAAGTATATATGTAAATATGATAAATTTTAAAAGTATAAATGCAATTTTCTTATTAAAAATACAAAAAACTAAAAATCAAAGTTACACAATTTGATTTGTATACCTAATCAGGAATACATTTTTACTAATGTTCATTTGAGATGGTAAATCTATTTATTATTTTGGTCATTCCATAAGATGAGAGGTATGAATGTTTTTTAAGTAAAATGATATGTTTTTTAAACCGTTAATAACTAATTTACATGATATTAAAATAACGTTTATTTATTTATTTATTTATGTTGAACTATTAGTAGTAATTCCCAAGTGTTAATTAATTCTCTTTCTTAATCTTATAGTTAATAAACTGAATGACTACTTGTTTAAGTTAATTTCATTCTTCATATATCTCACGTGGAAATTAATGTAACATTCACCTTAATTACAATTAAATTATACACATACTGATTGTGATAATAAAAGTGTAGAGTATAATAATTAAGACTCTGTTGATATATCGTAATACAAGACGACGTTGTTTAATACTAACATGTGTGTATTGCAAAGTTTGTAATATATAACGATGTGTGACAACGTATCACATTTTTTATTCTTTAAGGTAAAATATCTTAGAATTTTAAAATTGCATACATTATAACCTTATATATATATAGAGAGAGAGAGAGAGAGAGATAAACAAAAACTTTGCCTGTTTATTATATGAAATAAATAAAAGAAAACTTCTCTATGTGATGAATACATTGAAAGCCCTAACCCTATAAATAGGAATTTATAGTCGCAATATTTTTGCATTTCACATATATTTATACGCACTAGAGTTATATTCTCCTACACACTAGTGGAAGAAGTACAAAAAGCTATGTGTGTTGTCGTAATCAATTGTTTATACTTAATTGGCTTTGGAAAGAAAGTGAACTATAAGGCCTTTGATAGCAATCGTCAAACTAGATTACACACACACACACACACATATATATATATCAATGTGTGTGTAAAACTTTTGTGTCTTGTCGTCTAAAGGTTGCTTTATAGTTTGAAACATTGAATCGCTTATCAAAAGCGTTAAAGCTTGTCAACTTAATCATCTTACATATCATCATATAAAAATGATGCGTGCGTGCGTGCGTGCGGTGTGAACATCGATAACTGTTTAAGCAAGATTTATGGATAAACACAGCTGAAAATGTTTAGAGAGAGCTTATACTAGTCTAGTCTACAATAAATAAAGCCAAATTTTACACTGTAATATGAAGTTTTCTTTTAAAGAGACATTCTAAGCTGACAGACAATATCGACAAACTGCAGGCACTACTAAAACACACACACGTACACGCATGCATGTTTACGTACACATATACTTCCACGTGGATGCGTATCATGATGGACAATGACAGTCCAGGTTTCAGGATAACTTAGTTTTTATGTGTCTCAGAGTGCTTATCAGATCTGATATAAGCACAAGCAGTTATACGTGTAGATACTTCAGGAGTTTGATATATATATATTAGGTTTAGGTCCACTATTGGGGAGACTGTGTGTGTGTGTGGAATATAACTTTATATAATGGATCAGGTTGTATTTATAACAGTTCTACTTAATAACGGTAGTCCTTTAAATGTGTGTGTGTGTGTGTGTGCTGGCTTGAAAAGGCAACTTGCGAAGCTTAATAACAATATACACACGCACACACATACACACATGAACACATACCTGTATGCATTCTCATCATGATTGCATATATTCCTCCACACGCACTGACAAGCATATACACACATGTAATATAAACTTATATACATACGTAGAATACATGACAGTGACACGTAATTGGGAATTGCGTAAATGTTTGATGTAACTTCTATCCGAATGTATTCATTATTGTTTTTTAATACTGGAATGTGCTTACACTTATATTCAGATGAAATTTCTATAACTTTGTGTGTGTGTGTGTGTCTGTGGAGGAAGCCGTTTTACTCATGTCACTCTCTCACAGACACATTCACACGCACACGCACATATGACATACTTTTGGGGAACAAGTGGCCCTGTCGTAAAGATTCTTTCCTGGTACGATTATCTTTTGCATCATGTATATATTGTACATACATGTACGTACATATGATGGTTACTTGACAATCTGGTTCACAGTTATTACCTGTGTTTTTTAAACTGTATATACACTTCAGAGACGCATGCGTGCGTGTGTGTGTGTGTGTAAGTGGCAGATATGACGTTCACCACAGGATGGAGAAATACACATGTATATACGGGGCAGTAACTCGTGCTGGTCTACATGGATAATGACAGAGTGTTGGGAAAAGAGTAATGCTATCTGTGTCCCAGAATATAGCACTTATTTTGTTTTATTATGGTTCCACCAGTGCTGGAATGCACTTATCAGACATAACCAGAAGCAGTTATATACAGGTGTGCACACGTAATCTAAGTGGGTGTATTTATAAGTGCAGGTTATTGGTGCGTATATTTAATATATAAAGATGGTTTCGCACCCACCTTTAACATAACTTAAATTTAAGTATGTATTTATTAAATTCATTTATATTTGTTTTGTATTTACCTTTATTCAATTCGCACAAATACTTATGTGCTCTTAAAATTAAAAATTTATTGTATACACTAATATATATATTATGCACTATGTATTCAAAGTTGTGTTAACAAATAATTTATATGATATATTTAATTTTGATCTTTATAGAATTATATGCATCTAAAAACATAATAAGAATATAATTTCTATTTAATATAGGTATTTATTAATAGATAATAAATTTGTATTATAGTATTAATTAATGCTGAATACTTAGATCTTATATAGATTTTAAAAATAATATATAAATATTATTAATTATTAAGAGTTAATTAAATACTTAAGGGTCCACCTCAAAAAGTTCCTTAAATTTATATATACATAAATTTAAACGTAATGTCTAAAGTTATGTATATAGCATATACTATTTTTCTAAATAAAATTAAAATAAAAAAATTATATTTATTATGTGATATATGTTAACTTATTGATTAGGTTGAAGATATTAAAGATTCTTAATAAGTATATTTACTGAGAATAAACAATAAAAATATATTGCACTTTATTTTTATTATAATTTACAGTTTACAAAAATAAACCTATAAGTTAACCATTAATTTATAAATTTGGCTCGTATGTTTTTCAATATTCATTGAACAATATAGAAATTATATAATACTAAGGACAATTTGATAAGTTTTCTATATAAAACTATATAGGTGTGTGCATGTATGTGTTTAAGGTCCCACCTTACTGGAGAAATTTGGAGTTAGAGCTCAGAAGTGGGATACATTTTCTATTTATTACTTTCGTTATTGTTTAATAAAGACTTGCTTCTGATGTTCAACTCAATACTTTAGATTTTCACACACACATATATACACCGTTGTGTGTGTGTGTGTGTGTGCATCTGAACTATTAAATTGGCTGCCGAGAGAGAGAATCTACAACGATAATGACAGGGACTTCAGAGAAGGCGTATACATAATAGAATATGTACTTAGTGCACGTGAGTGTAATCTATGTATACACCGTACACGTGATCAGGGGACAAAGGTCCCACGGTATGATGAAAAAAATGGTAACTGCAGTACATATTCCTTGTCATAGTCATTGATTTCTTATGTACTTGTTTCTTTTGGTACAACACACTCACGTTTGGATGGTTGATATTGTGCCAGCTCATCTCATCCGTCTATACAATATGACTCACTGGAAATCCCCCATTGTGGTATATCAAAGGAACAGAAACCCATTATGGAGATCTGTAACTTGAGCCGATTCCACGTGTCAAAAACCATAGGCAATTACAAGAGACACCCTCCCATCCGTTGGGGAAGAGAATGACACTTGTCAACTTGCAAGCGTATATGGCATCCAGACATCATCAAAGTATACTAAACCAGTAGTAAGTCAGGCATCTTTTATAGTTTGACTTTGCGTGTGATACACACGAGTACTTATCAAAACGATCATAAGCAGACAGTTATTATTATCAGCCTGGTGTGTGTCCAGTCCATGTGAACACACAATCTATGTCGGGCTGACGCAGCTTGTATACTAGAGGACAACAAGGTCCCACCGGTTACGAAAAGAATGGACGCTGCGGATTCAAGATTCTATTTAGTTGCCTTAATTTTTTTGGATAAGAGTACTTTTCTCCTGCATGCACGTATACACATACCTATGGACTACAACATGGGCGCGGTTTCGATCTCAGCAAGAAACAAAAGGTTAAAAGATTTGAAATTGCATTTATTAAAACGCATGCAAACGCCCTTGGCGCCAGAAAACGGAATGCCGAGCAGATGGCAGAATGTCAAGGAGATGATCGTTTCATTTTCCGTTCCGGAATATTCTAGGTTTGAGTTTAATCCAGCTGTATGTGGCGGATTTTCTAACCAGATACGGCGGTACCGCTACATTTGACGGCTCTACTAAGTGTAGGCGACGGCACACTGTCGGCACACACAGATTACAGAGAGAAGACGCATATCACCGTTTCCTTTCACTCATTGTGTGTTCTTCTTGAATCCCTATTTCTCCCCGGGGCCGATCCAAGAACAGGAGGCGCAGGCACGCAGGGTGCGCGCTGGACGAGCAGAAGCGCGGCGGATCGAGGATTCAAGGCGCCGTGAGAGATTCAGGAAATGCGCCATTCAGGTCAGGTCTGTGTGTAGGCTAGGGTTTTGCGGGGAGCGCAGCGGTGTCCGTCTTGCTGGGAGCTGAAAATCCAGGCGAAGGAGGAGAATCTCGGTTTCTCGTCCTCTGGAGGATTCAAAGCGCCGTGAGAGATTCATAGCGAAATGCGCAATGAGGTTAGTGTGTAGGCTAGGGTTTTGAGGAAGTGCATCAGTGTCCTTCTCGGGTACAGGCTGAACTAAGAATCTAGGCGCAGGAGCGGAAAATCGCGGTTTTTTTTTCGTCTAGAGAATGGCGCTGGTCGATAATCCCCAATGGTAGCCTCGGTAGCCGTGCATTCTGTGGTTCGGTTCTCTCCGGAAACCCTAGTGAGGGTTTTGACGCTAAGCAGTCTGCCGGCTTCCCAATATCTCGTTCAATGCCTGAAGAAAGACTAGTTCTTCTCAGATTCAACACAGTAAGCTCACTAGTTCTAACTCTGCTCTTAGCTCAAGTTTTTGATCATCCAGGTAAACACTATTTGACAAAGGCGGTTTCTCCATGTTTCAAAATGGTATGCCTGAAGAGGTTCAAAACTACTTTGTGCCGGAGGATGCTACAAAACACCATAGTGAGCCTGCTAGAGGATACCAAACCGACCAAGCGCTCTTCCGGGGCCAATACATAGACCCCAGGATGCAGATGATGGGGCAACATCTCCCGCATTTTCCTTACATGAAGGTACCCAACGGTGATTTTTTTGACCCACGGATGTTGCAAAACAGGCAGCAGCAACAGCAGTTCTTTGAGCCCGTCCAGACTCAACAACCATGTTTGATCAGTCGTTCCAAGTGATGCAGATGGAAAAACTTGCTAGACAGCAGGAGCTTTTTTTAAGCCACCAGGCGCATGGCTTAGGAATGCAACAGCCAGCTAGGCCGCAAATGGGTACACCACAAATGGATGGGCTCATGCGGAGCAGCTCCATGCAGACGTCCCCCATCTACGGTGTTGCAAATGAGAGTGCAGCATTTGTGCAACAGAGGCCATTGGATTCGTTTCAATCGGAGAGCGAAGCTATAGATAATCTGCACGAGCTCTTTGGGGGAGTGGAGAAGCTGTTTGCGGATGACCCAGTTGAGGAGCGCAAGTCGGCTATACCTGGTCTTGGCAGCTTAGGGGCATCGCTTATCAACGGCTGCGAGGCAGAGCTCTTTGGGGACGGTGGTGCTCCTTTTTTCGGAAGAAACATGCACTATCCTTTCAGGCAGCCGGTGGATGGTAACAGGAATTTAACAGATCATGCAAGCTTCTCACAGCCGCTAGGGCAAATGGGCCATCTGCAAGGAATCGCAAATCACATTCCGCAGCAACAGCAGTCGCAGGCCCTGGTCGGGAACTATCGAATGACGGTCACTTTCAACAGTATGGGCAGAGCTCGGTACAGCAACAGGCTTTGCCACAGAGGAACGAGAGGTGGCAAAACAGTAAGAACATCAACGATGGTGTTCATAGTACGCCGCAGGGTACTCAAATGGCCAGAGGGACACTTCAGCTTTTCAAAAGACATGGACGAAAATGAGAATAGTGGTCACAGTGGATACCAGACACCAGGTTCGCGAGAAACCAGCAGTAGTCGGGATGCATTTAGGCCGGTTGGTACTACAGCTTTCTTGGGGTTCAGGATGGTGGGCACAGATCAAATGACACTCCTCAGGTTCGTGTCCATCATAATTCCGAAGGTGCTTTTTGGATGAAGGATTCTAACGTGGCATCTAGCTCGAGCTATCAACAGGGAGAAGGTGTTAGCCAGCAAACGACTAGGCTGCAACCTGATCGGCTTCTGCTGGATTCCGGGAAACAACATCAGAGTGACGAGGTCCAGAAGTTACTCTCGTTTGGGAACTCGAGTTCGGGTATGGTGCCTAGCGAAGATTCGAGACTGCATAATCACCAAACAGATTCTTCTGTGAGGTCTCGCATATATTTCGAGGCTCTGGAGCAGCACAAGCAGCAGCAACAAAATGTTGCACGGGCAAGTTACTCGAATGGAACTGGTGGCTTTCCTCAAATTCAACCAAACGCAAGCTACGAATCTACTGGAGACGGGAAAATTAACGATATTCAAACGGGTCAGCCAGGGTTTCTTTGCCTTGGAATATCTCTAATGCACGACAGAGTACACCGGACTCCATGCAACGTGGGAATTCGTCCGAGCCCTTCAAGAGTCCCGTTCCTAAAGCAGTCTTTGGCAGTAGCTCAATGTCGCTCAACGATAAGCCAACTCCATCCGAGGTACTATTTTTTGTTTATAAATTGTTTTTACAAAAGCATAGTTCTTATCATCTATATCTCGGTGCCATATTAGACATCCTTTTATTATTTTCTCTATCTTGCAGCAGCCTTCAATCAAACGGAGAGAAGACTTGTTTCTGGACAACACCTCAGCCGCTACCACGTCGTCTAGCGGCAGTGGGCTGGACCGTGGATCATTTATTTCCGACAATAAGCAAAGGTATTTTAATAATTTGCAAATCCTGTCATTAACACCCCTAAACAAGTAACACAAACATACTCTTAAAAAAGCACTGACATACACGTATTTCTCGTGTACTTATAGTCATCATACTCTTTTTAATTGTATACGCCCATATATACTGGTTGTTATGGCATGTACGGACGGACCCACACGCATACACGGTGCATAGATTCATATTAACAAATGTAGTGGAATATAGTTGGGTGATATATATATTTACATAACTCTTGTCCGCAGCAAGAACATGTTTCAATTGCCCGAGAAACCGGAAATGGAGGCTCCAGAACAGAGGCAGGGTCCATGTGGCAGAACCACGGTGTACAGTTTCCTCCCAACATGCTATCAACACTCCAGGACATCAATAGGCGGCATTTTTCACCGAAAAGCGACGTTCGAGCATTCGATCTCCGGCAGAGCAGGCCACAGGAGAACTTCTCAGGCAAGGACAAGGACGATCTCCCTCCGGCTGCTAAAGTCTTCGAGAGCTCCGCCCCAAGCAACGTGAAACAGATAGGTTCTCCGTCCATGCTTCAATCTCCATCTAGCAGCCTGAACAGGAGCGAACCACCACGTTTCGCCAGCCAGTACGCCCATAAACCTACAGAGTCCGACTCTATTAACGACATTGTGCAGTTGCAACACCAATCTCGCGTTAGTCCTTCTCCAGCGCAGGTCCCCAGGCACCTGTTGGTAAGCCCGAACAACAGCCGAAACAGATTTCACCAGGTGAAACACCGGATGGTTCTGCGGACAGAGCTCTTTCGAAGGCGGCTGAAGAAGGTACACATCAATTATACCTTTACAATAATGTATATTATATTACGTATTATACACGCTTATGGATCTATGTTTTTGGACTTAGTTACTCAGACATGAGGCCAAGCACTGGTGAGAATGGCAAATTGGAAACAATACCGAACCAACTTGGTATTAGTACGGGTGCAGTTCTATCTCATCCGGCTTTTGCAGCTATGGCTCAAACTAAGATGGCTAACCCCCCTCAGCAGTTCATCCAGGTTCCCAAGGAGCTGCAGCCAGTAGATTTGCAGAGATTGCAAGCGAGTCAGGTACGCTATTATATGTTCAAAGAGAAAGTATGTATGCATGTCAGGAGTTTTTCCAGGTCCCTAAGGAGCTGCAGCCGGTGGATTTGCAGAGGTTGCAAGCTGGTCAGGCTCCTCAGCAGCTTACACAGGTTCCGAAGGAGCTTCAGCCGATGGAGTTGCAGAGGTTGCAAACTACCCAAGCTTCAGACTTGCAAAGAATGCAAGGTGGTGCACAGATCGAGTTGCAACGGTTGCAAGCAGCCCAGGCAGAGTTGCAAAGGTTGCAAGGTGGTCCAATGCAAGGTGCTGCACATCTTGCACAGGTTGCTATGCATCAGCAACGTGTTCAAGCTGCTTTGCAAGCTTATGCTATGGGGAAAGGCGGTGCTTATGTGCCAGATCTGGCAGCTGTGTCTGTACGAAGCAGCTCAAGTGAACTTTCTCCAGTTCAGGGTGGTGTTATAACTCAAAGTGGTACAAGTGGACAAACTATGGTTCAAGGTGGTACAGCGATTGGACAAGCTATGATTCAAGGTAGTTCTTCTGCTGGACAATCTAATGTTCAAGATGGTACGGCCGGTAGCTCTGCCGCACAAATTATGAATGCTGTTGCACAATCCATGGTTCAAGCTGGTACTTCCACTGCTGGACAAACCATGGTTCAAGGTGCTGGGCAAGGAGTGGTTCAAGGCGATAGTTCTGCTGGACAAACATGTTTCAAGGTGTTACTTCTGATGGTCAGTCCACGGTTCAAGGTGGTACTTCTGGACAAACTATGATTCAAAGTGCTACAGGTGTTGCACAATCTGCGGTTCAAGGTGCTGTTGCACAGGCTATGCTTCAAGGTAGTGCTGGTGCTGTCGGACAAGCTATTAAACAGCAACTGATGTTAAACTCGACGTTTGCAAGCTCGGTACTCCCTAAGAAGCGGAAGAATGAAGTGCCACCTTTGGTACCATGGAGGACAGCCATCTCACAGCTGACTGGGGCTCTTCCTACAATTAGGTATTGTCTTATATGTATGTGGGATTAAGTGTGTGCGCGCGCGTGTGTTACATGCGGCATCGTACATTTTATCAGCACGATGACTTACATTTGTTAATTAGCAGACCGGCTGAACTACAATGGGCAGTTGACACGAACCGTCTACCTGAGAAAGTATGTATCATTGGTTAATTAAAATTAACAAAACATAAAGAAAAGCCAACATAATTATAAACTATATTCTAGAACTCCTACTTTAGGTTAAGATATTCGTTTCCGGGGCAGTTTGCTCATTGTGTATCTCAAATGGGCACTGTCTAATAGTTTTATTCCAGGATATAGATGAAGAATATTACAACCAAGATGAAGGCATGCAGTTTGTAGGCCGGGCAAGACAGAGGTTAAGACTAACAACACAGCTTATGCAACACACTTTACCTCCCGTACCAGCTGCGCTTATGCAAAGTAACAATGTCGAAGATCGTGAGTGTGCAATGTACGTGCTTGCACGCCTTTCCCTTGGTGAAGCTTGCAGGTAAAACTATATTTATCTTTATTTATGTAACGTTTTACTATATGATCGTACGCATAGATACAATATCTATTTATATATGTATGTGCGTATATTTTTATCTCAATAATTGAAATATAATATGAAAGCTTTTCCTTTTCAGGATTACGGCAAATGAGGACGCATCGCAGGCTAAGACTAACACATTGGCCGCTACTTCGGAACTTATAATCAAGGGGTGCACTGAACGGATTCAATATCTGGAGAAAGCTTTGCAAAGGTTAGTGATATTTGATGATAATTATCTAACATGTAAATACATGAATAGGTACGGATACATCTACGTATGCATTTGATTAAATTACTTCTACCCGTTCGTGCATTACGTTTACATACGCTATATGTATAGTAGTTCAGTGTAGACTGACGCCGTTAAATATTCATACTATACCTCAATCATCTATAATACTCTTTTTCTGCAGAGCATACATATATATAGATCTATTTATACATGTACGTGAGTGTGTGTGTGTGGGTGTTTGCTCATTGGCAATGTTACGCAGATTGGAGAGTTTACCGTTGACGCTAGAGTTTGTGAAGAACATGCAATATCTGGACAAAGTGTGCGTTACGAACCGGCTAATGAAGTGCCACCAGGAGCTGTTCCCGGTTAACTACGCGTCACAGAGACGTATACAACCAGTTCAAAGGTCGTACCCTCAACCTTACGTGGCAGCCGTACCCATGCCCAGCACTATTCCTGAAGGCTTCCAATTGGTTTCTCTTTAGAGTGCAAAGCCTTGAAGGTACCTATAATGGCCTTAATATGTGTGTGTGTTCGTGTGTGAATGTGCGTGTAGTCGTACATCAAACTAGTATCGGTAGTCAATTTAATCGTTCATTATATAGCACGTGTTCTGTTGTGACGTGTGTGTGTGGGTGTGACATGGGTATACAGGAGAGCATTGAGGAAAGATTTGCGGCTGCGGTTTTTTGTTTCTTACTAGGGTGTACATTAATGTTACAAAGTTTTTACGCCGGATATTATGGAGGCACTCGCCCATTTGCAGCTCTTCATTAGAGTTTTCAAAATTCAGGTACTAAAAATATACATGGACACATACATTGAGTATATATTGCATTATTTGTTATTTCATGTTGTGACTTTGTTCTGTCTCATAATCACAAAGTAGGAACGGCAGTGAAAATAATAATAATAATAATGTATGTATGTATATACACATACACACGTGAGCGTGTGTGTATGCAGGTGCTATCGTAAGGGACTGCGTGGAACTAATCAAGGAACCTTCCCTGATTCGAGTATATACTTCTCGAATCTCCTGATTCAATGTACGGGATATTTCGAGGTCCTGAAAACAGGCAATCACCATTTGCAAATGGCCTCTTTATTTATGTGTGCGTCGTTCACCTCAGATTTATTATATGCACATATATTAATCTCTCGAATTTATTAAAATAACTTGTAAACGTGTGTGACATTTGTATATAGCATTTATATTAGAGAGAATTGTACTAGATGAACAGTTCTATAAAAATATATATACAGGAAATTTAAAAGTAAAATAAAGAAAAATTCTTGAGTATAATAATATTTTAATAATATTTAAATTTTAAAATTATAATAAAGAAATATATTGTTATAATATGTACAGATTTCGATGATACAATTCTGCATTATGTATATTATGCAATTTGAAAGAAATATAGATTGAGTTACATATAATATGTCATAATGTTCAAGATTTTTTAGAATCATACTTATATCAATTAGTGATGAAGACTATTAGGTGAGTGTGAGTGAGCTTATTAAACATCTGTAAATATTAATCTCCATTATTGATAAATTTATTATATTAAAATCTTTAAATTTAAGTTAAATTCAAATTCAAATAAACATTTAACTTATAAAATAATATACGATATGGCTGACAAATATAGTTTATTACCACCAGATCATAATTATTTTTAATAGTTATTACCACAAAACTTTTACACAAGAGAGAGCACTATTTTAAATATTTAAAGAAGATTATAATAAAAGCAAATACATAAACATATTTTAACTTTTTAAATTATTATTAAATTTATTTATGTTTTTTACAAAGAAAGTTTTTGTTATCTCACTACAAAATAAAAATTCTTTTTTGTAATAAATTTAGTGAACAATTTTATCTATAACAGATAATAAAATATTACATTATTATTATTACTATTTATAATATATTCCTTTTCCAATTCAAAAGCTTGTATAGTTCCCCACTAAATACAACACATAATATATTACTTAAAGTGTCTTTTATAACATATAAAAACAATGTCTTATTTGAATATAAATGTAATAACGGTTGTAATATGATATGTGTGTGTGTATGAGTATTGGTACGGATGTAAATTATGTAATTAAAATAGTCTCGCACTTGTAAAAGCATATACTCGGAATATCTGGTTGCTTCTGATTGGCTGAAGACTCGAAGCGCTATGATTCAAACAGACAAGTGGCTTTCTAACAAATATAATTAGATACACGCATACACACGCGCACACAATGGCGATAGTGGACGTGATAGAGCACGTCTTGCTTTTGAAAGTAAGACCGAACACTCCTTTGAACAAACAGATGGAAATGGTCGATAACTTAAACAAGCTCACATCCATCCCCGGAGTATTACACCTAAATGCAGCACCTGTAATGTCCTCGTGGTTGCACATAAGGCACTAGCACAAGGTGTGTACGCACGCACGCACACATACACACACATATATACACACTAACGTTTGTAGGTTTTACTCATGTTCTTCACTCAAGGCACCAGAACAAGGCAGCATTGCAGGTATTTGCATATCATCCACTGCAGATATATACCATGGATAAGTACGTGCACCCGATCATTATACGCCACAAAGGCGAGCAAGGGCTACTCGCTATAGACTGGGAATCGCGTGTTGAGAAGTACGTGGATATGATATACCGTGCTAAGAGGATTGTTTTATGTAAGCTTAAGGACGAGGTTTGTGGCGATGGAAGAATAAGGTCAGTTATATATATATATATATACATTTTAAACTCCAATACACACACGCGCACGCACGGCATACAGGTTGGTGTCTGAGATTACAGCGGCAGCTAAGGATTCGAAATTTACAAGTGGAGGAGATAATTTTTCTCCAGTGAAGGCGTGGGGTTATGATTTTGGGTATATATCGTTCTTCAGGGAGCCACAGGATCTAGATGAAGTTACCAACGGTCCAGATGAAGTGTGGAGTAAGGTTGAAGGTGGTCCTTATGTGGACAAGTTTATACTTATTGATTATGAGAATGAGACTGGAAGACACCCCGATAACTCTCCACTGGCTGAGCTTGACATATAACTTAACTGCCTTTAATGCCATCATTTAACATAGCTTATATGTGTGCGTGTGTGTTGCAGGCTACACATCATATTGAAAGATGATTTTATATATATAGTAATATAAATACGTAGGTTACCTTACAATATATATATATATATATATATATATATATATATATATATATATATATATATATATATATAAACATAAATGGTCTTTCAACGAATTAAATTCAAAATAATTAATAAATTTGAATAGTATTTTTGTGTATTATTATAGGTTGATGCACCTTTAACTGTTTAATTTACTATACCTAAAAATTAAATTTAATTTAATATAGTATATTAATTACTTATATATATTATATATTATATATATATATTATTAATATATATTTATATATATGTATATGTATGTATGTATGTATGTAGAGAGAGAGAGAGAGAGAGCATTTTATAACACATTATTTAAATCACACTATTAGTTTTAAAATAAAATTTATAAATTTAAATATTTTAATTTTAATTTATAACTATAAAGAGGGATTCACGTGTTCAATATAAATTTGACTGCCGATTTCAATATTAAAACTAAAGAATATTAAAATTTATAAACTTACACTTTCAAATTAAAAACAGTTGAATTTTTGTCACACTTAAAAATAATACTAATAAATTTTAATTTTATAACATCAACCTATAATAATAAATAAAAGTAATTTAAAATATCCAACTATTTAAATTTAATATGTAAAAGACCCAAAATAATATATAATAAGAACATAAAAAAAAGGAAACTTATAACGTTTGTATTCAGATTTATATATATCTTTTATCATATTTAAATTGTATTAAACTAAATAAAAATTTATCTTAATTATAGGATTTACCTTCATATATTTTTAGTTATCTCACATTATTTTATTTTTTATGAAAAAAAATAAAACTTTAACCACATGACATAAACAACCATAATATTAAAGATTTCATAATATAAATTCTCATAGTTTTTTATATTGTGATTATAAACTATGTATGGTAAATATGTAGGTTACATTACAATTATATGTCAAAATTAATTTCAATTTGTTTTGATTATATAGTTACTTTTCTCAATCTCGACTATAGTTTTTTATTTTAAATCATATGTTACATATTAATTTTAAAAAATTATATATATTAATATATATTAATATATATTATATATAATATATATATATATATATATATTACAATCACATTATTAATTTTAAAATAAATGTTTAAATTATAAATCAAAATATTTTAATTCTAAAAATCAACCATTAAATTTCATTGATGATTTAAACATTATAACTGTGCATGACAGTATTCTGAAGTCGTGTCTCAGGATTCGAACCCCAGATTTCAGTATAAAAAGGCATATGCCCTATACTCTAAAATATTCTTTCCCCCCTTTAAAATTAATAACTTGTTCTTTTTAAATTAAAATATAAGTTTATAAATCTAGAAATCTTTGCATGCATGCACGGCATTGAGGATGACGCAGTTCTTGTTGGGTGGTCTCGCTGACAAGGACAGATAGACAACGAGAAGAACGATGAGCTGGAAGCATCAGGTCCACCCGTGTGCGGTTGGTGAAATCTGGGTCATTCAATTATGGAATCTTCTCCTTCCCTTTTCAGGAATATTCTCCCCTGTTTACTGCTGCATGCCTCACATGGTGGCATTTTCCATATTGTCAAAAGTTAAACCCATCTACCGTGGAATATCTCATCACTTTTCATGGAATATGCCCTTCTGTTTAATAGAGCGATGCATCCACCAGTTTCTATGTGGTCCACGCCAGTGCTTATTAACAGTCTTAACGTTAACCTGAGCGTTATTTACTCCCTTGGCAGCGTGTAAAAATGGACACTGTTACAGAGGAGATGAAGGAAACGATGAACCAATGATCAGTTGAAGAGTTCTTCTCCATCTCAGCGATCCTCATCATTGTAGGTAATTTGAATGAGTTTCATAGCGAATTCTCACATAATTCTGCAGTGTAGGCTGCTGGATTCTCAGAATTAAGACAATTCATACATAATTCACCGTAATTCTCCTCAATTGGTGTTTTTTGATCTCATAGGTGAGGAAATTCGACTTCCAGGATTCATGGCGACAAGAGGAAAGAGGAGCAATCAGAGGAAAGAAGTGCCAAGGAAGGAATATCCGGAGAATGTACCGCCCGGGACACCAAATAGAGGGAATAGAACACCAAATAGAGGAAATCAAACGCCCACGAGGAGGAAGAAGGTAAAAGAGAGTCCTAAACAGAGGCTTGAGATATATATAATCTCGGCACAGAAGCTTGCAAAGGTGACATTTTTAAAAACGAACAAAGGCGTACGCAGTAGCGTGGGTGGATTCACATGACACGAAGCTGTGCACGTCACTTGACACGAAAGGAGGGAGGAATCCGACGTGGAATTCCATGTTCACGTTCCACGTGGATACGGAGCGGCTAGAGGAGCAACATGGGATAAATGCGGGGATGACGATTGAGATTTATACTAAATCGTGGTTTAAGGACAAGCTTATGGGGAGTGTTAGAGTTCTTATTGCTGACCTGGTGAAGGGAATTGCTGAGTCACGGGGGAAGTGTATGACGTATATGGTGATTAGGCCTTCTGGGAAGAGGAAAGGGTTGCTTAATATCGGGGTTAGGCCTGAGAGGATTTATGAAGATGAGGTTGTTTTGTATAAGCCGTTGAGCCTATACAGGTTGATGCTCGTGGGTGACTTCTACATTCGCTTCTTTATTACATAGTTTCTCTATATGTGTGTGTGCGTGCATGTGCGTGTGTGTGTGTTGTGTGTGTGTGAGAGAGAGAGAGAGAGGGCGCACTGATTTTTGCATTATTTACAATTAATGTATAAATTGATATTAAGATATTAAAATTAAAAATATGTAAATATTCAATAACGTGGTTAAATTTTATTTTATCTTAAACTTAAAGAATTAAACATCGGTAATGTAAAGCTTTATAACCGTCCATATGCTCACTTACACTCACTTAATAATCTTATAATTATTTTGATAAACAAGTTTACTGAACTCTAACGTTCAAATTAATAATACATATGAAGATAATGATATGTATGCATATATATTAAATCTCATATTAAAATTATGTATAAACATTAAAAGAAATATTCAATAAAACGGTGAATGTTATGCCACACCCTTAATTTGAAATGATTATATTTGTGGATATTCACATTACGCTTTTAAATTTATTCATAGAATATCTCTTTTCTTCAGAAATGTAGTGATTTAGGGTTCATAGCAAGGTCTGGCTATGGCGGTACTGGAGTCGCCTCGAGTCGGGGCGGGAATGCTCGACAAGATCAGATCGCTCACGGACGTTGGAACGATGACGCGCCTGCTGCACGAGAGCATAGCCTACGAGAGGAGTATAGACGGCGAGCTCGAGAATCTTCTCGGACAGCGCCAGGAGGTGGAGAAGAAGCTCCTTGGACTGCACAAGACAGGGGAGGTTCTTGAGATCGTGAACGCCGATGCGGAGCACATGCTTCACAGTGTGCAGAATACGTGCGAACTTGCGAATCTGGTAAGCGCAAGGTGAGAGAGCTCGATCTGCACAGTCTAGGTTAATGAGACGCTCGCCAAGATCGACGCCATTGTGGATCGCGGCAGCTGCATTGACGGCGCCAGGAAGGCGCTTGCTTCCGAGGATTATGAATCCGCTGCAAGATTTGTGGAGAGATTCTTACAGGTATGCTCTGCGGTGTGCCTGCGTGCGTGCGTGCGTGCGTGTACGGAAGACAATGTATGTAAGCAAGAACTAAACACAAATTATATATGCATTTTAGTAACTGTAGAATATACATTAGTCGCACAAATACATGGCCTGTGCATTAGTAGGATCAAAAACAGTATGTATATATATACTCACCACAATATAGATGCCTATGTATATATATCTACATTCATTCTACTATCAGTAGAAAACACGATCGCACACACACACCCACGTGGCGTGTCAAAGTTGTAGAAATGACACAATGAAACAATATAAGCGTATGCATTCTAAGCTAATGAAGCGATGATGCTTAACAACAACGTACACTATATACATTCTAATATTAATAGAATAAACGATGACAATTTGCTCACAGAATGGAAATGTATATATATACGTACATAAATGCCTGTAAAGAAGCTAGACTATTTAGTAGGAATATATGTATTACGATATAGGTTTCCATGTAAATACACACACACACAAGCATATTTGGATGTATGGACTTAAGCGGTGCACAGGTGTGTATTTGCTTCTGCGTACATGTATATTTTGTGCGTGCATGCGTCATGCTTGTAATATGTGACGATTTGCAGCTGGATGCTAAGATGAAGCTCTCCGATCCCCATGAGCGATCAGCGTGCGCAGCTGCTTGAAATCCAAACGCAAACTCGAGGAAGTCATTCGCAAGAAATTCTCAGCAGCTGTTGAGGCCAAAGATCATTCTGCTGTTGTTAGATTTGCATCCCTCTTTGCTCCCCTCGGACTCCATGAAGATGGTCTCAGATCATACGTAAGCTATCTGCGGAAGACTGTAGCAATGAGAGCACGGGATGGATACGAGCTTGCTAAAGAGAACCCGCACCAGGCTGATTATGTCTCGCTGCTTAACAACATTTTCAAGGACATTGCTGATGCAATTGAGGAGAATGAGGAACTCATCAAGAACATGAATGGTGAGGATGGGCTTGTCTACATGGTTAAAGAACTCCAAGAAGAATGTGATTCTCGCGGATCAATTCTAGTAAGAAGGTATGTCTTTATTTTATATATGCTTTTAGTATAACAATATAGAAACATATGTCTGATATTATTAAACTTATAACTCGTGCTTTTATCATAAAAATTGGGCTTAGCTAGTTAAAGACTAGTCACCAAACACATACACACAGATATATATATAGATGGGGGGAGGGAGGGAGGGAGGAGGGAGGTCTTAACCTCGAATTATGGAGAGATATATTGGGGGATTTACAGGCTACTAGTATTGTATAGAGTCAGTAGAAATATATGTACATCCCTTGTTAAAACCGTGCATATGCATATAGACATACACGTTATGCATGTGTGTGAATACTATATATGCATATATGTATGTTAATCACAGCTTATCAGGTACATAGAAGTCCGTGAGTTATCGAAATTGGAGAAGGAGATTGCGGCACAGATGAATATGGAGAAAACATAGTGACGCAATCAAAGATACTTATAACTTCATCAGCAGCTCCGGAGTACCTGATCCACGAAACATCGAGATTTTCCTCGAGGAGATGCAGCTACTAATCCAAACAAGCGAGGATTCACACAGTACATGATAGGGAAGGTTAGGGAAGCAGGATCTGCGGGTGCCCAGCTAAGTCCTCGAACAACAACCTTGTTCAAAGTGGGTAGTTTTTTACAGGGCGGTTCAGGAATTGACGAGCTATTACCGTCTTCTTGAGGAGTATTTCATGGGGAAGAACATAAGGAAGGCTATCAAGCTGGACGGTTTTCACCGAACTCATTGACCACTTCAGTTGTAGACGATGTGTTTTACGTGCTTCAAAGCTGTACGAGACGAAGCTATTTCCACATCAAATGTACATCTTACTCTTTCGGTACGCATATAATCGTCTCCCTGTGGTGTATAGCTACATGGTATAAACATGTTTAAATATATGTGTTATGTATTTCACGTGATGGAAACCTGCATGTTCTCTAGGCGGTTATGTGTTCAGCGAATCTACTCAACAACGAGTATAAGGAGGCGTTACAGAAGAAGATGAGGGAGCCCAACTTGGCACTGAAGTTGTTTGGCGGTGGAAGCACGGTTAGCAGATTCGGTATGGAGGTCGCTGCGGTGCTTAACAATATGGATGTTAGTGCTGAGTATGTCTTGAAGCTGAAGAATGAGATTGAGGAGCAGTGCAATGAGGTATTATTTCGTTTTCCTTTTGAATGACAAACATTATAAGTATACATGTGTGTATATAGGTATATACATGTGTGTGTGTGCCTGTGTATACCATGTCCTATTCAGGTTGATATTGGTCACTTCGATAATGTTGTGTATAACGTTTCGCAGTTTGCGATACGTCATATACGAATTGTTCGATATGTGTGTAGTTTGAATATAAACGCGATTTACCTTAGAGATATACGTGAGCGAGTTGTAAATAGATAAACTTGTTCGGAGACTTTACAGGTTTTTTCTGCACCTGCGGAACGGGAGAAGCTAAAGTCATGCCTGGTGGAGCTTGGGGAGGCAAGCGTCTCTCTGAGACAGATTACGAACACAGGTGCGTCCAATGTGCGTCTGCGTAGATGTTTATATACATCAAAATCAGTCACATATTATGCTTATAATGTGTACATTACCCGAAAACTTTAAAGACTCTTAAATGAGTTTTAGTATATGTCTTCTTATGAATTATTTCACAAAGCGTTGGTTCCAAATACAGGTCTGGAGCAGCTAGCAAACTGCATAGTTCCTCGTCTTCGTTTAACTCTAGACGCAGTGGGATCCGTGTCATACGAGCTCACCGAGTCCCAGTATGCAGAGAACGAGGTGAATGATCCGTGGGTACAGAAGCTGTTGCACTCAGTGGAGACAAACGTAAGCTGGCTGCAGACACTGATGACGACCAACAACTATGACTCCTTTGTGCATCTGGTGATCGATTTCATTGTGAAGAGGCTGGAGATTATAATGACCCAGAAGCATTTCAATCAGCTTGGTGGACTGCAGCTAGACAGAGATGTTCGCACTTTGGTTGGTCATTTCTCCGGCATGACACAGAGGACTGTTAGAGATAAGTTTGCCAGGCTTACACAGGTACTACACATAAACACACACCATACACAGACACAAAGGTGGTGTTTCCTAGGGGAGACCAGGATATCTTATAGGGTTTCATTGCATTTATTTGGATATGAAGTGTCACACACAGCACATATTCCTACATAAGGCATATATGTTAGTTATTTTTGTTCATACATTTACTACTGTATGTGTATATGTGTGTATGTGCGTGCGCGTTTCTGTACGTAGTAAAATAATTAGTGGCAACCGTGTAAGATACTAAATACATGTCCCTTCTCCTGATATGAGATGTTTCGTGTGTGTGTGTGTGTGTGTTTCCGTACTGGGAGACTAATGAAGTTATAGATACTACAAAAACTCAGAAGCTTGTTCTTCACTGACACCCACACACTTTGATATTATAAACTGTAATTAGAGGTTGTGTGTTAACATTCGAACTACTTGTTATGTTAGATGGCGACTATACTTAACCTGGAGAAGGCGTCGGAGATCTTAGACTACTGGGGAGAGAATTCCGGGCCTATGACATGGAGACTAACTCCTGCTGAAGTCCGACGCGTACTTGGGATGAGGGTGGATTTCAAGGCTGACGCCATTGCTGCGCTCAAGCTGTAAAAGGTAACACGTTCTTTTTTGTTATGCTTTACTTTATATATTCCTTTTACACATATATCATAAATATTACTGCACATTATGTACATAACAGACTCTTGACATCTTGTAATCGTATATCCGGTACAAGTCATTATTCTAAAGCTAGTTATGCGCTTTTTCTATTGCTGTAAAGTCCCTTTGTATGTCATTCACACACGCACATACACAAATTAAACATACTTTTTTATAAGATTTTAACCATGTATATCATTCCTTGAATATAAATGTTTATTAATGTATCTCTCTACATACATGTGTGGGTGTTATCATGTACGTACATATATGCTTGTGCACTTAAACACTGTATACTATCGTGGTACAGACCTATATGACGTATCTTCGACAGAATATCTAAAGGGTGCCATAACATTCCGAAGAACATGCACCTCTCTCTCTCCACACACACTCACCCACGCACACCCCTAGTTGGAGACATAAAATAGAGGCTTATCTCATTGTACTTAGATAGATAGCTTCCCTCGTTTCATTCTGTATGACAGGTCATGTTAAGCACAACACTGGCATTTGTTTACTCATCCGTAAACAGCTCGTGTCAAACGTCTTTGTCTTACGAGTTTGTATATTGAAAGGTATATACTGATCCGAGCTGGCTTGTGTGCGTATTGAGTACAATATAAAGTAATGTAAGTATGTTTAATTTCTAATATAAATTTGAGGTACATAGCAAACTGTGTATTGAGTAAGCATGAAAAAGTATCATCATATTTAACATGTATTATATACATCTTCACGTATATCTATGTAAGCTATACTTACATTTTATAGAGGAAGACGTACAAAGAATTCCACGCATATCATAAGTAGCGAGATTACGTCCTTCAGGGTTTCTGACGGGTTTGGAAGACACTATCTCATGCGTTATGACTTTGAGTTGGGAGTAAACGGACAGGTTTCCTCACCACAGTAGGATACCTCTCTGGGAGTATCGACTCGGGGAACTATGGCATTACCTCACCGGAGTGCTTTCATGAGGAGCTTCTTCAGTCAGGATCCAGGAGATTTGCATGCGTGGAATGTTGTGCATTTCAGTTGTCTTGAGATGGGGCTGCCTCTTGTACGCAGGTCAGGAACCGCACTATGATATGCTACGAGGTATTTGCATTTGAAACTAGTCCATACTGCTATCTTAATCTCTGTTAATAACATGTCAATCATACTGGCATGACATCTACATACATCCACATAAGAAAACACACCTAAACAACGTGTGTGTGTTTAATATGTATAAGTGTACAGAACAGTATCTCTATAGCATCTAACTGTATATACATGTATACCGTAACTTGTACACAAGGAAACGAATGTGTATATATACATCACAGGAAACAAACGACTATACATATATATTGTGCAGACAAGATAGAGATCAACTTATATAATCTCTCTTTCTCTCTCTCCATACCTTCACGTATATGACATGAAATGTACTTACATGTGTATGAAAGATATAGTATATAGAATAATACTTTTCTCGTATGCGTTAAACTCACAGTTTGAAAGAAAGTGGTCAACCTAGCTTTGTTCATACGTAATTGAAATAACCTGTATAATGAAGCATTATAAGAACTACACACGCACACACGCACACACACGGTACCTTGTTTGGATCTTCAAGACGCTTGCGGCGAGCTGCCTTGCGTATATCTTCCCCTACTTTCTTATAGTCTTCAATCTGAAATAAGTTTGTAAAAACCAATAAATCCAGGAATGCATATACCGTGCTTAATCCAAATGCACCGAGGAGTCCTAAGAATCCACACGCTCCAGCTCCAACGTACAATGTCGCAATGTGAGCGCCCTGGTCGCAATCCCGGCCGCAGATCCGCGAGCGCCTGCATTCTTAAGCTTCCTTGCAGCGAGCAATTGCAAGACAGACAATCCAGAGAACACAGCCGAGGAAGACGTCTCGCCATAGCTCATCTAGAACCTAATCCTCAGTTTTAGGGCAAATGTTATTTTACCCTATATAACGTAAAATTAATTACAGTAATTATATTAACTACTTAATGTTTAAGATCATTATAAATAACCAAGTAATAAATTTAAATGTCTTACCACGGCACTTCTCTCTCTCTCTCTCTCTCTATATATATATATAATAGACAAGACGAAGGTATCATGACCCGTTTGGTATTCAAAATTTTGGCAGTACCCATGGTTGGGAAATTGGGATTGCTTATTATAAAACGTATATATAAGTTATACTCATCCACAGTTCCTGCGACAATTTTAAGGTCACCAGTTGCATTATATGTCATATAGCTCATCTATAACACACACTTTATTTGTGTGTGACATACACACACGCACGCACGCCCCATGCAGGTCTACAATTTAATTGAACAGGTACTATTTATACACGCAATGTGTCACTCTCACGCGTAAATTTATTGCATTTGGTTTCACATTGTGTATATTAAATATATTTCATTTTCAAAGCTTTCAATTAGTTTGAACAGTATGTAATTAACTTAACGAGAATAAAAGCTTCTTCTCAGCTTATGAAACACTCTAAATGGGAAATGCTTCTTAAATGTCTCGCATGGATGTCACACACACACATATATATTAATATCATATAGCCTCGTTCACATGAGAATGTGCATGTATTGACAATTAAATTGTCCTTATCAAAGTACTTAGTCTGCCTTTGATGTAGCTCTTTGCTCTACCTTCGAACTGCTAATGTACCTGAACAAGGAACATTTCAACTGGGATGAGGTTGATGAATGGTGGAGATGTTAATTCTTGAGTAGTTATCTTAACAATATATTAACATATACCAAACTTATTTAGTCTATCTACGTCTGTTTATTGTTGAGGTTTATCTCAACAGTTTAAAAAATGCGTAGGGATCAGTACTTTATCTTATTTAATAATAAACTTGATCTATTTAATTAACATTTTTTGTTTATTTATTTTAACATAATATTGTATATAGTTAAGTAATATAATTAAATTAAGCTCTTTCCAGTTCCACGTACTTTTAATAGAAGTCATTCTCATGTGAAACACACGCACAAAAGTCACTGGTTGTAAATAAACCACCTCTACCTTTTACCACCACACATGTACAGTTTCTTTCCCACATTTCTTAGCGTCACCCAAAAATCTCCTGCATGTTCGTTATACAATAGATTTATATTATCTGCATGACTGCTTGAATTTGTCCACCCTCCTGTAGAACATACTCACTATCTAATGTGTGTGTGTGTGTGTGTGTGTGTGTTCAGAAAATAGATTGGTGGTCACTTGGTAAGATATCTGTGGTGGAAGTACGTTTGAAGGGATAATCCAAGCCTAAATATATAAAATGCCTAGACCATACACAGACAAATATCCAAACAACGTTAATTGCTAGTTTAGAGCAAGTTTAAGGGGTTTTAATCTCATTGATCGTTTGATGTATACATTTATAACTATACTATGGATCTTTATAAACGAAAACGATGACATTCTTGTATTGCAGTTCTCTTCTCACACTGAGATGATTCAAAACTTTCAAAACTGTAATACGCTCAATGTGAAATTTCAGGGTCTTAATTTCATCTTTCACCATGATATACACACACATAGAACTAATCTAGACTTGTGAGACATTTCAGAAAGTATTTCCTTTCTTTCTTTCATTAGAGCTCTTCCATACCCATTTGCAGTGTTTTTCGTAAGCTGTAAAGAAGCTTTTATTCTCCTTCTTGAGTTCGTTCCATACTGTTCAGAATAATTGAAAACCTTGAAAATGTAATATATACAATGTGTAAGCAAATGCAGAAATCTTACCTGTGAGAGTGACAATGGGTTTCACATTTGCATGTACAAACAGTGCCTCTGCACATTTATCTGAGTCCATATGTAGTAGTAGACAATGTTCAATTAAATTGTGGACCTGCAATAGAAATAGAAATCATAGCGTGTGTGCGTGTGCGTGTGTATGTGTGTGTTTTGTGTTCTTACTTGGTTAATGTATGCAGTTGAAATAACTGGTTGTGAATCACATACTTGTTCTTCATATTTGGAGCTCATCTCAAAGGAACGTATGGTATACATTTGTGATATTTAATGCAATATACAGCCCCCCCTCTTTATAATGAATTGAAACTCATATAAATTATGATATGATATAATACCATCACATATAAAACAAATTAATTAATTAAATTAATTAAGTTGATTAAGGGAAATTAGAACTTCTATAAATCTAATTAGGTTTGGGGTTAGAATTTTTTAGGAGAATTTATTTGAGTAAGATTTGAAAAAGATTATTTGTACATTTAAAATATATTCTATAACTCTATAGTTCTTTTAAAGCATATATTTAACAAATTAAAAATAGCGACTAATAATAGGTACATATTAAAAATAATAAATTACATATTACAGAATAGATTATATCAACATATTAAAAATAATAAATTTTATTACATAATAGATTATATTAATATTATTAACAATAACAAATGCACCACCAACAATTTCATTACGGAATTCTGATGATTTAAAGTTTATAATTTTTCAAATGAAGATGGAAAATCTCATTATAATTAATAATTTGTTTTTGAATATATACTGATATATATAAATAATTAAAAGTACGCATTTGTACAATATTAATTAATAAATATATTATTTAAAAATAAAATTATTTAATATATAATTTATAAATAAAAAATATAATTTTTTTCTTAAATTTAAAATTGCAAGTGAAATATAATCCACATGTTTTGAATATATTAATCCATTCGTTGATATGTGACATATCTAAAGCGTAGTGAACTATTTTCTTACACACATAGTACTACATTGACTAAATACTTTAAATAGGGCAGTTCACTTGTCAACACCTGACATTGAAGTCATTCTCATGTGAACAAGGCTGTAATTTCATATAATGCAAACACACACGCACACACACACACGCACGCGCACACACAAGTGACTGGTTGTAAATAAACCATTCTACCACCACACAGCTTTTCTTTATCACATTTCTTAGCGTTACCGAAAATCTCCTGTCATGTTCGTTAAAAGGTAGATTTATATTATCTGCACACGTGTTGGACTGTTGGAATTTGTCAACGCTTGTGTAAAGCATATTAAATAATGTTATTAACCTTACTGTTTTAAATTACCAATTATATTACAATAAAAAATCATTACTTACTACATTAGAACAAGTTAATTTTATCATTCGTGATAGACTATGCTATTGAAATGAGAAAATTATATTGATTTAAATAAGTTATTAGTTTAATTAAATGAGTTAAAGATCAAAGAATTATATTAATTTAAATATAGAATTGTAAGATACTGTATATATATAACATACTGTATATACATGTGTATATACACACATGCGTAGTGACACATGGGTGGTGATCTGGCCCCATGTGTCAGCCCACGTGTCGCATGTGTGCCATGTGGCAGAGGTCTCCTGTATATAAGCAGGGTTTTTGTAGCTAATACATCTGACATTTCTTAATATATATATGCTCTTTCATTGGTGGAGAAGTTGGGTATTCCTTTCTTCCGCCTTTTCCTTTTCTTGTTTCCATGACAATGAACATGGAGACGGCTTTTAGCATTATTGCTACTGCTATTGATGCACAAACTAAGTTGTTGGAGCGCTTTGTTGAGGGTCCGTCCTCCTCTTCCCCGCTGAGCCTCATGCCGGGGGATCTGCTTCTAGTACTCCTTCATCTTCTTCACAGGCCACAAATCCGAGGGTTCGACCCCGATCTTTTTGTGGTGATCCGGGAGATGATGTATACCACTGGTTTGATCATTTCCAAGTCATTGTTCGTTACCATGGTTGGGATGAGGCCCGTGCTCTCAGAGAATTCCCTACATGTTTGGAAGGCCCTTCAAGTGGTATAATGGATTGGCTGCGGAGATTCAAGCCAATAGTAATCGGTTAACGGAATGCCTCAAACGTACGTTTGGCAAAGTTGAGGATTCAGATGATGCTTTCCAACAACTGCATGCGATACGACAACATCCTGGTGAGTCTGTTATGCGGTTCAGTATTAGGTTCGGGGATTTAGTTCGGCGTGCATATCCTAACATGCCTGAGCCTATTAAGCTCGGTATGTTATGGCCAACTATGCGACCCGAACTTGTTCGATTCGTTCGGGCTCTTCGTCCTACCACATTGGAGGAAGCTTTTGCACTAGCTCAACGTTTTGAGTTGGTGCCTGGTGAGGGCCGTGTTCCCCTTGGGTTACCTGCTCCTCTTGTTCAGCGTGCTGATCCAATGGAGGTTGATGCTGCTGCATATGTGCCCGCACAAGCCTTTCGTGGTCGACCTCGGGGCCCACCCCGTGGACCACCTCCACGAAATCGTCCTGCACCTGCTCCAGTACCTGCCCGTGGTGGTCAAAATCCACGGATTCGTGACAGGAGGAATCGGAACAATGCAGGTCGACCCAATCAAGTTCATTGTTGGGCCTGTTGGGCCCTGGACATACTTGGCGGGCATGCGATGTGTATCCTGATTGGCGTCCACCACATCCAGGCTGGCGACCATATGTTCCGGATGGTGTGCCTGTGGCGGCCATTATGTCTGATGATGAGCTTCCAGATGACGAAGCCTCTCTTGCAGATGGATCTGTTGCGGAAAACCAGTAATCGTACGGGCGACGGAGGGATCCCGTGCGATGGAGACTTCACCTCCATGCTTTTTCCGCTATGCATATCAAGGTTTGCAAGTTCCACCAGATCATCCAGTTTTCACATTTTCTGCACGAGTGAATGATCTTTCAGTCACAGTGCTTGTGGATACAGGATCCAGTATGTCTTCCATAACTACTTCTCTAGCGCATCGGTGCTCATTACCCTTAAGACGTGCAGATAAGGTCTTGCACATTTTATATGGTAATGGGCAGTCTCGTGCAGTATCACAGTACACCACTTCGACTACGCTGGTTACAATGTAAGTTTCCCTCTGGGTCTCTTAGGGTTGTCCCTTCCCAGGTCTTTGACATTATTCTGGGATGTGATTGGTTAAGCAGTCGAAAGGTATGTGTGATTTTTCACTCTCTCCTCCTGTATTACGCTTGGAGTCTGTGTCTCTGCAGTCTGTTCCTTTACGTCCAGAGAAGCTTGTTGCTGTTTGTATCACACATACAGCTCCTTTGATTCCGGTCTTGGGGTGGTGTTCATCTCAACAGGTTCAAATGTCGGATCCGTCACCGAGTATCGAGCACAATGCATCGAACAACTTAAGCAGCAGTATGCAAGTTTGTTCAAATTTGATCTGTCCCAAGGTGCACGTGTGAAGACTCGACACTGTATACCCACCGGCAATGCAAAGCCTTTCAAAGTCCCGGTTCGACGCAGGTCACCAAAGAGTTATCAGCCATGCGAACAGCTGTTACTGATATGATTGGTAAACGGTGTGTCGTCCATCACGGAGTCCATGGGCATGTGAACCTCATTTGGTTCCCAAGCCTGATGGATCTCTCGATTTTGTGTGGATTACCGACCTCTTAACGATGTTACCATCAAAGATGTCTATCCACTTCCGAACTCTGCCGATCTATTAGATCGTTTGGGTCAGAGTCGATGGTTTACTAAGTTGGATTTGGCATCAGGATATTGGCAGGTTCCTATGGCTGAGGAGGATATTCCAAAAACGGCCTTCCGGACACCATTTGGTCTTTACGAGTTTTTGGTCATGCCTTTTGGATTGACTTCAGCTCCTGCCACCTTTCAACGCATGATGGATGAGCTTCTTTCCGATATGCCTGATATCACTGCCGATTTTATCGACGATGTGCTCATTCATGGGTCTGGTTCTTGGGAGGATCACATTCGTGATGTACGGCGCGTTCTTGATCGATTTCGAGAAGTTGGCCTGAAGTTGAAACTTGAAAAGTGTGTGTTTGGTTCGACCGACACCACTTACTTGGGTTACCGTATATCTCGAGAGGGTTTACAGGTGGATCCAATGAAGTTGCGAGCTGTTCGAGAGTTCCCTCGTCCCGTACAGTACAGGAAGTCCAGCGTTTCTTGGGCAAGGTGCAGTACTTGGGTCGATTCATCGATCATCTCACTGATCGAACTGCCCTCTTCAGGAGTTAAGTTCGTCCACAGGTATCTTTCAGGTGGACTCGCAGGTGTCAGCAGGCATTTGACCAGTTAAAAGAGTTCCTGACAACTCCACCATTGCTTCAATACCCAGATTTTACTCGTCCGTTCATTTTACGAGTAGATGCCTCAGATGTTGGTATTGGTGGTGTATTGATGCAAACTGATGCTGTGGATTCTTCAATTCGACACCCGGTGGCTTACATTAGTCGAGTACTCACGCCGGCTGAGCGGAATTATTCCACTACTGAAAAAGAATGCCTTGCTGCTGTTTGGGGTTTTGAACGACTTCATGCCTACTTACATGGGAGTGAAACACTTTTGGAGTGTGATCATGCTGCTGTCACTTCCTTATTAAAACGGAAGAATTTAGTGGGTCGCGTAGCCAGATGGGCATTACGTCTCCAGGTATATAACTTTAAGGTGGTGCACAGGCCTGGGCGAACAATGGTGGATGCGGATGCACTTTCTCGAGCACCCCTCTCCGATTCCACTTTGCCTGCTCATGCAGTAGCTGCGCATTCGGTTTGATACAAGCCCCTCAGGTATTCGATGCCGACTTACCATCCTTGGAACAGTGGCAGGATGCTCAAAAACATGAACCATGGACGAGGCAATTACGCGATGCGTTTGCAATCCGTCTTCCGAACCTCGGTTTCGACAATATCATGCTCAGTTTCGACTTCAGGATGGTTTATTGTATTTTATTGGGACAAATCCAGAGGACAGATGGCGTTTGGCTGTACCCTCTACATATGTTCCACACCTTCTTCGAGCATATCATGATTCACCTATTGTTGGAGGTCATCTTGGTCACCAACGAGTGTTGGAGAAGCTGCGCCGATCATTTTATTGGCCAGCATGCGTGGTGATGTGATCAGGTATATTCAAAGTTGTCCCACTTGTCAAACTCGGAATTCCTCTACGACTCGGGCCATGGGGTGTTGGAATCCATCAATGTCTCTCGCCCTTTTGAGTTAATTGCAGTGGATTTAATGGGACCTTTTCCACGTTCTTCTCAAGGTAACCAGTACATCATTGTTGTATCGATTATTTAACTCGATGGTGGAGGTTGGTGCTCTTCCGGATGCAACTGCCATGTCAACAGCTTTGTTTCTGTTCGATAATGTGGTTTTGCAGCATTCTTGTCCAGAGCGGATGTTATCAGACAATGGCCCCGCTTTCATTGCAGAGGTATTCCGAGTGTTGTGTGAGAGGTTAGGGGTAAAACATTCATTTGCCTCTCCGTATCATCCACAAACTGATGGTTTGGTGGAGCGATTGAATCGGACCTTCAAGGGTATGATCTCGAAGTATGTGAACTTCAATCACACGGACTGGGATTGGTATTTGCGATGTTTGAGATTTGCTTATGTAACAGGCATTCAGAGTTCGATTGGTATCTCTCCATTCAAGGCATTGTATGGATATGATCCTAAGTTGCCTAGTGAATTGGGGTTATCATCGAATCTGCCACGTGCCGAGGATGCAAAGATGTGGGCTCGACATTTGGATGCTGTTTTGCCTCTTCTGCGTGCAGAGTCTGCTGAACATCTTGGTCGAGCTCAAATGCGGCAGCAATCTTCTTACAATGCACGACATCAAATTCCACCAGATTTTGCTGACGGTGACTTAGTCCTGGTACGTTTTCCCAAGCTGACTGCACCTGGGCTTGCAACTGGTTTATTACAAGTGGCTTGGTCCCTACCGAGTACTCCGAAAGGTTGGTCCTCAGGTATATCAAGTACAAGTTGGTGGGATCTCATGAGGTTGAGATAGTTCACGTGGTTCGAATGAAACGGTTTGTCGTTCAAGACTCGTTGAGTACATTTGGTCATACCTTAGATGGCCCAACTCACACAGATCAGGACCATCAGATCATCACCATCTACACAGCCGCAAAGGGGAGGATAGTGTAAGATACTGTATATATAAACATATTGTATATACGCATGTGTATATACACACATGCGTAGTGACACATGGGTGTGATCTGGCTCCCATGTGTCAGCGCCACATGTCGCATGTGTGCCATGTGGCAGGGTCTCCTGTATATAACAGGGTTTTTGTAGCTAAATATACATTTGACATTTCTGAATATATATCTGCTCTTTTCAGAATGTATGGGATACAAATGTGTATCCTCGATTAAAATAATATTATTAACCTATTTTTAATGTTAAGTACATGATAATACAGTTCTATGCTATTTTCACGTAATTTTATGGTATGAGTTTTACACCAGAAGTTTAATATATATATGTTTAGAAATTGATATATGTATATATATATCACGCATCACATATACATTTTATATAAAGAGCTTTCCATCTGCAATCAAAATTATAACTCAACACACACACGCACGCACACGTACACACACGTGGTCAATAGTGTCGCCTTTGCGCCAACATGGTTTAATTTAATATTACACGTACACGTACGCACACGCACACGCACCATTGGTGTGCTTGAATGACATGTTGAACATTGACATGGTGTGTGCGTGTGTGTATGTGTTTCTTCTTTATTTAGACTGAGTGTTTATACGTTCCTAAAGCACGGTTATGGCTGGGCACTTAAGCTAGGAACTATAACATAGCTGCACTCAACATCATGTAGAAGGCACGATTCCATACTTCTTTCATTCGTTCCAAATTGCTCCCCTCAGCCGAAGTATACCACATCATCTTCTCCATGTGGTACACAACGGCTGGCCAGTGTCCGTACGTCTCCTTCCTATAAAGAGAAGAAATGACGATTACACTTTCTGAAATGTGCACTTTAAGGTCCTTCATTGAATCAAAAGACATGTACCACTTAGATCCAAATAAGTCCCTCCATCTTATGCTAGACACAAGTTCCCACTTCCCATGGTTTAGTTCCCAAACGGCAGCTCCATATTCTTCTTTAAACCCAGGGGTATACACAATAGAAGCCCACAAACACTTTCCCTTGTAAGTAACCCAGTCGAGCAACCCGAAAAAGAAACCTTCGTCTCTAACGGGGTTGTGTATATCCTCGTGCGACCACCTCCTACTCTCTGGATCAAATGCAACGACTGTGTCGCCCAAGAAGGTGTGTAAGTATGCATACCCTCGGAGCGGTAGTCCGCAGGAGTCACGAATACTGTCCAAAGATGGTATCTTCTTCCAGGTCCCCCCTCGGAATCGTACTGTACACCGTGGATCGGCGCTATATCGTCGTCGCCCGGCTCCCTCAGCTCGATTTCGTCACTCACTTCTGTATAAAAGAACACGATATGATATGCAGTCGTTTCTGGATCTCTTTTCATGTGTATGGAAATAAAAGCAGGCCGGAGTATATCCTTGGAGGCCACTTGAGGAGGGGCAGTATCTTCCATTCGTCGGTGACAGGGTTACCAACCGCTAGGGTTAATGTGTGTCTTTCTTCCATCAGCCTTCCACAAACAAGCCCATTTGAAGAACACAGGCCTGCAAACCAGGAACCGCTGGGACCAAGAGGTACTGAACACTTCTTTGGGGACTCTCCCGAAGAGGACGCCACAGCTCAACGTGTGCTTTCAGTTTCATATCATAATCGAAGTAGCCATAGTGAAGATCGGGATCGTACTGGAAGGCAGGCATGCTCTGGTACCTGAAAAGCACAAAGCTTGCTAATGCTTATACTTAAACCTTGATTACCTGTCAGGGGGCGCTTCTGTTCTCACCCGTAAGACGACCCATGGATCGAACTTGTTGTAGATCCGGACAAAGCTCGAGGAAAGCACAGCATCGTACCATGACTTGCATACTGATCGCAGCTTAAACAAATCCTCCAGATCAAGGAAGCTAAGAATTTGGAGCACCAGTGCAGATTCTCTCAAGCTTTCGAATGCTCCACAGCAACCCTTGTCATGATCAAATGCAATCCATCTGCCTCCCATCAGTGAAATAAAAAAACCCTTATTGTTTATTAATATCTATACACATTCATTTCTTGCTAATCCCATAAAATTGTCATTTGGACGATTAGGATCAGCTAGAATTTAAACGCATATACAAGATAAGATACATTTGCATGGTATTTGTTTTTCATATTGATAAATTGTATATGGTATAATATAGAATATTTATGTATATATAATGAATATACACTTTATCCACCTGGTCTCAATTGAACTTGTAGGTAGAGGTAGGTAGATGCTTATTGCAGTGTAAAGGACAACGTTCTTTGCATGATTTGCCCATGTTTATATTATGCACGAGACAATTCATACCCTTGCAACATGGCAATTAGAGTTTTAGGATTCTTCATATTTTTCTTGATCATCACGTGTGGTAATTTGAGCCTTGTGATCAACGCGACATAATATACGATTATAAAAAAGGATGTGATCCTTCTCACCGACATTTCAAAGGATCTTTACATGCATGTAGGTATGTAATCCCATTAAACTTACATACATGTCATGTTGTTTCATGTGGTTTTATATTATAGGAACAAGAAGGTAGGTGTGTTGCGTATGCGTATCAGGGAATATGTTATACCATTATTTCTACGAAAAATTCTGTCAATAGAGAAGGTGGATGTTGCTACTTGTAAGTACTATAACTAAAAAAATGTTTGTTTATCAAATTAAATAAATGAAGTTTTATGTTATGAAGATTGCCTCTCTTTCTCTTTAAGAGACTTAAAACGAATGTCTACATAAATTTACTAACATATATATCTTTGTAATGTATAATACAACTTAACATATAAAATTATAAGATAATGTGCATTGAATAGTATATTAAGTGGAAAAAGAATAACTTATAAATGAAGAAAATGTACTTAAGATAAAGCGTGTCACTTTCATATGTGCGAGCGTGAGTGCGTATGTGTTTAGGCTTGATAAAAAAGGACTGACTAAACAACTCGGCACGATTCGTGCGTTCAACTTGATGTACTTACTTATTGAGTGTTAAAATAATAATTGCATATTTGCATATTAATACACATAGTTTTGTGTGCGTGTGTATGTATCTACACTGTAAATACTTGCATAATAGGTGTCTATGTATGCAAAACAAGTAGTTTCAAATGCAATTACGTGGTTTTCAATATGTAATATATTTACAACTGCAGACACACACACATGCATAAATAACAAGTTATTATTTGTGCATACAATATTAACTACATATATATACTGGTTTTGACGCAAATGTGTATATAGATGTAGCTAGATATCAACTTTTCTCTCTTTTAAATAATTTTTTTTTTGTGAGTCGTGGTGACATACATATGGGTGTATTTGTGAAAGTTTATTCGATAAATATGCTGTTGTCCCAAAATGCTTCCTTACCAGCTTCGGCGGCACCTAGTCTCACCCACGGGTTAATCTTGGCTTCCTCCATAACCTCCAGTCAATTCTAAAAATATTTATTTCTTCATATCCTAGAAAAGTGCCGTGCGCACACAGCACACACTCGATGTGTATGTGAATATAAATAATACTATACCTACACATATAAGTATATATTAAGAAGTATTGTATAGTATGTATTATAAATTATTCATATATCTATATATGTGTGTGTGTGTTCTAAGGTCAAGTTAGACACAGCAGGAGGTTCATTTAGTGAAAAACCGGGTTAAGTTTTCAATATATAGTTCATAGCGTATAAGTGTATCTGTATATGCGAGGGATATACCTGCAAAGTTTTATATAACAACTTTACTATTCTATCGTATGGTATGATACATATAAATCTATGTGTTGATATATATATATATAGTGTGTGTGTGTGTGCGTACATGTACATGTACGAATACACACTAGAGGTGATGGGGTTATAACATAGCACTTAATGAGTTATAGGAGAGAGAAAGAGAGAGAAATAGTATGAAAGATAAAGCAGCATCACATATGTATAACACATCTCGCTAGCTAAACGTCCTTTAATTTTAAATATGAATATGATAGGTAGATAGGATTTAATAAAGAAAAGCAATCACAATTATAGAATTTTATATAATAATATTCACATACATAATGTTTCTAATGAGGTTAAATATGATACTTATTGTATTTTAAAAAAAATAATATTTTGGTTCAAAAAACCCGCAGTCTTTCTTTAGACTTGTTATAAATATATTATACTTAAATTGATAATATGTGTGTTTAGGAACATTAATCATAGTTGATCAATATATTAATGATATACTACATTAATAATCTTTTAACTTTATATAATATAAGTATATAGTTTATAAATATTTGTATAACAAAAAAAGGAAAAGAATGTATAGATCTAGTGCTCGTTATTGTATCCACAAGTGAAAGGCTTCTCCTGTTGAACTTTGATTAAGAAATTTCTTTATCCAGCGCTTTTGTCAACACCACTATATTTTTCTTAATAAAAAAGCATATTCTTTTAACATTCTTGATGCTATTTGTTATGACTTTCTGAAGATACAAATCAAATTATTTGAGGAGGTTATATATTCATGGGCATTTGGTCTAGTGGTATGATTCTCGCTTTGGGTGCGAGAGGTCCCGAGTTCGATTCTCGGAATGCCCCTTTTTTTTGTATTTTCATTTTTATTAATTTTATTGTCCGTGTGGAATGTCAGCATCGGATTCCGTCATGCCTTTGGTGTATATAGAGATACAAAATAGACGAGGAGAATTACATGTATGAACTGCCGCTATATGAGTATAACATGTCAGCATTATGACGAATTATGAGAATTCGTTAAAGGAATAAAATGTTATAAAGCTCAGGTTAACGTTAAGACAGCTTAACTAAAGAGGTTAGCCCGTGATTAAGTCTCTTAAACATTGAGGTTATAGGGATAGAATATTCCTGAAAAAATTCCAGAAAGATGATTAATTTCCTGTTATCACCTACATCTCCATCTCTCTCACACACACACATGCGCATACACATACTTCCTGTTATGTTAAGGTTTTACTGATGTTCTTCCACTCGCAACACGAGTATAAGGCACCATTGTGCTCTCTCTCTCACACACACACACAGAGACACGTACACAGTTAAGGTTTTACTCATGTGTATCGAACAAGGCAATTGTTGATACACATATCTAGATATAGATATATCTGAATCACACGTCTGTATACTCTACATAAAGTATGCAATCATTAATGATTTAAGCATGATCTGATCAAGTTAGCATAAGACTAACGTGTGTTTATTCATTATGCGTGTGTATTATATATATATGATTATTATATGTACATATACACGCACCATCCAATTCTTATTTTATTTTTTCTCTTTGTGAGAACGTGTTTTACTTTTTCATTTTGATATATGGTTGTAAGTATACATAGCACATAAGTCCAATTCGAGTGTGTATATATGTACATATACAATCCGTTTTGTATATACATATGTATACATATACATATATACATATATACATATATATGGGAATCTTGACAGTTATCAAGGCAGTTATCAATGATTAAGATAATCAAATAAGAATTTAATTATTAAAGACATGCTATTGACTTTTTGGATGCATGGCATGTGTGGGGCGTTGAGACGACTAGCATACATACATATAACTCGATATATATGGGCATAATACATACATGCTATATAGCGTCAGAACTCATTTCAGCAACCGGGTGATGCTAAGAATAACTAAGACGATCTTCATGTTTTAGCGCACACACACAATATCTATACAATGAAATATGGACCCGGATATAATGCACCGCTCACACGCGCACGCACACACGGGCATGCATACACCCGCAGGGCACATACTCTGAGAGCACTAGGAAGGGATATTCATAATATGGTGGGTGGAGCACGTATACAGGGGATGGAAGAGATGGTAACATGTCTCCAGTAAATACTCTATGTCGTATTTTATTTAAGACACAATCTCTCTCTATATAGATATATAAACAACTATTTTTCATATAATCATGTATTTATGGTAAGTAATTATATGTATATGTATACACTCTTTTGATCTCTCTCCTAAATATTTACAAATATATTTATTTGTTTGTATACATATTCTTATGCTTGTTAATACAATGTAACTTAACATAAGCTGTATATATAAAATACAGACACATTCTTGTATCTCTATAAACTGTGCATACATTCCCCTTGCAAAATACACTCACATACACCTTATGCGCCTGTACATGCATGTGTGTGCCTATATGCTTTTATATATGCACGTGTAAATATGGTTAGCAAAAGAATTTAATATACGTTGAGGATGTGTGTGTTTAGGCATTATATGCATGTGCATCTGACACATCTATATACCCTGTATGTACATGTATACAGAAAATTGCATATATTGTATATGTACACACATACCGTGGAGGCGTCGAATGCTACATAGCATACGTATGTTTCTGTACGTATATAATTATAAATTCATATTAATAAAGGTAACTTCACATACATATGTTGATTTTGCAAATGGGCGTGGTATGGTTCTCAATTTCGGGTGTGAGAGGTCCTGAGTTCGATCCTCGGAATGCCTCTAAAATATTATTTTGTAATAGCTATTTTAATTATACATGTATAACACAAATTTTCGTAATAATATATTTTTAATTATATTTGTAATTAATTATGTTATTACAGGTTCATCATTAAGAGAAAAAAAAGAGTTGATGAATTGGACACGCCTAAACGTAGGCGAGACTGTGAAGCGAGACTTTACCACAATGTCAATGAATATCTTCATAAGGTATAAGCTAATATATATATATATATAATATGTTATGCATTCATATTTTATAAACTTCTACAATGTATTAAGTATACATACGTGTGTATGTATACACGCATATATATATGTATAAATGCACAATTATACTCTCTTGTACACATACGTATTCAAATTATTCATGTGTTTATTACATTTGTTTTCTCTCACACTTACACATACCACAAGTACACACACACCTTAAACACATGGTGTAATGTATATATGTATACTATTTAGGTTGATGGAGTGAAAGGACGTTTAAGTTTAGGAAGTCTGATTTTTAATAAAGTTTGATACATATGGTGGTGAGATTTCACACACATTCTTACAATTCTTACATGAAGATTTGCATATCTTTGATTTTGATGAAAATGTAAGACCAAGACTAAGTTCATCATGTATCGATGATATTTAAGATGTAATAGGTGAACCTTGATTAGAAGGTAATGTGTATAAGTGTATTTATATATATATATTATTATACATATTTTGTAAAAGACTTTGTACATATATATATTATGATGTATATTTTATTAGAAAGTGACCATGACGATGATGATATGGAGAGAAGATTCGCTTACATATTTTAGTTATTGTACTTGAAAAGAAAAATATAGTGGTGTTAGCTGTTTCGAATGACTTTAGAGTTAATGAAGAATTTGTTGTATTTATTAATAAGTTCATTTCTGTATTTCTTTCTTTTTTTTCCCAAAAAAATAAACACAATATATTTACTTTTGTAGTTGCAGAATTTGTGAAAGTAATTTCTTAAAATATTTATTGGATTCTCCATATGTTAAAAACTGTGACATTCTGAAATATTTAAAAGGTACGTTCAAGAATATGAAAATGGAGATGATATATAACTACTGAATTAATAAGTTATAATTTAAAAAAAATAAATATGAATTACTGACTTATTATAATTAAACATTATATACCAATGCATATTACATTTGTATTTTCAACATATATTTATTAAGACTTATTTAAACATTGAAGGGTAAAATAATCGTGTTTATGTTTATGGTTTCATGACATGACTTTTATATAAAGATTAGGTATATTATACTGAAAAGAACCAATATATTATAAATTAAATCATTAATAAACCTTCTGACACATTTTCTAAATACATGCAAGCACATACACACATGAAATAGAGAGAGAGTGTGTGTGTAGGGGGGTAAGCTCTGACAGCCAATAAGACGGCAACCAATGGCAAAGTGTGCAAGCCGGTGGTGTTTGTGTGTGTTTACAAGCGTACGCGCATGTGTGTCTGTTGTGATTGTATTTATGCTTGATAATAATTTACTTCATCCTAATTATTCCTAACGTTGTTAAACAATATTTACACAAATATGTGTTTATTTATTGGTGCAGCGAGAAGGGGTTGAAGATACTGAACTTTGAAGCACAAGGAAAAAGTGCAGTTGCAGACTACGACCCTGATACAGATCCACATCTGGAACGTATAAAGAATCAACGCGATGCATTTATATATTCATACGTGCATGCATATATGTATACACACGTATTATATGTGAGTGTTTAGTCTAATTATGCTGTTTATACGTAGATATAGGTCCTGTTTATACGTAGATATTTCTCTAGATACGACTCGTGCAGACAAGGGGTGCTGCCGCTGACGAAGGGGATTCTGATTAGGCTGGATTATGGTAATTAAACATTTTAGCCCCTCTTAGTTCGTCGTGTTTAATTATTTTCTTGTTTCAGTTAGTATACATACTTCAGCTACCAATGCGAGAGATACATAACCTCGGACACACACACGCGCACTCAAATCTGTTGATGTCTTCATTGTACCTCGTAAGACGCCTACACTAAGGCCGGTGTACACGTACTGTATGTGTGTGCGTGTGTGCACCTGCAAATATTCTAATTAACTTTCTTAAGATTTACGACCCTCTGTGTGTGTACACCTCCAGGTTGACCCTATATAAGTTATTGTGATACAAATATGCATTAAAGATGTTGTTTCAATATAAATACTTTATTATTGTTTATGTAGATAGATTACAAAAATCGTCCTCACACCATATTAGATATGCATCTCCGATAAATACATATTTTCTGTTTTTTAAAATCAATCACAATAATATACATACAAATAATTTATATATGTATAAATATGTCAATTTAAATTATAATGACACATCAAAATTATTAATCGCATATTAATTAACTTTATTTGCTGCATTAGATATTATTGCATAAATAAGTATAAATTTCAAAAAAAATTAAAAAATTAGAAATTAAATTAATATCATTTATATAACCTATGAGCTTCCCCAATTTTGAAAGTTTTTAAATTATATAAACATTATAATTAATTTACTAATATACTATATAAAGGAAATATATATAAAGCTATCTTAAAACAACTAAATTCATGAATATCTTTCTGTATGCTAATTGCACACACATGTAGGGAAAATATTAAACTTAATATGAAATTGTTTATGAAGTATTTTAAAAATAACGTAAAACATATAAAAGCAATTTCCAACTTGACCATAAGTTTTAGATAAATAAACTTAAAGTAATACATATATTGAACAGCAAGGGAAACATGATTATATAAATTTAATATTGATAATTTAAATTTAACTCTAATTATATATTAATAAGCTGCAGGAAATTGTTTTTTAAATAAGTTATCATCCAAAGCTGGATGTTTCACATGTGCTTATTGTATATAGTATATATATATTTATGTATCATACTTTAAAATAATACCCTTATGTACTTAAGGTTGGATCGTTTTAACACAGTCACTTACACATTATCTTTAAAGATCTTATATATAAAGGTGTATATTAATTAAAATTTAAATGGTGGAGTATTTGTTTTATGTGAAACAACTTATATATAAATTTAAATAATATATAATATAAAATAAATACATATGTTGATAATATATATTTATATAGTGTAGGTTTAGAATTAAAAATTATTAATATATTTCAATATCTTATAATTATTATATCTTCATAACATATAATTATTTAAAACTTGAGGTGTAACGTCTCTGTAAGTGTATATATCTTAAAATATATAATGTACTGTGTGTGAAATGACTTACTATATCAAGTTTTCAAGCATATAAGATATTTTAATTAGTTAAATTATTTTTAAAAAAATAAAAAATTAAATTAAAATAAAATCTAAAATATTCAATTATAACATATTTAAGAATCGTTACTAATAAACCTCTTCACCTTAACAACGTGCATGATACGAGTGCAAGTATTGTAATTATTGAAGAAATGATATTTCAATGGAGAAAAACAGCTTTGCTAACTAAAATATTATTAAGGTAATTTAATTTATTATTTCTTAAATGAATATTTAAATGATTCAAACCATTGGTGAAGATATATTTTCTTTATCTTCTAAATATTTTAAAGTTTTATATATGCACTTATAATAAGACATATTTTTCCACTTTTCACCTAGCAGTTTGCCCATCTTAGCCCTAGATTGGTCTTGTTCAAATTCTGATCAAAAATAACACCAATACATATGTAAATAATCGTAAGTAAGTTTAACAATGTTCGAAATAATTAGGATGAACTAAATTATTATTAAACATAAATACAATCGCAACAAACACACACACGTACGTTTGTAAACGGTTTGCACACTTTGCCATTGGTTATTGTGTTATTGGCTTAAACCCCCACTACCCCGTGGTTGTGTAAAAATAAAAAGAAATTTTAACAATGTACTTTCATCGTAGAAAAGTCAGTATGACTGTTCTTTTTAGGCAATGTAATTCTAAATCATCATCCTTATTTTTACACATATATATATGAAAAATTATTTTTGGCTTATGTCTGTTTAATGAGATATTCTTTTAAATAAATAAACAATACAAGAGCTTTGCATTTTGTACATTTCAGAGTTGTGGGCTTCTACTAAAGTATGAATTGAAGTATGAACATCAATTTGATTTTATATTATATTTATAAATACATACATTATAATAATAATTTTTTTTTTAATTAACTATGTTATTAAAGGTCCATAAGCTCTCACACCAAGAGAAAAGAAGATTAGATGAACTTCGACATCTTAATATTCAGACTTCACCACTATATTAATGAATGTCTTCACATTTCATATGAACTATAAGCAATACATATAGATATAATCATATTTATAAACTTCTACATGCATATGTATAGAGTATACGTATGTGTGTATGTACACACCTATATATACATGTATAAATGTATAATTATACTCTCTTGTATACATACGTATCTAAACTATTCATGTGTTTATTACATTTGTTTTCTCTCACACTTACACATATCACATGTCCACCATATACACACCTTAAACATATGATGTAATATACTATTTAGGTTAATGGAGTGGAAGGACATTTAGTTGAAGAAGCTTGATTTTGTAATGTTAAATCTTATATATATGGTGATGAGATTTCACATACCTTCCCACCTATATCTTTGATTTTGATGAAGGTGTAATACCAAATTTAAGTCCATCCTATATTGATGATAAATTTTAGATTAACAGGTAATGCGTGTGAGTGTATTTATATATATATATATTATACATATTTTTTATTTATTATATATTTTGTTATATTACGATACAATTTGTTAAAGGTGACTGTGACGATGGTGGATGGAAAGGAGATTCAATTATATTCTAATTATTATACCTAAAAAGAAAGATAGGGCAGTATTTGTTACTTCGAATCACTTTAGACTTAATGAAAAATACTTGTCGTTTATTTATATCTTTCCCTCTTTATTTCTTTCTTTTATAATTAAACATAACGTATAAAATATATTTACTTTGTAATTATGAGATTTGTGAAGGTAATTTTTGAAAATATTACCAGATTTTCTATGTGTTAAATGTGCATTTTGAGACGTTTAAAAGGTACATCATGAATATTTAAATAGTTTTTTAAATAATGTATGACCGTTGGATTAATAAGTTATAATTTAAAAAAATAAATAAATAAAACATTATTGATTTATTAGGATTAAACACTGGACACCAACGCATATTACATTTGTATTTTTCAACATATATTTGTTAAGACTGTGTTTAAACGTTGAAAGAGTAGAGTAGTCGTGTTTATTGGTTTCATGACATAACTTTTATATAAAGATTAAGTATATTACACTGAAGAGAACCATATATTATAAATTAAATAATTAATAAACCTTCTGACAATTTGCTAAATACATGCAAGCACACACACATTGCCGGGGGGGAGTTAAGCCAATAACACGACAACCAATAGCCAATGGTGTGTGTGCGTGTGTTACAAACGTATCGTGTGTGTGTGTCTGTTTGTGATTGTATTTATGCTTAAAAATAATTTAGTTCATCCTAATTTCTGAACATTGTTAAACTTACACTTATTTACATATATTAGTGTTCTTTTTAAGACCAATTTAGGAATCAATTTCACTAGACGTGCAAACTGCTGAGTGAAAAGTGGAAAAGCATGTCTAGTAAGTGCATATATAAAACCTTAAAATATTTTATGAAAATAATTTGAAAAGTGAATCCATTTAAGAAAAATAAATTAAATTACCTTAATAATATTTTAATTAGCAAAGCTGTTTTTTCTCCATTGAAATATCATTTCTTCAATAATTACAGTACTTGCACTCGTATTGTGCACGTTGTCATTTTTATGAACTCTACGGTTGTTTAAGGTGAAGAGGTTTATTAGTAACGATTCTTAAAAATATGTTATAATTGAATATTTTAAATTTTATTTTAATTTAATTTTCATTTTTTTAAAAACTAATTTTAAATAATTAAAATATCTTATATAAAATGTAATGACGCTTGAAAACTTGATACATGCACATTATATATTTTAAGATACATGTAATAAGAGACGTTACACCTCAAGTTTTAATAATTATATGTTATGAAGAAATAATAATTATAAGATATTGAAATATATTAATAATTTTTAATTCTAACCTACACTATATAAATATATATTTATAAATATATGTATTTATTTTATATAAAAATATATATTAAATTATGTAATTTAAATTATATATTAAAGTTGCTTCAGATAATGTGTAAGTGAGTGTTAAAACGATCCAAACTTAAGTACATACGTGTATTATTTTAAAGTATGATACATAAATATATATATACTATATACAATAAGCACATGTGAAACATCCAGCTTTGGATGATAACTTATTTAAAAAACAATTTCCTGCAGCTTATTAATATATAATTAGAGTTAAATTTAAAATTATCAATATTAGATTTATATAATGTTTCCCTTGCTGTTCAAATACTGTATTACTTTATTGTAGTTTATTTATCTAAAAACTTATGATCAAGTTGGAAATTACTTTTATATGTTTTACTTTATTTTTTAAATACTTCATAAACAATTTCATATTAAGTTTAATATTTTCCCTACATGTGTGTGCAATTAGATGTATAGATAGCATACAGAAAGATATTCATGAATTTAGTTGTTTTAAGATAGCTTTATATATATTTCCTTTATATAGTATATATTAGTAAATTATATATAATGTTTATATAATTTTAGAAACTTTCAAAATTGGGAAGCTCATAGGTTATACAAATGATATTAATTTAATTTCTAATTTTTAAATTTTTTTTTTTGAAATTTATACTTATTTATGCAATAATAAACAAATAAATTTAATTAATAATTTAAATTGACATATTTTATACATATATATAAATTATTTGTATGTATATTATTGTGATTGATTTTATAAAACAGAAAATATGTATTTATCGGAGATGCATATCTAATTGCTATATATTTTAAAGAACACGATTTTTGTAATCTATCTACATTTATAAGTATAAACAAATATTATATTGAAAAACATCTTTAATGCATATTTGTATCACAATAACCTATATAGGGTCAACCTGGAGATGTACACACACAGAGGGTCGTAAATCTTAAGAAAGTTAATTAGAATATTTGCAGGGTGTACACACGCACACACATACAGTACATGTACACGGGGTGCATAACCTTAATGTAGGCGTCTTACGAGGTACAATGAAGACATCAACAGATTTGGTGTGTCCGAGGTTATGTATCTCTCGCATTGGTAGCTGAAGTACGTATAGCTAAAATGTTTAATTGCCATAATCCAGCCTAATCAGAATCCCCTTCGTCAGCGGCAGCACCCCTTGTCTGCACGAGTCGTATCTAGAGACCGCGAGCACGCAGGCACACACACACACACACACACAATTAGATGAGTTTATGCAGGTGTTTGCGGGGTTGAACCAATCTACTGGTGAGTTGATGGCTGTAAAGCAGCTGAAGATTGAGCCAACTGATGGACAAACCAGGCCACATACTTAGCCTCATTACTAAAGGAGATATATTTATATAAGAATTTGGGGCACAACACATTGTGGGATACATTGCTATGGAGGAAGACAAAAAACAATAACTTCCTCTATCTTCCTCGAGTATGTTTCTGGAGGTTCTATCCAAAGGTGAGCATTGTGTGCGTGTGACTGCGTGCGTGTGTGTAGAGTGTGTATTATATATATCTAGACAATATAAAGAGCTTATTTGACATTATCTTTATGGAGCGAAGCATTGGTGAGAGTTTAGCTTTCATTGAGTACCTGCACGAAAATCAAATAGTACACAGGGACATCAAGGGGGAAACGTGCTTGTAGATGCAGATGGTGTTGTGAAACTAGCCGATTTTGGAGCATCAAAGGTATTAATTCAATTATATATTTATCATGCTCATGTTAAGTGAAACATATACAAGCATAAACTATGTTGTTTGTTGTCTTTCCGTCTCATTCATTTTGCAGTTGGAACCACGCATGATCCCACAATCACAGATGGTCGTGATTTTGTGTTTTGGATGGCACCTAAAGTTATAAAAGGAGGTGGATATGGACGACGTGCTGCGTTGGTTGTAATGTTATTATGTTATAGAAATGCTAACAGTGTGTGTGTGTGTGTTACATATATAATGTTCTATCGTGCAGACAAGGAATTGACAACACATGGTCTAATTAAGGTAGCTACCTTAATTAATGATGTGTTTTATGAATAATACTAATTAAGGTAGCTAATTATGTGAGCTACCTTTATGAATATAATACTAATTAAGGTAGCTAACATGGTCTAATTAAGGTAGCTAATTATGTGAGCTACCTTAATTAGTATTATATTCATAAACACATCATTAATTAAGGTAGCTACCTTAATTAGACCATGTGTTGTCAATTCCTTGTCTGCACGATAGAACATTATATATGTAACACACACACACACACTGTTAGCATTTCTATAACATAATAACATTACAACCAACGCAGCACGTCGTCCATATCCACCTCCTTTTATAACTTTAGGTGCCATCCAAAACACAAAATCACGACCATCTGTGATTGTGGGATCATGCGTGGTTCCAACTGCAAAATGAATGAGACGGAAAGACAACAAACAACATAGTTTATGCTTGTATATGTTTCACTTAACATGAGCATGATAAATATATAATTGAATTAATACCTTTGATGCTCCAAAATCGGCTAGTTTCACAACACCATCTGCATCTACAAGCACGTTTCCCCCTTGATGTCCCTGTGTACTATTTGATTTTCGTGCAGGTACTCAATGAAAGCTAAACTCTCACCAATGCTTCGCTCCATAAAGATAATGTCAAATAAGCTCTTTATATTGTCTAGATATATAAAAAATACACACTCTACACACACGCACGCAGTCACACGCACACAATGCTCACCTTTGGATAGAACCTCCAGAAACATACTCGAGGAAGATATAGAGGAAGTTATTGTTTTTGTCTTCCTCCATAGCAATGTATCCCACAATGTGTTTGTGCCCCAAATTCTTATATAAATATATCTCCTTTAGTAATGAGGCTAAGTATGTGGCCTGGTTTGTCCATCAGTTGGCTCAATCTTCAGCTGCTTTACAGCCATCAACTCACCAGTAGATTGGTTCAACCCCGCAAACACCTGCATAAACTCATCTAATTGTGTGTGTGTGTGTGTGTGTGCCTGCGTGCTCGCGGTCTCTAGATACGACTCGTGCAGACAAGGGGTGCTGCCGCTGACGAAGGGGATTCTGATTAGGCTGGATTATGGCAATTAAACATTTTAGCTATACGTACTTCAGCTACCAATGCGAGAGATACATAACCTCGGACACACCAAATCTGTTGATGTCTTCATTGTACCTCGTAAGACGCCTACATTAAGGTTATGCACCCCGTGTACATGTACTGTATGTGTGTGCGTGTGTACACCCTGCAAATATTCTAATTAACTTTCTTAAGATTTACGACCCTCTGTGTGTGTACATCTCCAGGTTGACCCTATATAGGTTATTGTGATACAAATATGCATTAAAGATGTTGTTTCAATATAATATTTGTTTATACTTATAAATGTAGATAGATTACAAAAATCGTGTTCTTTAAAATATATAGCAATTAGATATGCATCTCCGATAAATACATATTTTCTGTTTTATAAAATCAATCACAATAATATACATACAAATAATTTATATATATGTATAAATATGTCAATTTAAATTATTAATTAAATTTATATTTTTTGGCTTATGTCTGTTTAATGAGATATTCTTTTAAATAAATAAACAATACAAGAGCTTTGCATTTTGTACATTTCAGAGTTGTGGGCTTCTACTAAAGTATGAATTGAAGTATGAACATCAATTTGATTTTATATTATATTTATAAATACATACATTATAATAATAATTTTTTTTTTAATTAACTATGTTATTAAAGGTCCATAAGCTCTCACACCAAGAGAAAAGAAGATTAGATGAACTTCGACATCTTAATATTCAGACTTCACCACTATATTAATGAATGTCTTCACATTTCATATGAACTATAAGCAATACATATAGATATATAATCATATTTATAAACTTCTACATGCATATGTATAGAGTATACGTATGTGTGTATGTACACACCTATATATACATGTATAAATGTATAATTATACTCTCTTGTATACATACGTATCTAAACTATTCATGTGTTTATTACATTTGTTTTCTCTCACACTTACACATATCACATGTCCACATATACACACCTTAAACATATGATGTAATAATACTATTTAGGTTAATGGAGTGGAAGGACATTTAGTTGAAGAAGCTTGATTTTGTAATGTTAAATCTTATATATATGGTGATGAGATTTCACATACCTTCCCACCTATATCTTTGATTTTGATGAAGGTGTAATACCAAATTTAAGTCCATCCTATATTGATGATAAATTTAGATTAACAGGTAATGCGTGTGAGTGTATTTATATATATATTATTATACATATTTTGTTATATTACGATACATATTTGTTAAAGGTGACTGTGACGATGGTGGTATGGAAAGGAGATTCAATTATATTCTAATTATTATACCTAAAAAGAAAGATAGGGCAGTATTTGTTACTTCGAATCACTTTAGACTTAATGAAAAATTACTTGTCGTTTATTTATATCTTTCCCTCTTTATTTCTTTCTTTATAATAAACATAACGTATAAAATATATTTACTTTGTAATTATGAGATTTGTGAAGGTAATTTTTGAAAATATTACCAGATTTTCTATGTGTTAAATGTGCATTTTGAGACGTTTAAAAGGTACATCATGAATATTTAAATAGTTTTTTAAATAATGTATGACCGTTGGATTAATAAGTTATAATTTAAAAAATAAATAAATAAAACATTATTGATTTTTAGGATTAAACACTGGACACCAACGCATATTACATTTGTATTTCAACATATATTTGTTAAGACTTGTTTAAACGTTGAAGAGTAGAGTAGTCGTGTTTATGGTTTCATGACATAACTTTATATAAAGATTAAGTATATTACACTGAAAGAGAACCAATATATTATAAATTAAATAATTAATAAACCTTCTGACACATTTGCTAAATACATGCAAGCACACACACATGCCGGGGGGGAGGTTAAGCCAATAACACGACAACCAATAGCCAATGGTGTGTGTGCGTGTGTTTACAAACGTATGCGTGTGTGTGTGTCTGTTGTGATTGTATTTATGCTTAAAAATAATTTAGTTCATCCTAATTTTCTGAACATTGTTAAACTTACACTTATTTACATATATATTAGTGTTCTTTTTAAGACCAATTGGAATCAATTTCACTGAGACGTGCAAACTGCTGAGTGAAAAGTGGAAAAGCATGTCTAGTAAGTGCATATATAAAACCTTAAAATATTTTATGAAAATAATTTGAAAAGTGAAATCCATTTAAGAAAAATAAATTAAATTACCTTAATAATATTTAATTAGCAAAGCTGTTTTTCTCCATTGAAATATCATTTCTTCAATAATTACAGTACTTGCACTCGTATTGTGCACGTTGTCATTTTTATGAACTCTACGGTTGTTTAAGGTGAAGAGGTTTATTAGTAACGATTCTTAAAAATATGTTATAATTGAATATTTTAAATTTTATTTTAATTTTAATTTTCATTTTTTTAAAAACTAATTTTAAATAATTAAAATATCTTATATAAATGTAATGACGCTTGAAAACTTGATACATGCACATTATATATTTTAAGATACATGTAATAAGAGACGTTACACCTCAAGTTTTAATAATTATATGTTATGAAGAAATAATAATTATAAGATATTGAAATATATTAATAATTTTTTAATTCTAACCTACACTATATAATAATATTTATAAATATATGTATTTATTTTATATAAAAATTATATTAAATTTATGTAATTTAAATTATATATTAAAGTTGCTTCAGATAATGTGTAAGTGAGTGTTAAAACGATCCAAACTTAAGTACATACGTGTATTATTTTAAAGTATGATACATAAATATATATATACTATATACAATAGCACATGTGAAACATCCAGCTTTGGATGATAACTTATTTAAAAAACAATTTCCTGCAGCTTATTAATATATAATTAGAGTTAAATTTAAAATTATCAATATTAGATTTATATAATGTTTCCCTTGCTGTTCAAATACTGTATTACTTTATTGTAGTTTATTTATCTAAAAACTTATGATCAAGTTGGAAATTACTTTTATATGTTTTACTTTATTTTTTAAATACTTCATAAACAATTTCATATTAAGTTTAATATTTTCCCTACATGTGTGTGCAATTAGATGTATAGATAGCATACAGAAAGATATTCATGAATTTAGTTGTTTTAAGATAGCTTATATATATTTCCTTTATATAGTATATATTAGTAAATTATATATAATGTTTAATATAATTAGAAACTTTCAAAATTGGGGAAGCTCATAGGTTATACAAATGATATTAATTTAATTTCTAATTTTTAAATTTTTTTTTTTGAAATTTATACTTATTTATGCAATAATAAACAAATAAATTAATTAATAATTTAAATTGACATATTTTATACATATATATAAATTATTTGTATGTATATTATTGTGATTGATTTTATAAAACAGAAAATATGTATTTATCGGAGATGCATATCTAATTGCTATATATTTTAAAGAACACGATTTTTGTAATCTATCTACATTTATAAGTATAAACAAATATTATATTGAAACAACATCTTTAATGCATATTTGTATCACAATAACCTATATAGGGTCAACCTGGAGATGTACACACACAGAGGGTCGTAAATCTTAAGAAAGTTAATTAGAATATTTGCAGGGTGTACACACGCACACACATACAGTACATGTACACGGGTGCATAACCTTAATGTAGGCGTCTTACGAGGTACAATGAAGACATCAACAGATTTGGTGTGTCCGAGGTTATGTATCTCTCGCATTGGTAGCTGAAGTACGTATAGCTAAAGTTTAATTGCCATAATCCAGCCTAATCAGAATCCCCTTCGTCAGCGGCAGCACCCCTTGTCTGCACGAGTCGTATCTAGAGACCGCGAGCACGCAGGCACACACACACACACACACACAATTAGATGAGTTTATGCAGGTGTTTGCGGGGTTGAACCAATCTACTGGTGAGTTGATGGCTGTAAAGCAGCTGAAGATTGAGCCAACTGATGGACAAACCAGGCCACATACTTAGCCTCATTACTAAAGGAGATATATTTATATAAGAATTTGGGGCACAAACACATTGTGGGATACATTGCTATGGAGGAAGACAAAAACAATAACTTCCTCTATATCTTCCTCGAGTATGTTTCTGGAGGTTCTATCCAAAGGTGAGCATTGTGTGCGTGTGACTGCGTGCGTGTGTGTAGAGTGTGTATTATATATATCTAGACAATATAAAGAGCTTATTGACATTATCTTTATGGAGCGAAGCATTGGTGAGAGTTTAGCTTTCATTGAGTACCTGCACGAAAATCAAATAGTACACAGGGACATCAAGGGGGAAACGTGCTTGTAGATGCAGATGGTGTTGTGAAACTAGCCGATTTTGGAGCATCAAAGGTATTAATTCAATTATATATTTATCATGCTCATGTTAAGTGAAACATATACAAGCATAAACTATGTTGTTTGTTGTCTTTCCGTCTCATTCATTTTGCAGTTGGAACCACGCATGATCCCACAATCACAGATGGTCGTGATTTTGTGTTTTGGATGGCACCTAAAGTTATAAAAGGAGGTGGATATGGACGACGTGCTGCGTTGGTTGTAATGTTATTATGTTATAGAAATGCTAACAGTGTGTGTGTGTGTTACATATATAATGTTCTATCGTGCAGACAAGGAATTGACAACACATGGTCTAATTAAGGTAGCTACCTTAATTAATGATGTGTTTATGAATATAATACATACGGAAACATACATATGCTATATAGCATTTGATATCCTAACGCATCTCCACAGTGGAACTTTATGTGTGTACTATAAAATATATTCAATTTTCTACATATGGCGTATATAGATGTGTCATATGCACATGCATATGATGCATAAACACACACAAACCTTAAGGTATATAAAATTCTTATTTACACGTGCATATATAAAAGAATATAGGCATACACTTGCATATATAGACACATAAGGTGTGTGTGAGTGTATTTTGCAAGTGAATGTACAGTTTATAGAGATACAAGAATGTGTACGTATTTAATTGTATACAGGTTGTTAAGTTACAGGACGTTGTGTACAAGCAGAAGAATATGTATACAGAACGCAAGTTTGCATGTTCGTAGGTATGCGTATATAATTACTACCATAAATACACGATTATGAGAAAAATAGTTATATATATATATATATATATATATTACATACAAATTATTGACACATTTAAAAATAACATACTGGAACTTTTAAATCTAAAATATAATCAATTTCGTATGTATACACACACATGCACTCTCACATGGTGCACAATATAACTGCTGTTAACTAGGTTTACAAATGGATATTTACAAGTTCTATAAACACATACATGTGTGTGTGTGTGTGTGTGTCAATTGTACTGTGTGTGTGTGTGTCAAATTGTACTGTGTGTGTGTGTGTGTGTATCAAATTGTACTGTGTGTGTGTGTGTGTGTATTAGTATGTGTTACATATAAGTATACTGAATGAATGTTTAGATCAACTGTATATAAATTAAGTAGCACATGCACACCCATATATATATATATATATGTGTGTGTGTGTGTGTGTGTGTGTGTGTGTTCTTCCTTCACAAATTCTCAGAATTGAACTCAGGACTTGTAGAACCCAAAGCAAGAATCCTACCAGACTAAATGCCCTGAACACCATAAAGATATTATAAACAAATGCAGTAAAACTTTTATATACTCACGTACTATATATCATATATGTTGAAAAATATATATTATGTTAATTTCATATGTATTCTATACACACACACACACACACACACACACAAGCATATATATTTCTGTATATTATGTACAGATGTATGCACATGCACGCCCACATCCCGCCTATAAACACATATTTGCCATTTGACAAGCATTTGTCACATTTTTAATTTTTTTTTTACGTATACACGCCTGTATATATAGCCAACCACACACAAACATATGCAGCGAACGAATATTCTTGAAGTACAATGAATGACAGGATGTCGACCGGTTGTATACATGAATATGGACCGTTTGATATGTACTAGTTAGAATAATTAGTTAAATTTTAATGCATATGAAACTAATGTTGATTGTTATGTGATCTCACATATATATATGGATCATATATAACACACACACTCCCTATATCTATATCTTTATACGAGAATATATGTATTCATGTATATAAATATCCACTGGAGACATGTTACCATCTCTTCCATCCATTTCTACCCGTATCGAATGTATACGTGCTCCCCACCATATATAAGAATGTGCCTTTCTAGTGCTCTTAGAGTGAGTTGGTGTACGCATGCATATATATATATATATATATATATATGCTAGCATAGTATCTATAAAATATATATATGTATAGAGAAATCCAACGTGGAATTCAGAAAAATAGGAAAGGGGCATTCCGAGAATCGAACTCGGGACCTCTCGCACCCAAAGCGAGAATCATACCACTAGACCAAATGCCCATGAACACAGGACTTCCTCAAATTAATTGATATGTATGTTAATAAAGTCAAACAACTCTGCTACTTACACTACTACCCGTTTTTCGGATCTATCATATGTGTATTACATATATGGTTCGTGCGTCCAACATTTCGTGTACTTACATATTGATTTTTAAAATAATAATTGCATAGTTGCATAATAATACACATAATTTTGTGCCTACATGGTTTTCATTATATAATATATTTTCACTATTTCTGCCTGCGCACACACACATACATATTACACACACACATGCATAAGTAATTATTTGTGCATACAATATTTAACTACATATATATACTAAAAACATATTTATCTCCATATCCTAGAAAAATCCCGCACACACACACTGCGCACACATCTGTTGGCGGAAGCTCCATTCCGTACTCAAAAATTGAATCGTTAAACTTACTAACTATTTCATTCGTGGATCCCTTTTCAATTTTGTGTGTGGACACTATAATAGCACTGCCCAATCTAGGCATCACACACACACACACACACACAATATACGCAATGGTTTTTGTGCGTGTCAATACGCATACGTAGAAAACTAACTAAGCATTATATATATACATATAATATATATAACCAGGATTCATATATTCTAGCATATATTACGTATAGTTTAGCCTGTGTAATCATTATACGTGTGTACACACACAGGTATAATGTACGTATGTATGCGTGTGTATTGCAACAATCTAAATGAAACTTGAAAATTAAACATTAAATACAACGTATTACCAGCGGTCAATTAAAGGGAGTACAGGGAACGTTTACAAAAAGGTTTAAGTCTCTCTCTTATACAGAATATGTACATCGATAATATGTCATTCGTATATATTATTGTTAAGATTTATAGATTTATAGTTAGAAAGATTTATAATTAGGAAACTATATACATGAAGCACATAGTATATGGATGCAAAACCACTAAACCAATTACTGTATGTCTTTAGTACCGGTGTATGTGTTTGTGGCGTACCTAATATACTTAGTCTGGAAGAGGCACAGGTGCACGCCGGATGGGTTTTCCTCTCGAACAAGTCGACAGCACAGCCTATACAAACCAAACACGGATATACGCTTACATATGATATGTTACATGAGGTGAGTAACATATCATATATATATCAAATACACACACACACACAACTATATGTGATAATGTATATCATAACACATACAAGCATATATACGTTTAGTTATATAACAGAATAAACCATATATTAATGATGTTGTATCAGTGCAGTCTCTTTCTCTCTCTCATAAACACATACCCCATCAGAGAGACAAAAATGTAAGAAAAATAAAACTTACTGTTGTTGTAATGATTCTCTTTTGAAGTGGAAATAAAACCTCACCAAAATTCCTAATAAGCCCCCGATTGTATACGTTATTTCTCACTGGCTCATACTTCTTACTGAAAAACCCACAGCTCCATGTGCTCTCTTTTATATCAAGTTCTTCCTGAGCTCTTCTACCTTCTGCATACCATCTCTTGTATATATCCCATTTGTAAACCTGTTGATAGTACAGTCCGTTTGTAAACTGTGTATGGAACAAAATATATATACGCTCTGTTTTATATGTGTATGTACAATGTGTAGGTGACTATATATATATCTAAATTATATATGCATTCTATATGGTATGTTAATAGGTGTATGTACGCCTGTATATATGTGCGTCGTCTATATGTATGTATAGCATTGCATATGGTATAACATATATAATCTTCAGAAGATAACATACATGACTGACAAGTACACACATACACGACACACGCATGTAGTACTGTTGTTTGTCATTTATGTAGTGTATAGAGCTAACCTCGTTTGTAGTTGTATTTCTTCCTACCAAGTAAACGTGATAAACAGAAATGCCGCTAGTAAAATCAAAACAATTAGTAGAAAAAGCATCAGTAGCACTTGATAATTGTAGAAGGTAAGCATCCACTGTAAATGAATCATTACACACATGCACAGGGTGGGGTGGGGTAATAACCTGTACAAGATGTGGGGCTTGATCCCAGAACGTAGTTAATCCGTAGACTGGACAATGCTGAACATTATTCAAATGTTTACACACACACGCACGAAACTTACAGGTAATCCTTTCTAAGATTCTGTGTTCTTTAACCTCGCCAGCCAAGATGGCAATAAGCAGGGCTGCTCCATACAAGCACAATAAACAATGCCTAAAAGAGCACATCAGCTAGCTTGCGAGCGTGTGTGGAAGAAGTATAATTACCAAATCAAAAATGACAAGAAATATCGTAGATTGTTTGCTCCAATACAAGTGTTCTACAGAAAAGTCCCCAGTAAACATAAAAGCAAATTATAATAAATATAGTATGCCTCACTATTGTGTATGTTTGCATACATACATTTATATAGTAACACGCACGTGCCCACACACATACAATGCAAAACTAACCATCCAACCACAATGATGATCAAAACGGGCAATACATCGATTGCAAATACTGCAGTGCTTTGATCTTGCAGGTCTGCACACACACAAGGTCATTAAACATTTATTAAAACAATTAATTATGTGATTATAATAATGAATACCTTACTATATAACTTACCGAGGAATATTACAGGTTGAACACGTTTTCTCTACAAAAATAGTATCATCAAAAGGGTAAATATTTTCGTGTGTTTGCACATTCGAAGCTGTAATTACTCCAGGATCAGAAAAACTAGCCATCAAGAATATTCCTATTCCAATTACAACTGCCAGAGGTCCCATGTATCTGTTTAATGGTTTAACTAAAAACTTTTACTATAAATTTTAAAAATATAAGTAGCTTATATTAATAAGTTTTTTCATACAGTTGAGTACAGTATGAAATTGCATACCTGTGTATGGATGATATGTACAGGCCAGGGATGAAATGAAACGATGTAAAATAGTATGTAACAAAAGCTCCTACAATGATGAATAAGTAAAATATCTGCAAAAACAATTAAAACAGTATGCATGAAATTTAAACAATATGAACACACACACGCACGTGTATATGGCACGTACTTGTAAAATGGGATTAGAACGCTCGCAGCATATGTGTTCTACATATTCATAGCTGCGGACACCCCTTGAACCACAACAAAACTGAAGAATTCCCCTGCAAAACATATTAAGTAAATCAAAAACACACTAGCATATAATTTCATTTCTAAATATACTTACATCTACTTATCATATACTTTTGCACTTACACTTACTAAAATACTAGACTTAAGTATTTAGCATATTGACGTTAATCCGATGATTTTGTGATAAATTAACAAGCAATAATCTTCAGACACTCTCTCTCTCTCCCCCCCCCCCCCCCCCACACACACACACACACACACTGATTAAGATGATTAAGTAGACTTAGGTATTTAGTGTATTCATGTTAATAACAGGAGTTTGTGATAAATCCATCTTCATAGCCAGGAAGCATGCACGCACGCACGCACACACGTCTAAGTTATTTAAGTTGCAGGCTGAGCCACATGCAACAAATACATACATACACATGTACACCTCTCTATCTCTCTCTCACACACGCTCATGCACATATATACCCACAGAGTACAACCACTTACAAGAATATGTAGGTATATATGGATTTGCATGTTTTGATATAATTCCAAGCTTGTAAACAACCGAGTGTGAAGATTATGATATAGATACAGGCATATATTTGTGTATGTGTATGTATATGCATAAATGCTAAACATATAAAATCCAATTGGAAATTACTTACTGGAGGCAATCACAAGCGCCGCCCGAGATCCAGAGATAAAGGGAGCGCACCGGAGTGTGATCGAACACAGGCCAATCTCCGCACAGGAGCGTTACCAGGATGAACATGAGCAGCCCAGATAGACTATGAGCATCCATTCCTCCTGTAGCAAAGTCCAGGAGCTCCATTAAACAGTTTTTAAAAACCCTAAAAATGTTTTATCACTACGTCCGGAGTTCAAATCTTGGGCATCCGCAGAATTGATGTTCCTTATTCCCATTCTAACTCTATATCAAACATATAAATCAAATGTTTTGCATACTCGAATATTACACTCATTAAATATATTACAGCTCCTTAAAGATTTAATTATGGTTGATAAACCAGTAAATTAGGTTACATGAACTTTTATACCGTTATAGAGTTTTTTTTATCACTTTTTAAAATCATTTTTTAATTAAATTTCTATTAATTTAAAAATAATCTTATACACTAAACCCATGCGACTTTTAACTTTTCACGTTGACTGTAAAGCGCTATGGCGGGCAATGGTGTGGGCTGCTATACGTCTTCCTAATAGTGCAGCCGTAGCTTATAGCGTGTCCGTGGTGTTTGCTGCGTGAATCGACTTCTCTGGTCCGATTGGGGAGTGAATCCAGCTGGTAGACAGCTCTAGAGATGTCTTGTTGAGTACGAGTCGTTCTCCTTGGCAAGGATGTGAGGTTTGTGAGATTTGCTCTGTTCTGCTGTGTGCCGGGCAAGCGGAATATGGACAAAGCGTACATTCCTGTTCCGTGTGTATGTATGTAGCAGTCTGGTCAGCTGGAGCTTACTGTGAAACGTCTACTGGGCCTACTGTGTAATGTTTGTATTTATCTCTGCGTTTGTCCAGACCGGGTAACGCCGTGCGGCATTGCCGTTCTAGACTGAGAATGTGATTTTAATGTACTTGTCTAGTCCAAAAATTGAGAAATCGGATTGAAAACTCCCGATTCTAATGAAATTTTGCTGACTTTCTTGTTTGTCGGACAAGTGGAGTCTTCGTGCAACAACGCAGATTAAGACCTAGTGTTGGTGCTGCCAGTCGGGATTCTCTGACGACTCAATAGTGGTGATTTTGTTGTTATTGTTGGGCACGGAGATTCGGTGAAGGCAAGCATTATTGAAGTAGCTTTGCAATTTGTTGGTGGGACGTGCTATAATACTTCATGAAAGGATGTTAGGATGTAGTTTAAGAAGTGGTGGCTCTGCTCCTTGACCAGCCATTTGGTGCGGACTATGTCTTCCCGGATATGCAGAGAAAGGGAGGGACTGTTTAACACCTGATTCTCCAAACGGACTGCTTTCTGAGTATGGGTGTGACTTTGGCTGGGATCTGTACATGCTGGGGTTGGTTGGTGTAAGCTTGCATGCATGGGTTGTGGCACATTAGCGACATCATCTATCTTGGTTAGAGTTTGGCTTGATTTCGGTGGTTGTGGCATAATCCCAAGTCCCTTCCACGGCCTGCCTTGCTCTACAAAGATTGAGGTATGTGTATGTATATTGTTTTAGTTAATCATTTTGTAATAATCCATTATACTTTTGTATGCATATTAACAGGAAACTGATCTTATGTGTTATGTTCTGTATTGCAAACTGTATATATATTAAAATGTAATATATGAAATTTCAAAATGTTATTATTAACATACATAAAAACACATTTCCCAATGTGTTTTTTTTTTTAATATACTCAGTAGAAAAATGCAGTACTGCGGTGTCACCGTTTAGTTCTGGTACTAGTTGAAGTCTTCCACACATCTGTTATATACACACATGCATGTTCACGTTAAAGTCAGAATTTTATATATAAACAGGAGAGAATTTGATAACTTTTTAATACACGTTTATTAAAAATGCAATTTTGTAAAGTGTTGAATTTTAAGTTTACTTATTTCAGTAGGTTTCAGTAGAGACATGGAATTTGGATGTGTACGAGAATATCAAAGGAAATTGCAGCAGTAACTGGTAGCTTACTTATGAAATACAAATTTGATGAGAATAAAATGGACTTGCTCAAGGTTCTGATCATTAGTTCATGTGACACAGGTACTGTGTGTGTGTGCATGCATGTGCATGCGAGTGTGTACAAGAGAGAGAGGTATATATAAAGAGAGATACACATATATAAATGTGACACTTTGTACAGAAATGTATGTGTATACACATTTATAAGGAATATATAATGTGTTTAAGGGAATATTAGGGCTTAGGGTTAGGTGCGATTAATAAATGTGTGTAGGCGTGCGGGTGCACACGTGGGCATGCATACGTTTATTTAATTAAAGAAATATATAATGAAACATGAGAGAGAAAAGGGTGAATTTAGAAAAGTGTAGGTTTTTTCAAATTAACGTTGGACTTTTATTTGTGTTGTCAAATTATCACGCCAAAGTGTATGTTAAGGTGTGTGTGTGTGTAGGAAAAGCTTTATTAATGTATTTTGAAGAGAAAATAAAAGAATCTAAAGAGATTAAATATGTAATATTGTCTTTTTAAGTAATTTAATTTTAAATGATTATTTAAGGGTTTTTTTTTTTTAATTTACACACAGAAATGTATCTGTAGTTAAGTACTATTTACATATATACATATTCACTTACACAGAACATTTGTTTTTGTTATTTATGTTTTATATAAATAAATGTTTTTTTAAACAAATGAACAACACAAGAGTTTGTAATTTTCATATTCAAGAGTTATAAACTTCTACTGAAGAACAAATATTGATTTGGATTGTGAAAACTATATGTAATATATATATTATAATAATATATTTTTATTAATTAATATTTATTATATGCTTATAAGTTATTAAACTAAAAAGAAAAAGAATTAATGAATTGGACATTTTTAAATTTTGCTTCAATAATGGTGAAATCTTATTTAGTACTTGTTTGTATTTAGAAATGTCAAGTTCATGAACTCTTTTTATCTTTTGGTGTAATAATTTACAAACCTGAATAATGTATATATTTGTATATTATAGTAATATTACTTGAATTTTTAACAATGCAAATCGATGTTTGTCCTTAGTATTCTTAAATGTAAAAAATGTAAAACTCTTATGTTGTTCATTTATTTAAAAAAAATATTTTATTATATAAAGATATAAGCAACAAAAATAAATGTTTTGTGTGTAATATGTATATATTTAAATAATGTATAATTACAATGTGTAAATTAAAAATAAATAAATAAAACCTTAAATGATAATATAGAATTGTAATTATTACTTATTTAACCTTTTTAAATTCTTCTGTTTTCTTTTTAAATTACATTGTTAAAGTTTCTCCTTACTTACACATTGCTCACAACCGATTTTTTATAATTTAACAACTTATATACGAGCTTTTAAATTAAACCTAATACATGATTTAGAAAATTCTGGACTTCTTTTTTTTTAGATTCATCTTCTTCTCTCTCTCATTGCACTGTAAATCTCCCTAATTAGACATGCACACGCCTATGCATGCGCCTGCATGCCCACGTACACACACTTACCAATTGCATTGGCTAGAAAATGTGGCTACCTTAAACACTAATATTTTCTTAAACACATTATATATGCCTTGTAAATGTATGCACATAGTATATACATATACACATCTTTGTACAAAGTCATATAAATATATACAAACATGTACATATATATTATACCTTTCTATCTTGTACACACACACATGGTACATTCTCATTAAATATGCAAGTGACTAGCTAATGCCGCAATCTCCTTTGATATTCTTGTACAGATTTAAATTTTATCTTTCTACAGAAACCAAACAAAGCAAATAAGAAATCAATACTTTGTAAAATGCAATTTTTTAAATTAAAAATGTATTAAAAGTTATTAAATTTTCTCCTGTTTAATTTTACATGTTACACTTAGAATTCTGATTCTAAAGTGAATATGCATGTGTTTATATAACGTATGTGTGAAAGACTTCAACTAGTACCAGAACCAAACAGTGACACTGCAGCATTGCATTTTTCTACTGAATATAATTACGTTAATAATAACTTTTAAAATTTTCATATATTACATTCTAATATATATACAATTTGCAATACAGAACATAGCACATAACATCAGTTTCCTGTTTATATGCATACCTAGAGCAGGTACACCCCACCGTTATCATGAACTCTATTTATAATCATCATTATATGTATATTGTTTCTTGTGCCAAGGTTTTTTAAAATAAACACCTCATTTACTAATCATCCTAACTATTGAACCACGTGCATTAATCTGACAGCCATTTAAATCTTGAACCTCGTGACTACATTTGATAATCATTATAAACTTTATTTTAATTCACCGTTAAACTTATATTTTTCTTAAGCCTTCAAAATTGTGATCTTTTCAAATAAATGTCACATTCAGTGAACATCTTAAATATTAAATTCACATGGACCTATTTGACAACCACTTAAATCATAAATTCACATGGTTATTTAATAATTATTATAAATTCTTTTTATAATCCACCATCAAACTTTTTTTTTTTTTATTAAACCTTAGTCTTTTATGGCACTATATAACACCTTATTCAATAATTGTTATAAATATTAAATTAGGTGACCCCATCCAATGGCTATTTAAATTTTAAACTCATGTGATTTTATTTAATAATTATTATAAACTCCTTTCATGTTTAACATTAAATATATATTTTTTAAACCATTGGTGCCAAGGTCTTTCAAAATAAACACCTCATCAAATTGCCATCTTAAATATTAAACTCAGGTGGCTTTATTTAATAATTATCATAAACTCTCTTTATAATTCATTATTGAACATATATTATTTAAATCGTTGGCATGGAGGTTTTTCAATATCTATACGTAATAATTATGTATAACATCAAATCACTTACATTTTAAACCTTTGGCACTTACATAAATCTAGTTCTAGCATGCGCTTGCATAACGGGCAAGCTGAGGTACATAAAGTTGCACATTGAGATTAATATATATATGACATGTGTGTGCCACTTTATAGTCACCCTTTTTCCCAATCAGAACGAGTGCTTATTTTTAAATGCAAAATTTACATTTTAAATGCAAAAGTTGCATTTTAAAATATTAACAAAAGTTAATTAGATGTGATTATGATAAATGACAGCTAACTAGTAAAAAGCTGGGTTTCCGAATTTAAAACATGAAATTATTTATTGAACACATGAGTGCAAGTGATTCTTAAAGATAAAATATGAGATCCTTATTTAAGATTGCACTAAATTTTATGTTGTTATTCATACATATCCTTCTTAAACATCTAAATTAATTTTTGCTTCCTAACAGTGGTTTGCCACTACCAATATAGTGAATCTAGAACATGTGAGATGATTAAAGAGCAGACTTGTAATTTAAAATGTCGGTGTTGAAAGGGTAATGTGTGTATATCTCCTCATTATTTTCTTGGGCCGCCGCTGGGCTGCAATACCAATGTTTAAATTCATATTAATATCATTGATTTATTTGTCCTTGCGTTTGGTTGAATTTCAAGCTGCTAGCATGTAACACGTGACCCAAAGATATTACAGGGTTGTCAAGATGTCCACACAACGGCCTTGGAACCATGTGTCAACCTCAACTCTGTTGCTCTCTCTTACTGTTTCAGTTGGCCGCTCAGACTTCTATTACTAGCTTGATGATGGCTCATGGACCTAGGTAGCTGATCCTACCAGCTGCTCCTAGTGGCCCTGGCTGGCTGCTCCTAGCTGGCTGGCTAGGACCATTATTGCATCCTCCTCTACTACTACTTGTAGTACCTTTGTGGCTGAAAACCCTAGAGCCAAGCTCAAACGGCCACGCCTGCTACCACACCCTTGTGCACGATCTGCAACTTCATAGCCACACCCACAATCTGCTGCAACTCCACAGCAGAACCACCGCAACTCCATGACTGTGGCACTACACCCACAAGCAACAATGGCAACTGCATAACCACACCTGCTCTCCCTGCATCCACACCATGCTGCTCCTGACACAGAGATAGAACAGAGATTAGAAAATGAAGAGAAAAATAGGTAAGAAACTTATCACTTAAGTTATGCCACTACGTTGCTCAAAGATCTAACTTAAAACTTATACAATCAAGTGCCTTCTCATTCATTAAGATTCAGAATATTCAATGAATTGTTTTTCGGACTAGTGGACCTCAGAATTTGAGGTTTCAAATACTTAAAGACTTAGGCTAATTAGCATTAAATTTATAATCAATTACATTCAGAATACCAAAATTGTTTTTTAAAAAATACACTGTTTAAAATATTTCAAATATATGCATATGCAACCCATAGCTTTGGTTTGTCAGTTGCATGGCCATATGGCAATATTTCCCTGGTCAAAAATTCTTTAGAAACCCGACAACCTACATGAGCAAAGTCCTCAGCTGGAAGAACCACACCCTGGACAAATCTTTCCTACAGACAAATCTTCATTGCTAGCTGGATTGTACCTCGAAGGTAGTTGCCTTCTTAATGGGAAAACAACCCCCCCCACAATTGTAACCCACCCATAAACGTACCTCCATATCCCAAAACATATTTGTGTGACATATCCAGTCCTCACTTGAAGAGTCTTTAATAAGTGTGTGGACTTTAAGCACACAAACTCGTCAAGTGCTCTGTTCGAGTGTTATATTGCTTACATTTTCTAAGTGTATCCCGGCTTCTTGGCAGCACCTTCACATGAGAAGTGGCTTCAACAACTTGCCCCCCTAATGTTTTTATGTAGGCAAACTCTAACCAGTTGGTATCGTCATCTTTTGTCCCATATGTTTCCTATAATTAAAAAGAAAAATTGTCAATAACACTATTCTAAAAATAAAATAAAAGAAAATATTTTTTAAAATAAGAAAAATATTTTTCTAAATTTGAAAAAAAAAAATATCGCCGTCTGTCTTTACTGCTCGGCCCTCTACAGCACACCGAACAACCACCTTATCTAATCACAAGTCATCTTGTCCACATCTGAAGCTGTAGGAGCATTTGGGAAGAAGGTAATTATAGTTACCTCTTTCCTATGCTCGCCACCCTATATTAAAATAAATTAGTGCTATAACAACAATCTCTCTAAAAAGCATAAAATACTTGCATTTTTTTTAAAAGGTTGAGATGCACTGCAATCTCCTAGCGAGGTTTTAGTCACAATGTGAGATGTTGTTGCAATGCCAGCTTCAGATATTGGAGCAGCTGGTGGTTGTTGTGACATAAAGCGAGGCCCATGGGAGTTTGGTGTTATATGTTGGAATGGCTGATATGCGTAAGACGATTGCTGCTTGTATGGAGTGGACGGCATTTGCTGGCCAGGTGGATGAGCATAAGATGGTGCTGGCATTGGTTGGTATTGTAGAACCTGTGGAACTAGGAATACTTTGGAGGACACTATTGCTGCTGCTGACTCAGGAACTGCATAAATGCTTGTTGGACAAAAGCTAAAAGTCCCTGTTGTTGAAGAGGGCTTAGAGGTATTGCATACTACCCTCCCCAGAGGACTTGTTACTGCTGTTGTAACATTGGAGCTGCAGGTTGTCCTCCATCACTTTGAATATATTTGTCCATCATAGAGCATTGAAGCATAGTGTATCTGGGAAGCATTTTTTACCTTTCCTTTGCCTGGTGGCCTCCCCTGTAGAGTAAAATCAATTCATGTACCAAGAGAGAGGAAATCTTACCATAGTAAGCAGCAACTTCCAAGACAATCGTTGAGACATATGCATATACCCGGGCCCCCAACTACACGTATCAAGGAATGGGGGTAGAATTAATACGTAGAGTTGCAGAAACTCCACAGGCAGGCTTCGTTCTTCCTCAGTGGCAGTCTGGTTGACGACAAGTCCATGATGGAAGTTGTCCTAGTGTCAGAGGTCAAGAGCTTGTTTGAGGACCTGCAGAGGTGTATCCTGGTGTTGAGGCAAGGTTTGTCTAGCAGTCATGAGTGGTTCCAGGATGCAACAGCGAGGACATATCAATGCTAAAGGAAGTGCAGTTTGCTGAGGATATATTAATTCTACTCGCACACGAGAAATCGATCAATCTACAACGCAACGCACACCCCATATCGATCTCCCCTGTTCTTGTACCTTCAAACCTTTAAACTGCTTGCCAATTCCGAATCTCGTGGCCATTCTGTGAGGGATTCTGTGGACCGTTTCCCTTTCTGCGTGTTTATAAAGTATATTCAAATACTTATATATACCGAAATCCAATAAAAGGTACCGGTACAGACTATTTGACAGGATTTAGGGTTAGGGCGTTCGAAGTAGGATCAGCGTGGCTATGGCGCTAGGTATGCGGCTTGTGTGTGTGTTTGTGTGTTTGTGCGTGGTGTGTGAGAGAGAGAGAGATAATTGTGGTGTGTTGACAGTGGAATCGAATGCCGACGTTCTGAAGCGCGGACGCTGGGGAGATCCCTGGATTACTGATTTGTGTTTGATAGAGCCTCTTCATGAAGCAAAGGAAGCGAAGTGGCATTATATCCTGACAAGGAAGCAGAAAGATACTGATTTGCGTTCATCAGAGACTCGTCATGGTCCTCTGAAAGCAAAAGAAGCAGATTTCTTAAGCGAGTACAAAGGTAAATGTAGGATTTATATATTATATATAATATAAACTGAGATTCATGTACTCATTTGTTCACAGTGAAACGTCGCGATTCGACACAGACTCGCTTAGATCCTCCAACAAAGAAAGCAAAGCATGAGGATCCTCTTAAGCTAAAGGTAGAAGCACAGTCTCCCAAGCTGACTCAGCCAGAGTCAAAGGGGCAATTCGTTTGCTACGTCGGGGGCCTTTTCTACAAGGTAAACCATAGCGATTTGAAGAAGGCTTTTGCTGAGTTTCAACCCATTCGAGCAAGGGTAGGTTTTCAACGCAGACACACATACATGCACACGCGCACACACACACGTATGTATTATATATGTTTATATATGTTATATATAGGTAAAAACGGACGAAGAAGGGCGTTCTCTGGGCTATGGGTACGTGGAGTTGAGGAGCAAGGAGACGCTGGATCGAGCCCTGGCGAAAATGCAGAACGCGGAACTTAGGGCAAAGGGGTGGAAGTTGCAAGTGAGTGATTCCAACTCTGTTTGGCACATAATCTTGCCGGAGGAGAAAAGGAACGTGCCACCACGTCTTCTCAAGGGACAAGTAGTTGAGACTTATGTTCTCTACACTGGCAAAAGGGTAAGTGTGTGTGTGTGTGTGTGAGAGAGAGAGAGAGAGAGAGAGAGAGAGAGAGAGGTGAATTATGCATATGAATGTAGGTGGATGAGCATGTGAAATATCTGCTCGGGGAGGAGGACTTGCCTGAAGAAGTTCCGGGGGTGAGCAAACTCATATATGAGTGCGCCAAAGCACACATGCAGTATCTGGATATACCTTCGAGTGTCAAAGAAGAGGAACGGCGTGAGTGGATCAAGGAATGCCTGGCGGAAATTTTAACGTGTTGGTATGGCAAGGGCATTATTCGATCGCCTGAAGATTAATCTAGTACTTAAGTGTCTTATAGTTTACTTCATGCAAAATATGATTTTAGAATTGGTAATATTCATTAACATTCTATCAAAATTTATTAAACGAATATACACTAATAATATTAGATTAACACTGCTGTATATTGCATTTGTTTAAGAAAAGAATTAAATCCATGGGAAGGATACTTTTACATTACGATTTGCTTTTTTTTTTTTTTTGATATGCATTGACTTAGAATTATACATATATGCATGAAAGCAAGCAAGTAGTGGGCGGGTCCTTCTAGTTCATCGTCTTGTGTCTTGTTTAAGTGATTAGCTTGAAATCACAATGTGGCAGATGGTAAAGAGGAATCTGTACTTGTAGTCCTTGTGACAAAAAACACACAAGCGCGTGATATGTGTGTGTTGTATTTGTATGTGTGTCACAAGACTAAAAGCAGTTGTGTGTGTGTTGTGTGCGTGTGGGGAGAGAGAGAGAATTTATAAACTGGGCTTCAAGTTTTTCTAAGCCCCAATATTACTATTCCGAAATCAGCTCATTATCTATTTATGTTTATACATTGTATAGACATGTAACAGATACATAGTTTAGATACATGTAAATTCGAGACACTCTCAATCACTTTCAATATGATTGACTATATATAAAGGCTAGGTTTCATTTGTCTTTAAAAAGAGGTTGGTTGCATTTTGTGTTTAGTTCACTAGTTGATGTTTGAATTTGCTAATTGATGTTTTTATAAATATGATTTAAATACAAGTTAATGTTTGAATTTGCTAATTGATGTTTTTATAAATATGATCTAAACACAAGTTGATGTTTGAATTTGCTAATTGATGTTTTTATAAATATGACCTAAACACAAGTTGGATGTTTGAATTTGCTAATTGATGTTTTTATAAATATGATTTAAACACAAGTTGATGTTTGAATTTGCTAATTGATGTTTTTATAAATATGATCTAAACACAAGTTAATGTTTGAATTTGCTAATTGATGTTTTTATAAATATGATCTAAACACAAGTTGATGTTTGAATTTGCTAATTGATATTTTTATAAATATGATGTGGCTGTGGTTCATGACGATTCTCTGAAATGAAATCCAAAATACAAGATTTGAAACAAAAAATTTGATAAAACACACATATTTCAATATTGAGTTCCAATTTGGAAGCAACAAATAACATAATAGATAAGAAGATAAATCTATTTTTATGTCTTTAAACACTTTACAAGATAAAAGACACTAAAAAAAAGATAATGTTATCTAAGTGTTATCTAAAAAAAGATAATGTTATTTAAGTGTTATTTCTATCGTAATATGATATATGAAATCAGTTTGAAGCCCCATTCTAACTTTGAATTTGAAATTTTTTTACGTTTTAAATACCTAGAGCTTTTACAAACAAGATGTGACTCATGTGTCTTAGTAAATATTTTAATGAAACTCACAAAAGAGATCTTTAAGGATGAATCCATTGTACTTAAACTCAATAAAAGTCCGAATCAACACTCAAATTATAAAGTTTATGTGGTACATGGCCTCTTATAATAATTAATCAGCCCTTTGCTTTGTGATTAAATGTAAGAGTACTATCACTTATTACCAGTGGTTAAATCCGTAGTCAAAAAATGCTACGGAAATGTTTAATTACTAATGTAATTACTAGTTTACTAATTATTAATTTAGTTTAATTACTAATCCGTAACATTTTTTTACTACGGCATATATCACTGCTTGTTACAAGAGGGTTGTGTACTCTACCAGTTGGTGATGCATGATACATGACTCTGTGGTACAAACTTTGAGACAGAATTATGCTCCATTAGAACTTCCTATAATTCTACCTTATTAAATAGACCCATGTATCATGTTATCACCAATGGGTAGGTATATGGGCCCCCTTATCAGCCTTTTGCTTTTGTGGTTGAGTGTAAGAGTACTATTGTTACACTCCTACGACACCATACCTAGATGCTGCCTAACTCAACGACCACCTTAAAGTGCTCTAGCTCATGCAAGTTGAACTCCACTCCCAAAATTATTACATTGTTGTTACATTATTACATTGCTTCAAAGTTAGGTCTCTAATTAGGGCCTCACATGATTAGCTTAAGCACAAGATCAATCACAGTCAACCTTTGACCAAGACCATGGACCAACGTTCGGCTGTAACATTCTTACCCTTATGAAAGAAGTCTTTGCCCTCAAGGACAAATTGTGTACACTTTGTAAAGATTTACATCGACAATTTTTTTTAGAACAAGTTGCTTTAAACATCCTCCTGATCAAGACTCATTTGACTTTTTAAATGAGTGTACTAGTACTTCTCCACGTACAAGGGCCCTCTTTAATTTGACTCACATGAAACATAAGATGTAGTTGCACTCCCTCAGGCAACCTCAACTTGTAAGCCACAACATTGATCTTTTCAATGATCTCGTATGGATCAGCATACTAAGGACTTAGCTCACACTTCCCAGTCCGCAATAGTTGTAGAGAATTGCACTTCAATGAGGAAGCAAAGATGAGTTGCATAAACACTTTGTCTCCTACATTGAACTGTTTGTAAGTGTGCTTCTCATCAGTTAGCCTTTTAGCTTGGTCCCTTGCCTTAAGTAAATTCTTCTGACACATCAAAAGTATTTCATCCATCTCCATAGCCAAGCTATGAGCTTTGACATCCTCTCTCACTACTGCCCAGCATATTTCGACATCTGTTGGAGACCAATGATGCTTACCTTTATAAGCATATAAACAAACCACATTATTGTAAGCAAACTCAACCAAAGCAAGAACTTGTCCCACTATTCTTGCTTCTCAGCTACACAGGTTCTCAACATATCCTCTAGAACTTAGTTCACATGCTCAGTCTGGCCATTTAACTGCAGGTGATCTTCACTACTAAAGTTCACCTTAGTGCTGAGTCCCTTCTACAAAACTTCACCAAAAATGCCGAAGTGAACTTGTTATCTTAGATTAACAATGTTCTCTAGCATCCATGCTCAGGATACACATGCATTAGATACACCAATGTGAGCTCCTTCGCTGTTACATTCTTTTTCAAAGGAATGAACTTAGCATACTTGCTCAAGCAATCCATAATAATCCACACATGGTCATTGCAATGCAGTGTCTTTGAAAGATGTGTGATAAAATCCATAGAGATACTCTCCCATCTTCCTTAAAGCACTTCCAAAGGCATTAGCAATCCAAGCTTAGCCACTCTCTTGGCCTTAACCAATTGACACTTAGCACAAGTGTGAACATACTCCCAATGTCCTCCTTCATGTTAGGTTAGAAGAATTGACGTTTCACCAAGTCATACGTCTTGTCCTCTCCTCCATGTCCAACAAATGGACTATCATGCATCTCCTTCATGACTACTACTACAAGTTATGTCATCTTAGGCACTAACATGCGTCACTTGTATCGTAGTAAACCATTTTGTTCAACATAAGGCTCCACCAAACTGCTGAGATATTGCTGATAAGTTAGATCCTTAACTTATGTTTTGCGAATCAAAGAAACCAAACCTCCTTCAATCCTAATGGACAGTCATAAATCTTGAAAACTCATGTAGAAACACCAACCAACGAGCCTGCCTAGCATTTAGATCCTTTTGATCTGAGATGCCTCAAAGGTTTGTGATCATTCGGAGTCCTTTAAGAATAAGAAGCATGTGAAGGAGATAGGACGGGAGGAAGCGAGTTCGAAGGATAAAAAAACTCTAAGCTCCAAGGTTTTATTTATGGTATCTAAAAAGCTAAGTTGTGTGCTTGGGAACATTGCTGCAGTTGTTTTAGAAGCTAATTCTGGCAATCTGATTTGCTTTGAAGGAATGGTCAACGGAGTTCTGATGTTAGTTCTATTTGATCCTAGTAGCAGTGATGAGTTCATCTCTTTAGCGTTGGTGAAGAGATTGAACTTGCCAACTAAAAGGACTGATACGTAAACGGTGGAAGGAGCTGCTACTTGTCACAAGAGCAAAGTGCCTATGTAGAACTTACATTGGAAGTTGGAGATGAGTCCTTCAAGGAGCAATTCATCTATAACAAAACTTTAGAGGAGCATGTGGAACATCTATGTCTAGTGCTACAAACTCTTAGGGAGTAAAAACTATATATTAAGCTCTTGAAGTGTGATTTTGCTAAGGAAGAGGTGGAGTACCTCGAGCATATTGTTTTTAAGGATTGTGTTGCTTCTAATCCTAAAAGGTAGATGCACTGAGGCATTGGCCTATGCCTAAGGATGTGCAAGAACTTATGAGTTTTATAGGCTTGGCTAATTACTATCGTCGGTTCATTCAAGGCTTTAATTGTTTAGCTCTTCCTTTAACATTTGATGAGGAAGAATATTATGTTTGAGTGGTCTACAAGGCAAAGTGCAGCATTTGAAGCTTTGAAGATTGCGTTGACAACAACACCAGTGTTAGCTATGCTAATGAGAATGAGTCTTATGAGTGTACACATATGCATTTGGCTATGCCATTGGAGGAGTTCTTATGCAAGATGGTCATGTCATTTTTAGAGACAAAAGCTAAATGATACGGAGTGTTGGTACTTGATTTACGATCATGAATTAATGGTTGGTCTAAGGTGATAGATTAAGATTTTGATCCACAAGGGCATGGGTTCAAATCCCACTCTCGACATCACATAAAATGTTATGTTATGTACTTTATTGTGGCCCATGTACTTTTTTGTGAGCCCTAAACTCTAATTTATACCGCTTGTACTTTATTATGAGCCCTAATTCCTAAAGTCATGCCATGGTGCTAAACTTGCAGCTAGTTTGCTCCTCACCCTAGCCTCTCACCTCAAATATTCTAGGGTCCTCACCCTAGCCTCTCACCCCAAATATCTAGGGATCTTGGAGACAAGATATAGTTATCATATAGAATTTTAGAAATAAGATATGGGATGTTGATCTCATGCTTTATTTTGAGTTTGAAGCTCCATAAAAAGAAATAAGATATGTGATGTTGGAAATTGATGCAATTCATGCAAACCTATGAGGTCTCGTGCTTTTTTTTGAGTTTGAAGCTCCATTAATATGTGATGTTGGCAATCAATGCAATTATACAAAACCTCTGAGGTTGAGGCCTCATAAGAAGAGAACAAGTAGCAATGGTGGGCATCAATCCCAACACCTCTTGCATGCCAAGCGGCGTTTTACCATATGGGCTACACCCCCACACAGTTCTTCTGTCTCACGGGTTTGTCCTAGTTGGGTGTCACTGTGGCGTGGCACTTTCAGTCAAGTCAGAGCACTTCTTAAATGGCTCGGGTGTGTCAATAGTCCAATGGACTTGGATTCGACTCCCAATTGATGCATCATGGTAGCTTTAGGGTTTAGGGTTTAAAATAAAGTACATAAAGTAGGGTTTAGGGCTCATAATAAAGTCATGTTATGTGATGTCAAGTGGGATTCAAACCCACACCCTTGTGGACTAGAACCTTAATCTAACACCTTAGACCAACTCAACCATCTCAATCCTGCCTTCAAGTGTTTCAACCTCCAAGTTACTTGGGTGTGGCCATGGCACTAGGTATAGGGTTTAGCATTTGACTTAGGGCTTTTGCTTTGATGGATGGCCTTTCCAAAACCATTTAGGTCTCATGTTGTGCCAGTCATCCTTCTAAGACTTTTCCTAGGTTAGGAATCCCAAATTGCGAGGTGCCATGGAATTCGTTTCCAAGCCGTGTTTGGGGAGTGGGCACTTGGTCTAGTGCTATGATTCTTGCTTAGGGTGTGAGAAGTCTTGAGTTCACTTCTTGAAGTGCCCTAACAATTGATTGCTCTAGATTGTTAAATAATCCATGGTAGCATACATTAATAAATTTAATCCTTGCCCTGCGTCATTGCATTCTCTTTCTTCCTTGGCATGCAAAAGGCTCTTGTGCTGCTTGTGGTTGTAGTTTAGTGGTGAGAATTTCACGTTGTGGTAGTGGAGACAGTGAGAATTTCAAATTGTGACCATGGAGACTTGTAATTTAGTGGTGAGAATTTCACATTGTGGCCATGGAGACTTGGGCTCAAATCCCAACAACCATATTGTTTAGTGCACTTGATTATTTAATAATGGTCCAACCAGGTGTCATTAGGTATTTATAAAATTTTTTAAGCAAAGTTAAAAATTACTTTCTAGAAAACCCACCCCAATTTTGACGTCTAGTTAAACTGAGTGGTTAATGTAGATGAGTTTGGTGTGTTAAGTAACCTTAGGAACACCCTAGGTTAGGTCATGGTCCAACCAGGTGTCATTAGGTATTTATAAAATTTTTTAAGCGAAGTTAGAAATTACTTTCTAGAAAACCCACCCCCAATTTTGACGTCCTAGTTAAACTGAGTGGTTAATGTAGATGAGTTTGGTGTGTTAAGTAACCTTAGGAACACCCCTAGGGTTGACCTAACCCTAAGGTTTTCTAACCCACGCCCTAAAACCCCCACCCCCTTGGGTAGGGTTTAAGGGTGGGAGTAAGATTAAGTTATAAGCTCATCTGTTAATTTAACTAAGGGGCTAAAATTATGTGCTAGCCCACTTACACATATAAGAAAAGAGGAGGGTGGCTCCGTCCCATAAATAAGGTAGAGTATGTAGGAGTGAGGGTTTCTGGGTTCATGATTGAGTTCGTTACTCTTCTCCTAGTGCAAGCTCTAGCTTGTGTCATAACGCACAACCCTTTGTTGAGCCGCCTCAACTTCCAAACAATAGGGGTACGTCCCACCTTCGGGGTAACCTACCCTTAATTGGTGATATATGACTAGAACGTCTGTCAAAATGCATGTTCCAAGGGTTAGAGGTTGAGGCATGTCCCCAACCTCCTCTTCCATGTCAAGTTAGGTGGCGCTCATAGTTAAGTAAGCCACATCTGTGTCCTTGTTTAACTGTGGGGGTGGAATCTTAGTTAAGGGGTTCACTGAGGGGTTCTAGAGTTGGCATTTAGTGCAACTTTTAAATCTAAGGGCTATACATGATAGCCCACATTATGGGAGACAATGACATGAAGATGTGACACTAGGCTAGACAACTCATAGTACAACGCTTGAGGCATGGGGTTGTGTCATGGGTTAGTTGCCAAGGGGTTGATACTCTACCTAACATGCATGCTTGTGCTCGCACTAGGGTGCTAAGCCTTGGGACATCAGCTCAAGGGAGGTTATGTCATAGTTTTTACTATGACTCCTCTTTACTTTGGACGTTGATTGTTGTTACCTACCGAACTATGTTGACAAGCTTTAAACATAATAGGAAACAGGCCTGCTTAGTGCACTTAGGTATCTAGTGATGGTCCGGCCAGGTGTCATTAGGTATTTGCAGGAAACTCTAGGTGAAGTTAGAACTTACCTTCTAGAAAACTCTTACCCTAATTTTTCGTGTCCTAGTTGGGTTAATGGCTAGTTTTAGTGAGTTCGCATGTTGGATATGTTTAGAGATACCCTTAGGTTTTGATAGGTTAGGGTTTAAGGGTCACAGGATCATTAATTAACTCACTAAGTATATTCCCTTTGGGAATGAGATTCTGTGCCAGCCCACTTATGTAAACAAGAAAACAGGGAGAGGGCGGGGGGGCCTCTATCACGTATATTAAGTAGTACATATAGGAGAGCTCATGGGTTCATGATTGAGTTCGTTGCTCTTCTGCCGATGCAAGCTTCAGCTTGTGTCGTTAAAGTACAACCCTCTGTTGTGCTATCCTAACTTCCAGATGACAAGGTACGTTGTCACGGGAAAATTTGGACCATCACCTTGGTAGCCCCTGGTATGCATGTAGTGGACTGGTCTTTTACTCGTATTATACTAGTCTTCTACTCGTATTATACATCTGCATTTCACTTTATTATTCACCTTCTTTTTTCTTGCATGGTCAAACTAGTCAACATTATTATGTTAATCCATATGATTAGTGCCTGCTTTGACCATGCACATTTTCTTTGTCTTCTTCCATGCACCTTCCTAGTCACCTTCCCAAGTCAAAGTCAAGTCACCTTCTTCCATAACCCCCATCATTTATGGGTCAAGCCCACCTTCTTCCATAACCCCCTACCATTATTCTTATGTAACCCCCATCTTACACCCTCTCTTACATCCCTACCCTACCCTACATGCATTCTTTATATTATTTTGGGTATATAAGGAACCAAGGCTCAAGGGTTTGAGAGAGAGGACACATATAGATATAGAGATATAGAGAAGAGTCTCTAGTTTCTTCTTTTCTTTTCTTACTTTGTAAATAGGTGTGATGACATTATTTTGTGTGTGCTCTATGATGAAATATAAAAATTAGTTAGTGTATCTTTCGTGTCATGAGTTTCATCTCATGTTTTCCCTTTTTTTTCTATTCTTTTATTCATGTGTGATCATTAGCAAGGACTACTACGATGCGCTATCACTAAAGCCATCAAGTCCCGAACATACGAGTCCCCGAATGATTTTCCTTCGACATGTTTTTGGTGCGGTGAGCGTGGAATGCTAATGTGCATTGTTTATGAATGAGCCTGAGCGTCCTTTCTGGAGAAGGTTCTTTCAACTTTCAAGGTCTCTTCAAAATCAAATATTGAAGTGTTGTTTTGAGCATCCACATGGGTTTGCTTTAAATAACAAGTTGGTGGTCATTCAAGCGTGGGGATTTGAAGAATTCAAGTTTGGAATACAACTTGCAATTGCGAATGTGCTTTTGAGGAGGCGAGAGGTGAATCGAGCATGGATCAAGATTTGGCACCCATGTGATAGTGGTGATATCGATGAGGCACATCGTTTGTGTATGGATCTTCCATACATTGATCCTCACATCGCAGTCGTGACAATATCTCGTTGGATTCATCCAAGTCTTTGGGAATCTTGTGGAGTGTGGAGTTTGGTGAAGCAAGAGTATTGCGCGCGTTGTGAGAGGTTCGGTTGTGCTTGTTAATGTGGCAAGTCAACTTTGATGGAGCATACAAGCCAAAGAAGCAAGTTGCGAGTGTAGGGGTCGTGCTAACTGATCCAGTAGGGAAGCGAATCAAAATTTCTGAGCCAACTTCTAGTGCTAATTCTTGCAATCAAGCGGAGTATTCTGCATTGATTCGAGGATTGAAGGAGGCAAGGAAACAAGGAGCGAAAAACGTGGTTGCGATTGGTGACTCTAAGTTGGTGGTGAACCAAGTGCAAGGTCAGTGGAAAGTGAGAAAGCCTGAGTTGTTGGTGCTTTCTGAGCGTGTTCAAGATCTCAAAAGGGGATTCGACACTTTTGAGATAAAGCACGTTCCTCGAAGAGAGAATCTAGAGGCTGACGAGCTTGCACAGAGGGGGGCATTGCCTCGTCAAAGTGACGTCTCTTCATCTACTTGTAATCAGGTGAAACCTTTGCCATTTTTACACTTGTAAAGATGGTGTCTATTCCAGTATATCATGGTCTGCAAAATGAGGATGCAGATCGGTATTTACGTTCATTTAAGCGAGCATGCATTTCGAATGGAGATAGAAGTTCTACCACTTGGGCAGAACTTCTACCATCCTTTTTGGAGGATGGAGCATTGAAGTGGTTTGAACGTCAAACTAGTGATGTTAAGGCTAGTTGGGAGAGGTTGAGTGAGGCTTTTCTAGGAGAGTATGGAAAGCCAGAGACATTGGATGAGGTCATGAAGCAATTGGATCAATTGAGGCAAAGTGAAGAAGAGAGTGTCAAGGCATTCAGTGAGCGTGTGTTGGAACTCCAATGTAAGCTACGAAGTGGTTTGGGAGTGGAGGCCTCCGAAGGACAGGAGGATGCATCCAAGGAGTCCAAACCAGCTGTGGGGATAGATGCATTGGTGTTCAACAAGTTTCTTACTGGATTGAAGCCGGTATTACGCCAGAAGGTAAAGAACAAAGAGCCTAGTAACTTGCAGGAAGCTGTGAAGATTGCTATGAAAAAGGAGGCACTTCTCATGGATCCTGATGAAGCCTCAATCTCAAGTAGCACCACAACCAAGGTTGGCACCAATTCTACAAACACCCCAAGTTGTGATTCCTGCAACCGTTCCAGTCAAATCATCTGAGTTGGAGAGTAGTATTGCCAAATTAACTTCAGATCTCAACGAACTCAAGTTGCATTTGCTTCAAGCAAAGCCAACAGGACCAAAACCTCCAAGGCCACCTAGGGATCGAGCTAATGTCACTTGTTACATTTGTAAACAACAAGGTCACTATGCCACTGAATGTCAAACAACCACGACCACAGGTGACATGTTTTACATGTAAACAGGTGGGACACTATGCAAATGAGTGTCCTCAGAAACCTCAATCAACTCCTGCACCACAACAGAGGGACCAACCTAGTGTTCATTTGGTGGAGTTAACAACCGAGCAAGGTGACTTGGATCTCTTAGGTCTTAAGAGAGCCAGAGGGGAGCAACAAGTGGAGCAACCTGAACAAGTGGAGACACGTGCAAGCAAGAAGAAAAGGAAGGAAGGTACCAAGCCACGACGTAAGGTTGGTATACAGGATATGGGGATTGGCAAGGGGCAGAAGGAATATTCAATTGTCGAGGATCTAGGAGATACTCGTGCCAACATTACAGTTGCACAATTATTGTCAAAATGCCCAAGCTTGAGGAGAGAGCTTCGACAAGGGATTAGTACTCGTGCAAAGAAGGTACGTCCTAGTGGTGAGGATGAGGTGATGCGAAATGTACAAGTGATAACAAGAGAATCCAATACGAATGCCGTGGCACCAATTGTGGATGTGGTAGTAGATGGAATGCGTGTGCAACGTGTTTTAGTAGATGGTGGTGCAGAGATCAATGTCATGAGTAGCTGGTTGATGGAGAAACTTGGTCTCAAGTGCAACCAATCGAATTGGAGGATTAGGGTGGCAGATGATCGACGTGTCAAGCCAGTTGGAATGATTATTGACTTGCCGATCACAGTGCACGGGATAACTACCTCTATAGATGTGCATGTCATGCAACTACGACGGGATGCACATGGTTATCCTATGATCTTGGGTCGACCTTGGCTTTATAAGGTTGATGCTAAGAATTATTGGAAAAAGGGGGAGATGACTATTGGTCATAAGTCAAGACGAGTGACAATAGCCATCAAGGAGAACACAACAAAGGTTGTAGATGAGGAGTCATCTTCCAGTGAGGAATATGATTCTAGCAGTAATAGTGAGGTGACAACCTCAGATTCTGAGAGTGAGCAAGAGGAGAAGGAATTGTATGCCCTCAAGGCGATTCCTAAGGTTGCTACGCGTGTGGAGCCTCACGATAGACATGAGGTCTATGATCAACAACTCACCCAGGAGCAGGAGGCTCAAGGAGGGGTAGTAGGGGTTGTTGAAAAGGGGCAGGAAGCAAGTAGTGGCAACAAGTTTGAGGCAAAGGAAGTGGAGCGACGAGCTCTTTTGGAGAAGATGCTTAGTTCAAGTTTGACTCCTGAGGAGAAGGAGCAATACATGAGCATGCTATTGAAGTTCCCCAAGTTGTTTGCGACATCATATGAGGAGCTTCGTCAAGTAGATATTGTGCAACATGAGATCCCACTTAAACCAGGTATGAAGGGAGTTGCACAAAAGGCTTATAGGATGGGTCCTTTGAAACAGAGCATAGTTTATGAGGAGCTCATGAAGCTACAGCGTTCGGATTTCATTTTTAAGGTGGAAACGTCAGATTGGGTTTCTCCTGTGGTGGTAGCCCCAAAGAAAAATGGTAAGTGGCGAGTTTGTGTCAACTTCAAACGATTAAATGATGGCACACATCGAGATCATCACCCCATTCCTTTCATGGATGAGATACTGGATGAAGTGACAGGGCATGAGATGTACACATTTTGTGATGGTACTCTGGGTATTTCCAAGTCAGGATTCGAGAAGAGGACCAGTTGAAGACTACCTTCACCACACCATGGGGAACCTTTGCGTATAGGGTGATGCCGTTTGGACTCACAAATGCTCCAGCAACGTTTCAACGATTGATGAACAAGGTGTTTGAACCATATCTTGGTTCATTCATTAGGGTTTACCTCGATGACTTTTGCATCTATAGCGATAGGATGAGCCACTTGGAGAAGGTACAACTAGCATTCCAAAGGATGGATGATGCAAAAGGATGCTTGAACCCGGAAAAATGTCAGATTGGTAGTACTAAGGGCACCTTAGTAGGACATGTGATCTCAAAGGATGGCATTGAGCCAAGTCAAGACAAGGTGGACAAGCTACTCATGTTGCCAACTCCGACTTGTGTCAAGGAGGTACGAAAGTTTGTAGGGTTGGCAGGGTACTATCGTAGATTTGTGGAGGGATTTGCAGAGATGGCATATCCATTGAACCAGCTACTTCGTAAGGGAGTTGCATTTCAATGGACTTCTTCATGCCAAGCATCATTTGAGAGGCTTAAGATCGCACTAAGTTCACATCCGATTTTGGTGGCACCTAAATGGGAGGAGTTATTTTATGTCAATCTCAGCTTGGAGAAGTTTCAATCACTGTGATCCTGATGCAGAAGGGGAGAAGCGGATACTTGTTTCCATTTATTATGCAGGAAGGCAATTACAAGGGCCAGAGCTCAACTACCCATTGTTGGAGAAGCAAGCAGCAGCAATCATATATGCAGTGGAGAAGTTCAAGCATTACTTGTGGGGGCGCCACTTTGTTTTCCTCATCAACAATGCAACACTTAAGTACATTGCCAATAAGCCTGGGCTCACAGGGAAGTTTTCTAGGTGGATCACGACCTTGGCTGAGTATGATTTTGAGTTTCAACATGAGAAGAGCACAAGAGCGGGTTTAGCAGAAATGTTGGACCAAGGTGACATTGAGAAGTTCCATTATCTCTTGGAAGTTTGTGCTCTTTCACCCGACATGGAGGATTATCAAGAAGTCTACAATTTCTTGATGGATGGGAAGTTTCCAGAAGGATGTACAACAACCCAGAAGAAGACGATCATGCGACAATCTCGACCTTATATGGTAATGGGTGAGTTACTTTATAGGATAGGGCGAGATGGTGTGCTTCGACGAGCGGTGGGTCGTCAGGAGAGAAAACAGATCATGGAGCAATGCCATGAAGGATTTTGCGGTGGACACTTCTCACACGACTACACTTCCAAGAAGATAGTCAATGCAGGATATTATTGGCCGACCCTCTTCAAGGATGTTAAGGAGTGGTGTCGGACTTGCCAGGTTTGTCAGACTTTTGGAAGAAGAGTGTTGTACAAGGGACCTTTGCATCCTATTTTACCAACAGGTCCATTGAGAAGTGGGGAATAGACTTTGTTGGTCCCTTGCCAGTGGCTTCTTCACAAAAGAGATACATTATTGTGGGTACTGACTATCTAACGAGGTGGGTGGAAGCAGTCTCTGTTCGAGCTTGTACCAAGGAGGTCGCAACAAATTTCATCATCCAGAACATTGTCACCAGGTTTGGGTGCCCATTAGAGATAGTAACAGATCAGGGTTCTCATTTCTGCAATGAAGTGGTGGAGCTTCTTCTTTCTCAATTGTCCATCACACGGCGACAATCAACAAGTTATTACCCTCAAGCTAATGGACTGGTGGAACGAACGAATGGAGTGTTGTGCAATATATTAGCTAAGCTTGCGGTGGATCATAAGAAGGATTGGGACAAGTGGTTACCAGCAGCACTTTGGGCTTTCAGGACAACACACAAAGTTGCTACCAGGTACACACCATTTCAATTAGTTTATGGTATAGAAGCAATACTCCCAATTGAGCTGGAGATACCAAGCTTGCGTCTAGCATTGAAGCATGGGCTTGGAGATGGTGAGGACTTGCAAGCAAGGTTGGTTCAGTTGGAGAGCATGGATGAATCACGAAGACAAGCCTTGCAACTTGTGGAAGCAATGCAGCAGAAGTGGAAGGCCAAATTCGATAAGAAGATTCGAGAACGACCACTCAAGGTGGGTGATTTAGTGATGCGATATGATAGTCGATTGGATAAGACCTTCTCAAAGAAGTTCTTACCAAGATGGGATGGACCTTTCATCATTGTGGAGGTTTATAAGAATGGGTCATATCTTTTAGCAAACTTGGATGGAGAACAGCATGGCACACGGGTTAATGGTTACAGGTTGAAGCGCTTTCATGTTCGCAGTAGCTATGAGTTTTCAAACAACCCGCATCGCGTGGCAATGCGTGTTGTTTGGGTGGGATTTATGTCACGGGAAAATTTGGACCATCACCTTGGTAGCCCCTGGTATGCATGTAGTGGACTAGTCTTCTACTCGTATTATACTAGTCTTCTACTCGTATTATACGTCTACATTTCACTTTACTATTCACCTTCTTTGTCTTTTCTTGCATGGTCAAACTAGTCAACATTATTATGTTAATCCATATGATTAGTGCCTGCTTTGACCATGCACATTTTCTTTGTCTTCTTCCATGCACCTTCCTAGTCACCTTCCCAAGTCAAAGTCAAGTCACCCTCTTCCATAACCCCCATCATTTATGGGTCAAGCCCACCTTCTTCCATAACCCCCATCATTTATGGGTCAAGCCCACCTTCTTCCATAACCCCCTACCATTATTCTTATGTAACCCCCATCTTACACCCTCTCTTACATCCCTACCCTACCCTACATGCATTCTTTATATTATTTTGGGTATATAAGGAACCAAGGCTCAAGGGTTTAAGAGAGAGGACACATAGATATAGAGAAGAGTCTCTAGTTTCTTCTTTTCTTTTCTTACTTTGTAAATAGGTGTGATGACATTATTTTGTGTGTGCTCTTATGATGAAATATAAAAATTAGTTAGTGTATCTTTCGTGTCATGAGTTTCATCTCATGTTTTCCCTTTCTTTTCTATTCTTTTATTCATGTGTGTGATCATTAGCAAGGACTACTACGATGCGCTATCACTAAAGCCATCAAGTCCCGAACATACGAGTCCCTGAATGATTTCCTTCGACAACGTCCCACCTTTGGGGTTGCTCACCCTTAACGTTGGCGAATCCATGCATGGGAGGTCTTGTCAGAATGCACGTTCCAAGAGGCAAAGTTGAAGCTTGTCTCCAGCCCCTCCTCCCACGTCAAGCTAGGTGTAACACTCATGGCCAAGCAAGGCACATCCGTGTCCTTGTCCAACTATGGGCGTGGGATCTTGTTTGACAAGTTCACATTACCCAGTTCCTGAGGGTTCACTAAGGGGGTTCTAGAGTTGGCATTTAGGAACCACGTTTGTGGCACTTGGTGAAACTCTTGAATCTAAGGGCTATGACATGATAGCCCACATCATAGAAGGCAGTGTCACATGGAGATGTGACATTGGGCTAGATGTCACACGATGCAACGCCCGAGGCACGCCTTTTGGGGTCATGTCATGGGTTTGTCGCCAAGAGGTTGGATACTCTAATAAATAGGCATGCTTGTGCTCCCACTAGGGTGCTAAATCTTAAACATCCGCTCAAGGGAGGTTAGATCTCGTAACTAGGTGTGTTTGGCACACTTGGCTAGGGGGTGTTTCCTTAGGATCTAAGGGTTGAACAACCTAAGCTCATTAGCAAAAGCCCTATCATGAGACACTTGCAAGGTCATGTACTTAGAGTTATCCAAACTTAGCCTTAGGGAGTTTGCCTAGTAGAACATTCGTGTCCGCCTACAATGCACACTCATGTCTTGCTAAGTATTAGCCCTAGGTTTAAGGTATGACTTGGCCACTCAAACCCTTATGGATTAGTTGTGGCTCAAGGTACCCTTTGTCACCCTAAAGGGGTTGTACTCCCGGATGAGGGTGATTCCTTAAGGGGTAAGTAATGATGCCTTAGCTCTGGCATGGGGAATGTGTGAGACACATCTCCTTTGTGGGGTTAGGGTTTAAGGTCTAAGTCTATTGGGATAGGATCCTAAAGTTTACTCAAGATATCCTCTAGGGTTCGAGGGATGATCATTCTAGGGGATTAGGGTAGGACTTTAAGTCTCTATTTAACTAGGCATCTGAGTCAGATTCTTAGGGTCATTTGAAAACTTAGCGTTGCTCACATAGGGAATTGACGCCAGAAGGCCACTTGGCGGCCACGTGTTAACCCCCAGGTTAAAACTTTGACAGGTTAGGTCTTGTAATTAGGTGTGCTTTGACACACTTGACTAGAGGGTGTGTTCTCCTTGAGATCGAAGGGTTAAACAACCTAAGCTCATTAGTAGGAGCCCTTTTTGTGAGGCACTCGCAAGGTCATGTACTTAGGGTTGTCCAAACCTAGCCTTAGGGATTTTGCTTAGTAGAACACTCATGTCCGCCTATGACTTACACTCATGTCCTCATTAAGTACTAGCCCTAGATCTACGGTATGACTTGGCCACTTAAACCCTTAGGGGTTAGTTGTGGCTTAAAGTATCCCTTCTCGCCCTAAAAGGGTTGTACTTCTGAATGAGGGTGATTCCTCAAGGGGTAAGTGATGATGCCTTAGCTCTGTTGTGGGGGTATGTGTAAGGCACATCTCCTTGATGAGGTTATGGCATGAGCATGTCTAGGTCTACTAGGACATAATCCTAAGTCTACCGGGTTATCCTCTAGGGTTTGGGGGATAGTCAATCTAGGGGGACTTAGAGTAGGAGTTTGAGTCTTCTGCCTAGTTATGCATTTGAGTTAGGCTCTTGGGGTCATTTGGAAGACTTAGCATTGTTTACATAGGGTGATGACACTGGATGGCCACTTGGTAACCACGTGTTGGCCCTTCGAGTTAAAATTATGATAATACTAATGAATATTTCCTCTTGTCACGCAAATGACCTAGCTTTAGTCCCCGACATTGGCGCTAAACCTTAAATTGCGATTGGTTCACCTAAGCACCTCTTAAATGGCTTAGGTGCGTCAATAGTTAAATAGTTACGATAATTGTCTTCTAAGTAATAAATTTGGGTACTTTTAAATGGCTCAGGTGCGTCAATAGTTAAACGGTTACAATAATTGTCTTCCAAGCAATAAATCTGGGTGCTTTTAAATGGCTTAGGTGCGTTAATAGTCAAACGATTACGATAATTGTCTTCCAAGCAATCATGAGTTGACACATCATGGCAACTTTAGGGTTTGGGTTTTGGGCTTAAAGTATGTTTAGGGGATGACTTTAGGGTTTAGATTCTAGAATAAAGTAGATAAAGTAGGGTTTAGGGCTTAAAATAATGTCGGGGATCGAACCCGGGTCATCCACGTGACAAGCAAAAATACTCACCACTATACTACATTGACGAGGAATGATTGTGCTTTTGGGATAGCATGATGGGAGCGAAGCGGCAACTCCTCCATGGGTGAGGGAAGGAGATCATCAACGAGGCATGAGCATGCTTTTGGGGTATGGCACAATTGTGCTTTTGGGGTTGCATGATGGGAGTGAAGCGGTTTTGGGGTTGTGTGATGGGAGTGAACGGCAACTCCTCCAAAAGTGAGGGAGTGTGTTTGCTAGGATTTGAGGCCATCAAAACCTACTAGGCTTCAAGCCTTGGTCTCCACAACCACAACGTGGAATTCTCACCATACACTACAGACTCGAGCGCAAGAGCCCTTTGCATGCCAAGGAAGAAAAAAGATGCAATTATGCAGGGCAAGGATTCAGAATTTAGGTTTAAACCAAAGGTAAAACCATTTATGAACAGTAATTCTAAATGAAGTATGTATATATATATATATATATATATTATTAATAATATATACAATAAGTAAATTGAAAAGGTATTCATGAAATTAAAGAGTATAAGATTATGTTTATGCACTTTATACAATTGAAAGTCATTACACAAATTGATTTAAAATTTATTGATGTATGTTGCCATGGATTATTTAATGGTCTAGAGCAATCAATTGTTTTAGAGCAAGGAGCCACTACACATTATCTGGGCTTTTAGCTGGGAGCAACGTATGACTCAGCCCGCCAGAGTTCATTTATACTTGATTGAGTTGCGAACCACCTCAACCAATGGGGGAGAAGGAAGTTGTCTTTACCATTGTAGCTAATAGTGTGCTGCTTGGTAACTTGTGGTTTTTTGCAGGTGCCTAGAAAATCAATGCAAAGACCATGCGCAAGATTGAAACTCTGTTATGCATGTACATCTGGAATGGAGTGGGGCAACACACAAAGTACCAAGCTTGATTGCAATGGGAATCCTCACCATGCTAAAGGAGGAGGGGTCTTGGTTTGATTCCGCCAATGGAGGCTACTCGAGCATTGCTTGTGAAATTGGTGATTAGGGGACTAACTCCGAGGCAGCAACCAGGAAGGTTATGTTGAGGGATGTGCTGACACGAGTGTGCCGGCGAGGTATTGGGGAGAACTGCACAATGGGTTTAGAACAATAGGTGGTTTTTGATGACATCATCACTCAAGCTACCGGTATTGCGAGAGTCTTTTACAGCAAAGATGCTTAGAACGTGGACAAGCTTAAGGAAGCTTTGCGACCAATGGTTCCAAGTCACAGGGCAGAGTATGTGAGACATCCAATCTTCCTGCATGAGCTGATGTGTTCGGAGGAGGGATGGATGTTGGGTTGATGAAAAGTTGTTGCAAGCAATGAGGGATTGTTTTTGAATGCTGGCATAGAGTAGGAGTGAGAACCATTCAATAGTTGGAGGACTTGGAACCAAAGGAAGAGGGATCGGTGAGCTAGTGGTTGCAATGGTGAGAGGAACACTAGACCAGGATGATTTCAAGTTTGATTCTCCATGCGGTCAAGGCACTTGCATATGCTAGGGACATGTTAAGAGTGATGAGAAGCTAGCAAGTCCAAGATTTCAAGGCGAGAGAGATTTGTTGATGTTGGAAGGGGAGGTGTGGTTTGTTTATAACATGGGGGATAATGAAGGAGCAAGGTTTAGGAGCTCCCAGGTGTCACAACCCGATACAAGATACAGGATTCCGGATATAGGATACAGGATGCAGGATTTCGGATACAAGATACGGGTTACAGGATATGCCTGCAGGATATTCTTACAGGATATACCTATAGGATATTCCTATAGGATATGCCTATAGGATATGCTACAGGATATGCCTAGAGGATAAGGGACACTATTCTTAGCTCATGACTAGATTAGACTCATGACTAGATTAGCTTGGAGTTGTGAGCATAAAAGCTCCGACCTAATTGTTGTACAATCAGTTACAATCAACACCAGTCATTCTATGATTATTCTTGTTCCTTGTTCTTGTCTTGTTCTTGTCTAACTCTTTGCCTCCTGCTTCTGTCTTGCTCCCGGATCCTACCTTATTCCTGTCTTGTTCCTGGATCCGGTCCTACGCCTTCCTGTCCTCTCCCGGATCCTATCTTATTCTTGTCTTGCTCCTGATCCTGTCCTCGTTCCTGTCTGCTCTCGGTCCTGTTCCTGAGTCAAGCCTTCCTGTTCTTGGAATCCTTTCTCTTCCTGGTTCCTGGATCGTGGCTTGACAGTTTGATAGTAACTGCTTCATAGTTCTCCGTTTTCCAGCTACCTTTTTCTTGATTCTTTTCCTTCATTTTCCTCCTTTTTTCTTTCCTAGATCATGGCTGATTTTGAGCGCTTTCAACGCGAGCACCAAATGTTACTTCATGAGCTGGCCACTTTGCGCCAAGTGGTCACCGACCTGCAAGGTTCCACCATGCGGCACATGCAGCTGCTGATGCATCCTCCAAGGCTGCTGCGCAGGCTCTCTCCCAGGCATCGGTGGTTCCCTCTTCATCGAACTTTTCTTCGGAGCCGAAGGTTAGCATGCCAGAGAAGTTCAGTGGCAATCGTGCCGATTTCCAAGGTTTCCTGAATCAGATCCGGCTCTTGATCCGTATGCAACCACGCGCTACTCGACTGATGCTCAAAAGGGTCTTTTGGCATCCTTACTAAGTGGATCTCCACGGGCTTGGGTTGCCCCTTGCTGGAGCGTGACGACCCATTGATGGAAGACTTTGAAGGTTTCGTGGCTGCCTTTGAAGCCTGTTTTGGAGATCCTGATAAGTACCGTTCTGCATGCACGAAGTTACGGAAGCTCACTCAAGGATCCGACCAGCTTCCGTCTATGCATCCGAATTTCAGCAACTTTGCACGAACATTCCATGGGACGAGACTGCATTGATCGAACACTTCCGTTTTGGGTTGAGGGATGACGTGAAGGACCTTCTCCTTACGTTACCGGATGCCCAAACATTAGCGGAGATCATGCAACAAGCTGTTCGTTGCGACAACCGTTTGTTCGAGCGTCGTCAGGAAAGATCCCGTCAGCAGTTCCTGCAAACCAATCCTGCAGCTGTGGTACATGTTCCTGCACCACCTTCTGGAGTAGTTCCTATGGAGGTTGAGAAATCCAAGCGTGGCCTCTTTCCGCTGCTGAGAAGCAACGTCGTCGCAGTGAGAACCTGTGCTTGTATTGTGGTGGAGCAGGACACAAGGTGGCAGATTGTCCTATTAAAGCCAGGAACTTCAAGACGCGTGAAGTTGAAGCTGAAGTTCAGTCGGAAAACTCCAATGTCCACTTCGTCTAGGAGCCGCGAAGTTGGACGTAGGTGCAGGCTCCATTGGTGCTGCTCATACCATCCATCACTTAAGTTTCCTGTACACATTCATCTTAATAATCGAGAGCTCATGGAGTTTGCCTTGTTAGACACTGGTGCAAATGCATGCTTCATGGATGACACGTTTGCAACTCAACATGGCATTTCGGTGGTGAAGTTGAAGCGTGCAGTTCCTGTAGAGGTGGCCGATGGGCGTCTGATTGCTTCTGGCGCAGTTACCCATGCTACCGAACCTCTTCCTGCAGTATGGCACATTCAACTGTTCAATTTCCTTCAACTTGATCAAGACTCGGTCGACTCCCATCATTTTGGGCATGCCATGGTTCGTTGTTGCAAATCCGCAGATCGACTGGAGGTCTAGGACGCTCACGTTTTCCTCTCCGACAGCTAGGATCAATCCTGTACCTTCCTGTGTGCAGGATACATCCTTAGTATCTGAGGCAGTACAAGCTACAGGATTGACCGTGCCTGTTCCTGTACCAGTGTTGAAGACTCCTCCTCGACAGGATTCACCTCATGTCAGTTCCTCAGCACATCCGCAGGCTCTCTCCACTCCTGTAAGTTTGCGGTGTCCTGTACAGGGTTCTTCCAATCCTGTATCAGTGTCGAAGGTTCCTCCTCAACAGGATCCACCTCCTGTTGATTCGTCAGCACATTCGCAGGCTTCCCACTCCTGCGCAACCACGGACTCCTGTACAGGATTCTTCCAATCCTGTACACTCATCAACCCACACAGGTTTTTTCCAATCCTGCCTCTTTCTGTTACCTGCTTCTGTTCCACCCCCAAGATCCTTCCTCTTTTTCAGTCACAGCTCCCTCCTTCTCCTCTCCGAGTTCTTACCACTACCATGCATGAACGCCACTGATCCTGCTCCTTTCCACCTTTTTGCCTTTCAAGTAACTCCTACGTCCTCTTCTACCTTTCCTGTATCCGACTCTCCTTTTTCAATCTCCTTCTCCTACTCCTTCTCCTTCTCCTCCTTCTTCCCTACCATCCAAGTACCACCTTTAAGGACGTTTTTGACAAGCACAAGGCTGCAGTTCTTCCTGTTCACAGGTCCTACGACTGTCCTATTGATCTTGCGGAAGGAAAGACTCCACCATTCGGACCGATTTATGCATTGTCACCCACAGAGTTGGAGGTTCTTCGTCAGTACATCGAGGACAACTTGGCATCCGGCTTCATTCGTCACTCAAAGTCCCCTGCAGGAGCGCCTATCTTCTTTGTCAAGAAGAAGGATGGGAGTTTACGTTTGGTTGTGGACTACAGGGGTTTGAATCAAGTCACCATTCGGAATCGGTACCCGTTGCCATTGATCCCGGAACTTCTCGATCGGCTGCGAGGAGCAAAGGTGTTCACGAAGATCGACTTAAGGGGCCTACAACCTTGTACGGATTCGTCCCGGCGATGAGTGGAAGACTGCCTTTCGTACAAGGTATGGACATTTTGAGTACACGGTAATGCCTTTCGGCCTTACCAATGCCCCAGCCGTGTTCCAACACATGGTGAACGACATCTTTCGTGACTTCTTGGACCAGTTTGTGGTGATCTACCTCGACGACATTTGATTTTCTCCAAGGACCAGGCGGCACATGACAAGCATGTACGACTAGTTCTAGAGCGGCTTCGCGAGCATGGCCTGTACGCGAAGTTGGAGAAGTGTTTTTTCGATAGGGATTGTGGAGTTCTTGGGCTACATCGTCTCTCCTGCTGGCGTTTCCATGGACATGCACAAGGTGAAGACCATCGTGGAGTGGGAGAGGCCCAAGTCGGTACGAGATGTACAATGTTTCCTTGGCTTTGCAAACTTCTACAGGCGGTTCATACAGGACTTCTCCAAGCGTGTACTTCCACTCACAGAACTCACCAAGCGCACAGGTTTTCTCTTGGTCCGACAAGGCGGAACACGCTTCACAACACTCAAGGACGTTTCACGACAGCTCCGATTTTAGCACATCCTGACCCTTCTCATCCTTTCTTCATTGAAGCAGATGCCTCGGATTTTGCAGTAGGATCCGTCCTATCGCAAGTTGGAAGGACAAGTTGCTTCATCCTGTAGCTTTTCACTCTCGTAAGTTCCTGTCGGCGGAGATCAACTACGAGATTCATGACAAGGAACTCAAGGCCATTGTGGATTCGTTTGAGGAGTGGCGGCATTTCCTGGAAGGTGCTGCACATCCTGTACAAGTTCTTACGGATCACAAGAACCTGGAGTACTTTCAAACGGCTCGAGTTCTCAGTCGGCGACAGGCTAGGTGGGCAGAGTTCCTATCACGTTTTGACTTCGTCATCGTCTACAGGCCCGGTTTTCGGAATGGCAAGGCGGACGCATTGTCTAGGCGCTCTTACCTTGCACCAAGCCCGGGCGATCCTGCATTTGACTGTCAAAGGCAAGTGTTGTTGGGTCCTGATCGATTCCGGCTTGCGGCACTGCAGGTTCATCAGGCTCCAGCAAATTCAACACTCCTACAGGACGTCCGTTCGCAGTTGGCTACAGACGACTTGGCAAAGAATGTGTTCTCACACATTCATCCTGACGTTGCAAGTTCCTCTTCCTCCAGTTCCCGTCCAGACTACAACCTGTTCACCATACAGGATGGACTCCTGTACCGGGAAGGTCTCCTGTACGTTCCTGTTGGTATTTCCAGGACTCGTGTGGTACAGGATTGTCATGATACCCCGGCTACAGGACATTTTGGTGTGGCCAAGACAGTGGAGTTGGTGACTCGCAACTATTGGTGGCCTGGGTTGCGAGGTTTTGTGGAGAGGTTTGTACGGAGTTGTGACACTTGTAGCAGGTCGAAGATGCCTCATCATGCACCCTCTGGTCTTCTTCGTCCTCTTCCTGTTCCTTCTGCTCCTTGGAGATCCATTTCTATGGATTTCCTCACAGATCTTCCTCCTTCTCGTGGATTGATGCAGTTCTTGTGGTGGTTGACCGTTTCACCAAGCAGGCTCATTTCCTACCCTGCAACAAGACAGCTACAGGTCAGACAACTGCCGAGTTGGTGATCCGCGAGGTGTTCCGACATCATGGTCTTCCTGAGAGCATTGTTTCCGATCGAGGTCCACAATTCATGTCCAAGTTTTGGCGAGAGCTTCTTCGGAGTCTACAGGTTAAAGCGGATCTTTCTTCAGGATATCACCCACAAACCGATGGGCAGTCCGAACGCACAATTCAGACCTTAGAACAGTATCTTCGTTGCTTCATCAGTTACCAGCAGGACAACTGGTTGGACCTTCTTCCAATGGCGGAGTTTGCCTACAACAACTCCGTTCACGCATCTACAGGACAGACACCTTTCTTTGCTCTTACAGGCCACCATCCACGTTTTGACTTTGCTCCTCCCGCTTCTCCTTCTTCCGCTCCTGCAGTACAGGATCGTCTTCAGCATCTTCGGCAGGTACAGGATGATCTCCAGGTTCATCTTCAGCAGGCACAGGAACGATACAAGCATCATGCTGATGCTCACCGTCAGCCGGCACCTGCATACAAGATTGGTGATCTCGTGTGGCTTCTTCGTCGACACATTCGCACCAACAGGCCTTCTTCTAAGTTGGATTTTCAACGATTGGGCCCTTACAGGATCGTGGCGGAGGTAAATCCTGTAGCTTTCCGACTCGAGTTACCATCCACGGTGAAACTTCATCCTGTGTTTCACACCTCCTTGTTGGAGCCGTATCATCCTTCTTCTCTTCCTGGTCGTGCTTCTTCTCCTCCCCCTCCTGTGGTCATTGCTGAACCTGAGTACGAAGTTGCAGCCATCCTTGATTCTCGTCTTCATCGTCCAACTTCAATACTTGGTGGATTGGAAAGGTTATTTGCCTACGATCGCACTTGGGAACCTGCATCCAACTTACTCCATGCTTCTTCCAAAGTTGCTGCCTTCCATCGGCATTATCCTGCTAAACCAGGTCCAAGACTCGTGGAACTCGTCTTAGGGAGGAGGTGCTGTCACGACCCGATACAGGATACAGGATTCCGGATACAGGATACAGGATGCAGGATTTCGGATACAGGATACGGGTTACAGGATATGCCTACAGGATATTCCTACAGGATATACCAGGATATTCCTATAGGATATTCCTATAGGATATGCCTATAGGATATGCTACAGGATATGCCTAGAGGATAAGGGACACTATTCTTAGCTCATGACTAGATTAGACTCATGACTAGATTAGCTTGGAGTTGTGAGCATAAAAGCTCCGACCTAATTGTTGTACAATCAGTTACTATCAACACCAGTCATTCTACGATTATTCTTGTTCTTGTTCTTGTCTTGTTCTTGTTCTCTTTGCCTCCTGCTCTGTCTTGCTCTCGGATCCTGCCTTGTTCCTGTCTTGTTCTGGATCCGGTCCTACCTTCCTGTCCTGCTCCCGGATCCTATCCTGTTCCTGTTAGCTCCTGGATCCTGTCCTACGCCTGGTCTTGCTCTCAGTCCTGTTCCTGAGTCAAGCCTTCTGTTCTTGGAATCCTGCTCTCTTCCTTCCTGGATCGTGGCTTGACACCAAGATGGACTACTCCCCAACCACATAGAGTGATGATTGAGCAACTTCCCAGTCTAGTGCAGGCAAGATTAACATGTGTGATCGATATGGAGCACAAGCATCCAATGGTAGATCCATTAGTGAGGCATGGGGAATGGAGGATCTTATACTTATTTCTTAAGTAGCCAGTGGAAGAACTAGAGTTTGATCCCAAGGCATGGAGATGGAACACATGTTCATAGGGCAACAGCTTCTTTAGCTATGAACCGTGCATGGGGAGGAGGTTACTTCTTGTGCGACAGCCAGCTTCCAAGTTGGTGGATCACTTGCATTTAGTGGGACTTCCACATGGGCTTAGCAAGGAGTTTGGTAGAGAGTTGTGGGCGGGGTCGTGGCCCTCGGCAATCAAGGCAATGATGTGGTTGCTCTTGCAAAATAGCCTGGCAGTTAGAGGTAATGTTTGGGGCTACCGTACCAGGGATGTGAAGCATGTGGTGTGTTAGAAATAGAGAGACATTGCTTCTAGGAATGCATGCATGCAAGAGAAGTGTGGGCTCGGGTGATGCAATTGGTGAAGAACTTGATTCAGCAAGATACCTTGGTGAGTTGGGAAGTGACATGCTTGGGAGAGCATGCGAAGTATGTTCCGAAGTCAACAGGAGTGTGGTCGATTGTTGTAGAAGTTAGACAGGGCATGGTAAAGGATATAGTGGAGGAACCGCTGGGTATGTCACCCATCCAGTGGTAGTTTGTGTGGGGATGTGCTATGTGGTCAATTTGGAGAGTCAGAATGCAAGTGTATTCAAAGGGCAGAGATGGTCAGTGCAGTGGACGATCACCTTCTTTTGGACGACGCTAGTAGCATTAGTATCATCTCACCACAAGAGAGGGGAGATCTAAACACACAAGATTTAATGGAGCAACTCTGGGTGCCATGCCTTGGAGGCAAGTAGCAAGGGCAAATTAGATGGAGGTGGAACCCGCTTAGGTGGTTGTTGGTGTTGCAATGAGGCCTGGTTAATGCAGAGGTTGACGGGAAGATGACATGGCTGCTAACAAGACAATGACATGGCTGTTGATAGGATGATGATGTGGTGGATGATGGGATGATGACATGGTAGTTGACAGGATGATGACATGGTAGATGATGGGATGATGATGTGGCAGATGATGTGGTTGGCAACGTGGATGATGTGGCTGATGACATGGAAGTAGTGTAGAATTTTGGCTAAGTCTTAGAAGTAGGTAGGAAAAAGGGCAGGGAAAATCTAGGAAGCGTTTGTTGTTTGTATTTTTTGCCCTTGAATAAATTACATTTTTGTTTGTATTTTTTGCCCTTGAATAAATTACATTTATTGTTTGTATATTTTGCCCTTGAATAAATTACATTTTTTGCCCTTTATAATATATATTTTGCCTTTGGGCGAGGGAAGGAGATTCATGAGAGGACAAAAGTGAGGGAGTTTGGCTGCTAAGTTTCCATGGCCACAACATGGAATTTTCATCACTAAACTACAACCACAGGCATAAGAGTCCTTTGTTTGCCAAGGAATAAAAAGGATGCCATGACATAGGGCAAGGTTTGAAAATTTATGTTTAAACCAAAGGTATAATTATTTATGAACTTGGGACCTCTTGCACCCTAAGAAAGAATCATACCACTAGACCAAGTGCCCACCACTCCATAGCACAGGTTTGGAAACGGATTCCATGGCACCTCAAAATTTGGGATTCCCAACCTAAAAAAAGTCCCAGAAGGATGACTGGCACAACATGATACCTAAATGATCATGGAAAGGGCATCTCAGCCTACATGCCCATTAAAGCAAAGACCTAAGCCGGAGACACTAAACCCTCTACCTAGTGCCATAGATGCACCCCAAGTAACCCGGAGGTCGGAACGTTTGGAAGCAAGGTTGAGATGGTTGGGTTGGTCTAAGGCACTAGATTAAGGTTCTAGTCCCTAAGGGCATGGGTTCAAATCCCACTCTTGACATCACATGAAATGTTGCATATTATGAGCCCTAAACTCTAAAGTTGGCTTATATTTTAAGCCTTAAACCCTAAACCCTAAAGCCATTCCCTAAACATATTTTAAGTTCAAAACCTAATTTAATCCCTATGTACTTTTATTTGACACATCTCCAACTTCTAGTGTAAGTTCTACACAGGCACTTTACTTTATTCTAAAACCTAAACCCTAAAGCCATTCCCTAAACATATTTTAAGTCTAAATCTCTATGTACTTTATTTGACACATCTCCAACTTCTAGTGTAAGTTCTACACAAGCACTTTGCTCTTATGACAATTTGTATGGAAAACTTAAATTAAATTAATATGTTAAATAACTATTTATTAAAGCTTTTTCCTTTATAAAGATCCGACTCACATGTAGTGATGATATATTCTTTTGACTTAAGTAAATCTTTTTTGTGGAGTTGTTTTAATTTTTTTAGTTTGCCTGAGTAGTTTATTAATTTTATTGTGTTTTTTGAGTTTGTCACCCAAACTTATATTATTAACCATTTCAAATTTTAATGGTGGATTGAACAAATTTGGTCATAGTTTGTGAATAGGGTCTCAATTGACTAGGTTATACGATTAAAAGGCACTATTTTTCATCTGTAACAAGTAAGTTAACAACTTTTATCACTTTATTGTCCTTTCCATGTTTGAATTTGAAAGGTTTGTATGTAACTTGGTGCAATTCAATAATTTTGGAGTTGAGAGCATTTGGAATGGGTTGTTATTCACAAGAACTAACTAGTGATTCCTTTTGTGAACTTCCACTTTAAGTGTAAAGTGACAAGTGTATTAGACTTAATAAATAAGTTCTTTCTTGAGTCTTTCAAGTCCACCTTTCCCAAACTAATGTAGTAATCTTGGTCAATGACGAGGTTCCAACTATGATAAAAATTGGAGTTCAAGGAGGGGTAACATTACCTGATTGTTGAAACAATTTTTTCTGCATTGTGTAACTAAATTGAAGTCCAAATGATCGAAGAGTTTTGAAGAGGTTATTCATCCCTTGCGCACAATGATGGGCTGTTTGTTGAAGGTCAAGATGAAGATCCATGGCATGTGTCATTCTATTTCAACCCTCACTTTTCATATTAGATCAACATTCCATTAATATCAAAGAAGATGAGTAGTTGTTGGCTACCAAGAAGGTTTTTTAGGAGACCTTACATTTTATTGGGAGTTCTTCTTGGACATATCCATCCATGGGTCCCTTGCCAAGCTCCACATATCATCTAGTTGCCTGTTGCTCTAATGAGTTTCCTTGACTTAGTTCATCATATTGTTTTTTTTTTTTTTAGGGTCTTGTATTGCTGATATCCTTGGCCTGCGCCCTCTCCACAAGTGTCACTTGCTACTCCATGTTCACTAATTTTTTACTACACTTGTTTTTGGGCATCATTATCAAAGGGACGTCTTGAATTCCCTCAAGCATCCCATTGGTCAGAGGTCTAATAGTTAAGAACTCGTAATTCTATGTTCATAGTTGAATGAAAAGAGGAAGTGTTTGTTATTTGTTGAGCTGTATACCAAAATTAAAATAACAAGATTTTAATTTACATATAAGTTTCTTTTCTTGTGCACCCGTATGCCTTTTCTTGATGAGGATCCAATCATTGGCGGTTCAACTTGATTTTCTTTTGTGTGATCTCATTGTGTCTTCATAAACATCTTCATCTTCTTTGTCACTATTGCCATCATCCTCCACCAAATCTTCCAAACCAAGGGGGACAATATCACCACTCGTGGGTTTCAATTTTTATTTTTTTTTTCTATTTTATAAAAATCTGCATAGAGAGTGAAACAAGATTTCAATAAACCTCAAGAAGTACTATTCTCTTCAATCTCCTTATTATCCTAGAGAATGTTGACGACAAGGATATTATGTATAATACCCTCCCGAAAATAGAATTTAGCACAACATACCTCCATCACCTTGCAAGGTTTGAAGCTTTGAAGAATTTTTGGTATTGTTTCCTAATCGTCGGGGACTCCGCAAGCCAGATGTGAGGTGACTTACAAAGCCTTGGTGGTCGCTAGGACGCTGTTACCAGTGTCCAATCCCAAGGGTTCGTGCCAGTGAGCCAGCCTTTACCTCGAGAGCACTAGAAGGTGCTATGATGGCCTCTACCGAATGCTGTGAGGGCCGGTGTACATGTGAGGAGGAGTTCCCCTATGTGTAGTGTTGTTGCCCCTTTCTTGGTATAGTGTTGGATTGGGAACGGAGCAAGAGGGGAGTAATAGGGAGAGGTGTGGGACAGAAGGAATTTAGAGATATAGATATATTGCTTGTCTGGATACAATGTGGCCTTAGAGAAGGTGGAGCAAGATATAAAGAAGAAGAAGACGGAATAGAAGGACCCCGACCCACACCAGCCTTTTTGCTTATATAGTGAGTTGGCTAGTGCTAGACCTAGGTCCAGGTGGCACTCTCCCATTGGTTTACCACCCTGCGACAGCGTCCTACTTGTAGCATTATGCCCCTCCCTCACGCATGCTATCCCGAGTACCTTGGTAGTTGATTCGGACAATCAAATCTATGCCTGTGTTAAGTGCCTCCTAATAGCTGTCATTGTCGATCAATACATGTTGTACCTTGTTCGTGCCGGCTGGTGGTTTGACGGTGGTCAAACCATTATCAGCCATATGCTTGGACTTAATCGTTGGCTCGTCCTCGTGTGCTCCCTTATCCTAGGTCATGCCATAGTGGTCACGGTAGGTAGCAGATTCACTCTCCACTGCGCTTCAGGGTAGTGATCGTTGCATCCTGTAGCTCGGTAGCCTTTCGTAGCTCCACATGGAACCTTGTTCCCTTGCTAGGAGAAAATGGGCTTGTCATTGGGTGTGCCCGCTAACTCTGTGATAGTGGTTCAGGATGAGTCCTAATTTTTGGATGAGATATGCTCCCTCCCTGTGCTTGGTTGTAATGCGACACTCGCCTCCAGCCCTTCGGGTGGGGGTTCCTCTCAGCTGGCCACAAGTGCGGTTTTGGCTATTGTGAGTTGGGTGGTGTGCTAGTACTCCTCCTGAGCTCTACCAACTTTACTCGGGCTTCTTCGAACTCTTTACTCCTTTGCTCAATTTGAGTTCATGAGTTCATGAGTTTATCGTTCTTTTTCTACTATGACTTGGCTGTGAGCGTGCTGGTGTTGGTCCAAGAGCTTTGGAGGGTATCGTACTTATCTGGAGCAAGTTAGCAACAAACCTTCATAAACAACTTGCTCTAGAGTTCCATGGTGTCCTTCCTCCTCTTTTCTTCTACCTTAAACAATAGGGCTCCTTGGAAGAGTAGTTCCTTAAATTCTTTGGCGTGCTCCCATGCAGCATGCCATCCTTCTGTAAGCTTAGCTATTATGGTATTGTGTTCCTTTGCCACAAATGGGAGGTTGAGGTTGTTGTACATTGCCATTGATTCCTTTAGTTGGTCAAAGGCCTCTGCGAGCTTGAGGTAAGCCGATGAGGCCCACTAACCGTCAGCATGGAAATGCTAGTAGGTATTTGACTCTTCCTTGGAACCTCCATTCTCTCTTGGTTTGGTCTGGTAGATTTTTAGGTATCTTTGGAATTCCTATGGTAACGGGGGTCCCACTGCCAAGGAGACCACTCATATGGGTTCTGGGTGGCTCCTGATCATGAGAGGGGTTGTCTCTCGCCTGCTTCTATGACAACTTTGGGGTTTTGGTTGTTTCCCTTGGTTGCCATGACTTGTTTCGATCCGCTCCTTCTCCCATGTCCGAAGCTGTGCTAGTATTAGAGTCATAGTTCGGCCAATCAGACCGGCGGTCATGATACCTATATGGTCGGCCATGGAAAGTCTCCGCTCGGACCTAGTCCAAACTTCGTAAATCTCACGGGTTAGTGCTGGAACCCAGTACTACTTAAGGCAATTTGCCTAGTTCACCTCAACTCCTTCCCATGCCTTGCAGAGGCCGTTCACCAACTTCTTGGTGATTTGTCTCCCCTTTCTTCTCGTGAACATAAAGGCCACCAGTGCCATGAACTTGGCCACTTCCTCCCTTTCTTGTATGCCCCATAACACCTCGTTCCTTCCGATGGTGAACCTATGTGGCTCAGTCTCCAATAATTTTTCTACTATGAGGTTGTCCTCTAATAGTCGGAATACTATCGCCAACTTGTCAAACATTATGTAGAAGGATGTGCTACCTCCCAAGCGGCACCAAATCCCTCTCTATTTGATCTAGCTGCCTACCATTTCCACAGACTAGATGAATTACCTAGCCCTCTCGGTGAATCCTAGATACTCCATGTTAAAGTAAAATATTAAGAGCATAGGACATCCTATTGTAGAGAGAATAAGGGTAGGAAGGTCTGTAGTAAGCATGGAAGGAAAGAAAGGCTGTGAAGGAGGAAAATCCTTACCGAGAGGAAAAGGTGCGTAAGGAAAAGGAAAGAAAGGCTATGAAGGAGGAAATCCTTACCGAGAGGAAAAGGTGTGTAAGAAAGAGGAAAGAAAGGCTGTGAAGGAGGAAAATCCTTACAGGAAAGGTGAGTAAGGAAAAGGAAAAGGAAAAGGAAAAGGAAATCTTGTAAAGGAAAAGGATGACGTGGCAAGAGGAAGAGTAGTTAAGGGAAGTTAGGCAAGGAAGGAGGGGTCTCCATTTGAAGTTTTAGCAGGAGATAAAGGTTCTCTACACTTTGTCTTTGGTATTCATTGTAGTAATAAAAGGTGCATATTAGAGAATCTTGTGTGTTGTGTAGCTTACTCTCAATGAATGGATCTAACAAGGCAATAGCCAAAATCCGTTCTTGCCCTTGACTTTGGGAGACCAGTCATAGTGGCACTGAGAGAAGTCTGATATATATATACAGATATATTGAGAGTTGAGAAAGGAAAGGGTGTAGCCTTTCCTGTACGTTATATGAAAGGTTTCCTGTCTACGTGAAGGAAACAGGTTAAATAGGAAAAGGTGAGGCAGAGAGCCCTTTTCCTGTTTAACAGCCCCCAAGCGGCACCAAATCCCTCTCTATTTGATCTAGCTGCCTACCATTTCCACAGACTAGATGAATTACCTAGCCCTCTCGGTGAATCCTAGATACTCCACTTCTTCCCCCGGAAGGTCAAAGAATTTGTCCAAATGCATCTGTCTCATAACTTGTCAAACGTCAGGTCGGCTGATCAACTCCTTAAACTTGAAATACCTGGGTGGACACAAGTTTGTTGTCCTCTCTTGGCCTTCAATGGACACGCGAATCTCTTGAATGACCACTGACATGTTCCACTCCGTCCAATCTGTCGTCATGGTGGTTGAGGTATTGCATTTACATCTCCTTCCGGGTTACTGCCAATGTGGCAGGGCCCTCATAACGTCCTTTGATGTGACTAGCGCAACTATCCTTGTGCCCAATACACAATGATAGTGCTGCCCGACCATCAATGCCTTTGTAATACATGCCTCATGTGTGTGCAGTCCATCCTTGTGGACATGTGACCCTATGAATTGGCCACACGTGTGCTTGGAGATTTTCCTCTCGGCCATGCCATCCTTCTTGCTGTGCTTCCTTGGGGGTTCCTTTGTCATGGTGGTTGCCTTGCCCTGGGGTGCCTTGGTTTAGGCTCCGTTTGAGTGGATGTCCGGCCCAACGCAATTACTGTCGATGTCTGTCATAGTGCTTTGTCTGCCATTGCCGCTCCTTGCCACCCTAATCAAATATATGTTTCTATATCTATATATACTTACTAACTTTATATTGTAGATTTTACTTATTTTTTAAACCCGTCTGGCCAATGCTCCAGAAACTTCGTCTCATGATTATAAAAATAAAAAATCAAGTATTCTAAAATGTAACTTTAAAATAATCACAGCGATACCAACCATCGATTAAATAGACGTACGTATGATATATATATATATATATGTGTGTGTGTGTGTGTGTGTGTGTGTGTGTGCAATAACAACGCGTAACCGTTTGTTGTATTTCCAAAGAAGGACATACATAACATCGTCTTTTTTGTCTATATTTTTTTTGCTGTTGCTAATAAACGCATATTCGTGTTTCATTCCTAAACTATCTCATTGTTATTTTTCTCATTCTTATAAGAATCATGGCAAGTAAACTAGTCATAATCTTTGTTAACTATTGTATAATCTCCACAAAGGAGTTCGAAACATGTGGAGATTCGTGCAAGTGATGATTGCGAAGGTGTATGTTGTGTGTGTGTGTGTGTGTGAAAGAGAGAGAGAGAGAGAGAGAGAGAGAAATATAGTAACTGCTTTCATATTTGAAATATATATAAGTTTTCTTGCTTTTAAATAGGATGTAATTTTGAAACTGTTAAGTTGTTTCCATATTATTCTAAGCATCTGTTCTCTTGAGATGACTTAAAACTTCTATATAAATAATAACAACTGTTTAATGTAATACATGCACAGGGGTGTAACTTAAATAAGTTTTTAAATATTTAATATGTATATATATTTGCAGGTGCATTAGCCTGTATAGTGGGGAGGACCCAGCCATGGAAACAAGCGAATGTACGCTCAAAAACTGTGGTGAGACGTGCTATATGTTCCAACTATATATGTTCAAATTTATATATAGATGTATGTACAGAGTGTGTGTGTGTGTGTGTGTGTGTGTGAAGCATCATAATATAATATTAAAATGCTACTGCTGTTTTATATTCAAAATAAATAGTATGTAAATAATGTGATAACTTATTAGAACCACCAGACTTATCATAAAAGTTTTATCGTATAAGAGTTATTGATGGACCCGGGACCTTGACGTTAAGTGTATCTAAACTAATTCAGGTCTGAAAAGAGTGGTTTTTTGTATGTTCATTCATATATATATTATAAATAGATAGATTTAGAATTTATAGATTAATATACATAATGTTATTAGAGTTTAATTAATTTTAACTAATCCAAATGAATATTAAGTAATACTCATATATACTAATTTGTTATACAAATAACTTGTTTACATGATTAATGAATTATTATTATTAGTTTATTATTATTAATTATATTACTAACCCAGTAATAGACAATGAATAAACTAATAGAAAAGGTTAACACATAAGGTTACTATTCTTGTAATTACAAATTTATAATAACATATTTACTTGGAATACATAATAATATATACTTCACTCTTATTTTTTACAACAATAAAAATATATTTTAATTTTACTTTCGATAGCTTTTGCAAATTCTAAAGTAAATACATTTTATATATAAGAATACACATACTATACGATAGATACGTATGGGCGTGTGGGTCATATGTACGAGTAAGAAATCCATATATAAAATGCAAAATATATACATATATATTTATTACAGCTTGGAAGTTTTTGTACAATAACCATTCAAAATCCAGCAACTTACATTAGTTCTTCACCAGTTACCTAGATCCAATTCCCATGTTACTCAGGAGATACTCATTTTCATCTTGGGTACGATATAAATGTTCTGCCAACTGACTGTACGGTAGGTTTTTAGATATTAAATATTCACAAGAAATCAAACTCAAATTAAACTTAATTAAAAATTGAAATGCGAATCGAACTCGTTAATTAGGATATATATATATATATATAAAGTTTTTTTTTCTGTTTAGGTTAGGAGTAGGGTTTACCCTTCTATGGAACGCTCCAAAGTCTGTAAAATATGCACCTTCCTCAACTTCCCAAGTGCCAAAAGATGCAGCCTGTGTTCGACAGTATTTGCCGCCAGTAGCTTCAACGAAGCATATAGATCTTCTCTGGATGGGGACATTCGTGTCCCAGCTGCACCATTTTTAACGAGCCAGATGCGTCTAGGTGTTTCATATGCGACACCCTTTTATTTGCTGGTATGTGTGTGCGCGTGTGTGTGTGCGTGAGGGGTTATAGTGTTACTATACACAATATTAATGGTGCAGATTCAGGTGAAATTCAGGAACACAAAGCGCCTGAACAGGAGGAATATAAAGAGCCAGAGGAGCCGAACGAACCAGAGTCGTTTAAGTGCAGTTCGTGTGAGGGAGAATTTCAACGTTCTGGTGAGGGATACTATGGGTTGCAGAGATGTAGGCATGCCTTCTGTAAGGCATGTATTGTCCGGCACGTTGGGGAAATCTTGTCTAGTAAGCAGGAAGAGGAAGCCCTAGTACATCTAGTGTGTCCTGTTTCTGACTGCCTTGGTCCCTTAACTAGGCAGGACATACGGGCAATTGCAGGAAAATCTATCATGCATCAACTTGATGACTTGGTCCTCAAAACGATGGAAAGGGCAACAAAAGGTGAGGAAGTTAATGGGGAGTGGAACGAGGAGATGAATAGTCTATACCTTACGTTGCATGAACTGGATGCTGCATATAAGGCTAGCCTCGATGTAAAAGTTGAGAAACACAATATTGATGATAATTATGACGAGGAGAGCTATGAGGACGACGACGACGACGACGACGACGATACAACAAAAGAGTATGACGAGGACGTCGTCGTGGACGACGACGACGATACAACAAAAGAGGAAGTTGACGTTGACGATATGACAAAAGAGGAAATTAATGTTGACGATACAAGAAAAGAGGAAGTTGATGTTGACGATACAAGAAAAGAGGAAGTTGATGTTGACAATACAACAGAAGAGAAAGTTGATGGTGAAATGGATGATGTAGAAGGTGGAGATGTAATATGTAGATGGGAGTCATCCATTGGTAGACGAGACGGAGAAGGCGATGGCACTTTTGTTGACCAAGCTCTCCAACGAGATTATGGTTCTGGGTTCAAAAAACAGCTTACCATAATCTAGTTACTGTCTTGCTACATACAAATCCAGCAGTTACAAACGTGCTACACTACTTGCTGAGGAATGACTCTACCATGGACATAGTGGAGCATGTAGACTTGTATTTCCAAGTTTTTGCTCTCTTCAGGGCCTTGTCCAGGAGTGAGGAGCTCTTCCCTTTGCTGCTGTCTGGGGACTACGACTTATCCGAGCCAGTAATCAAGGAAGGATCCATCTTAAGCTTGTTACAAAAACTCCACAAGCAGGCCTCGTTCTTCCTCACCCATCAAATGCAGTCTAAAGTGTTTCTGGACGACGACAAGTCCATGATGGAAGTTGCCCTAGTGTCAGAGGTCAAGAGCGTGTTTGAGAACCTGCAGAGGTGTATCCAGGTGTGGAGGCAAGGTTTGTCTAGCAGTCGTGAGTGGTTCCAGGATGCTGATATATATTTCAAGGAGCACTTTCCTGTGTTTTTCTCTGGGGCGGAAAAGGAAGAGATACTGGCGAAGAGAAACAGCGAGGAGGAGGCGTACATATCAATGCTAAAGGATGTGCAGTTTGCTGAGGCCAGCCTATCGAGAGCCACTATTTCAGAGAAGCGGTCGCATGCGAGGATAAAAGCAGCAGCAAGAAGCGGGCACTGAGGATTGCAAAGGAAGTTGCTACATTGTCCACCGGTTTGCCCCTAGAGTTTCATTCATCCATTCATGTAAGGTGCGATGAGATGAGGATGGATGTGATGAGAGCTCTTATCATCGGTCCAGAAGATACCCCGTATCAGAATGGCATATTCTTGTTTGATATCTACTTGAACGAGATGTACCCAGACGTGCCCCCAAAGGTGCAGTATTTGACTACAGGAGGTGGTAAAATCAGGTTCAATCCTAACTTGTATGAGAGTGGGATGGTGTGTCTGAGTCTGCTGGGGACGTGGGATGGGCCTTGCTGGCAACCTGGTGCTTCCACTCTGATGCAGGTTTTGGTGTCACTGCAGAGCTTGGTGCTTGTTAAGGAGCCTTACTACAATGAGCCAGGGTTTGAGAAGGGCAATTCGGATAGTGAGAGCGAATATTACAACAAGAAGCAGATGTATAACACACTTATGTACTCCATGCTGCCTGCATTAACTCAGCCGGATGAGGCGTTTAGGAGCGTGATCGAGGCGCACTTTAAGGGCAAGAGGAATCATATTGAGGCTCAGTGTGATGAGTGGGCAAAGATTGGCTGGATAAAGGAGACCAGTATCGCGGAGCTTATCTCTTTGATGATGATGATAATGTGGACGGTGGAGGTCAATCTGGCACTTTAAACATGCTTGAAAATGCTGCAGTGGAGGTGAAGCGTGCTTTGTCCATCTTCTTGGATGGCCCTGCATCTTAAAATTTAGTTTTACTTAGAGTATGCTGCATGTGTGATACCAAGTTTTTAATTCTCATTACCATAGTCAAATATATTTCATACAGTTAATTATAATATCTGAACAAGCAAAACATATGACACATACAAAATGTAATAGTTTCACCAACAGTTATATTTGATCACAAGATGTAGATGAAACTTGAGTTATGTAGGACAAAGACATATTTGTGGTAATACACTGGTGGACACGTGGGAATGAAATCTAATCTAAGGGCTTTAATATTCTTATTAAATTTCTCAAAGGTACCCTTGGGAAAATATTTAAAGTAAATTTATTATTGATAAAATATGGACAACCCACTTCTATTTAAAATTAATTATTAATTTTCACTATTAAACCTATCAGAGTTATTTATCAAAGACAGAATAAACCTATTATAAACATAATTAACGTATTTCCCTACTTACCAGTTCGTTGAGTTACAATCACTTAAACATCTGTATATGTATGTATAATATCCATAAATTGATTATTATTTACTGTCTATATGACAATAAAAGGAATTGATGAACCCACTGTGCTTATTCTTAAACTAAATAATATTTATAAGTAATATTAATACTACATAATGCAATATACTTATAATAGAAAATTAATTGATTAAATTAAGATATGGCCCTTGACTGAAAAATCTACTGCAAGTGCTAGAATATACCGCTCCCAGCCCTCTGTTTAGGGCATAATGGAGCTAAGAGCCCTAATTTCTGTTTCTGCGCCATGGCGTCGTCACTGTGTCCTTGATCAGGCTTCTATGAGGAAGTTTAGAAAATTCTTAATTACAAGCGATAAAAATGCTGTCAATGTTGAAGAGCTCGCTGCATTATTAACTGCTACAGGTGCGTGTGTGCGTATGACAATGTATTATATATGGGCTGCTACATATGTACGAGTTAACTAAATTAACTTTTTCTAATAGTATACTTAATTAATTGTTTAATTGAATCCTTTGTGTCTGTTTTCATATATAAATTGTTTATATAGACTTGATTAAATCTAGTGTGTTACATGCATTTCTGTATGGTGTGCTAAACTAAACTAAATTAACTTACACTCCTAAACACCACACACACATCTGTGTGTGTGCAAATATACACACATATCACACACATTTCTATTTTATATGTTTAAACTAGATTATTACTGATTAATAACCATGTCCTACAAATATGCGTTGCTATCCACATATGCATTATGTCTTTGTGTATGTCAACAGTATGGGTCGTTTTTATCCATGTGGCTATACTTTGGTGGACACACACATGATACATATATGGATCTATTTGTGCATTTATACATATACACTTGCATGTTTTCAGTTTTATACTATATATTATATTAATATATATAGCAACTGAAATGCAGGACAGAATTGTCATCAGTTCCCTTTGGTTTCAAAAGAAGGAATTATACCAAGGGTCAACACATTGAAGCTTAAGAAAGCAATCAAGTTTAGTGATATAATTATTGCTGTTTACAATAGAGGAAGGTATATACCTGGTGGTGATTACATGGAAAGAACATGGGAACACAGCGAAAACGAGGGTGTGTTGGGACATCTTTTACCTTGGAATTCACCTAAGTGTTTAATTGCATTTGGAAGAGCTGTTTCTGACAAAACAATGGCTGCCTCAGTACATGACTTGGCTGTAAGTATACACACATACAAATGCACACAACACACAAACAGATATATGTATATTTCTCATAATATCTATATTTATATCTATATGTGTGTGTGTGTATCTTTCTCTCCACACACATACGTACATACGTACATAATATTACGTTTGTATGCAGCTCCCATGTATTTAAGTGTATTTCTGTGTGTGTCCTGCACTTATTCTTGCAGTATGTATGGATGTTTGTGAGTCTGCTCTTTGTCTTTCAGACACACACACACACCAGAGTATAAAGCCCCAATCTTCTTTTGCCTTCTTTGTCCATATAGACAGACCGATGTGTTCTGTAGGTTTTATCAATCGCTACATACATATATGTGTACTAATGCAATTGTATGTGGGGTCATGTGTGCGTCTCATAATTCCGTCCTGTACACACACACACACGCACTTATGTATTTAAATATAATGTTATATACACTTATACAGTACACTACTATGTTTGATTCATTTTTCCAAAATTAATTTGCATTTAGTTTACATTTTATTACAACATTTAAAACTCCTGTTTAATAATCTGAGGATGTCATAGGTTGCTCCTGCAATGCAAACGCAAGGAATTGGTCAGTTTATTCTGCAGAGATTAACTTGGTACATTTTATATTCCTAACACACACACACACGCACACACATTTTTATATCAATTGTTTTTTAATATTATTGAACATTCTTCAGGTACCTTTACTACCAACAAGGAATTCCGGACATCTCAGTGTTAACCGGACCTCAAAACCTGTATGTTTTTCTTTTACACACACGCACACACGGACAACGAACAAGTGTATATATACTCAATGAAACAATTACACATATAGTACATATAATGGTTAAATTTGCAGGTCCTTCTTCACAAAATGTGGTTTTAAGCCAGATGAACTATGTTCTACAACCATGTTATATACAAAGCCCGCTGTACACTTCCATGACGACATCAAACATGTAGGCAGGTTGTCTGTTCGCATTCCTACACTGTCAATGAAGATGAACTTCACAAAATTCTAGCCACGTAGGTACGATATTGTTACACTATAGTTTTTATATAATATAACATCAATTGTCCCTTCGCATTCCTACACTGTGAATAAAGATGAGCTTCACAAATTCGAGAATCTTAGGTACATTATTGTTTTAATACAGTTATATATGAAGTTATTATACAACTATATACAAATAGCTTAATTTTGTAACTTTTTATATATTTCTTATCTCTCATGTCTGTTTGTTATTTGTTGCTAGCTAGTCCACGCATCGAGACGTGTGATGGAGGGGCCATATGCATCTGCGTATGTATTAGAGAACATGACATCACAAGGTATGATGTATTTAATTATAAAATACCCTTTAAGATTTTTAATCAATCATTCCTCACCTACATTTTCGTGTTTGTATGGCCCCGCCACTTGCTTTGTTTCACAACCACTGGCACTTCATCATGCTTATGCACACACACACACACATGTTAATTTAATATCTATACTTCGTTTGTGATAGTGATACCATGAATAAATAAATAAATATATAATATATATATATATATATATATATATATATATATATATATATATATATATATATATATATATATATATATTATTGTGTGTTAATTATCTAAACTTCATATGTTGCTTGTGGTGGTGGTAGCTTCAGAATATATATAAATATATATGAGTGTGTGTGTGTCTCAACCATATAATATCTGAGGTATATACAGCACGATGGTTATATATCATATATCTCTTGTGTGTGTGTGAAACAGCTCAGACTAAACAGATATGACAACTATATATGTATGTGTGTGTGTGTGTGTATTGGTGTAGTTGCATACAATATCCTGCGTGATATATATACATTATACATAATTAATACTAAGTATTTGACTAAAATCACTTATACGAATCGGGAAAGTTGATGTGGATGGTTCAGTTTACGTCTCCTTTTCAATTTATATAGGTGTGTACCACACATATTATAAAGTTAAATAAAAAGTGGACATATGCAAACAAGAGTTGTACACGCATACACATGTACGTGTGTGTATACGCCACATCTCTCTTATCTTTCTTTATATATAAAACTATTATCTTTGGACCACACTTGTATGTATATATGGATGGACGTGGAGACGTATAGTGTGTGTATGAGATATCAACGTCATTATCATGGCGAATGAGAGAGCGCCACGGTGCATGCACGTGAGCAAGCAGATCAACGGTGGGATCAGGACTGGACAAAAGCGCAGTGGTGGGACCCACTTGTAGCACGCCGGGGTTGCTTTCCGGCGGTAGGTCCCAAGATGTGGGCCAGGTCTGGACCACATGGCTTTCACATGACTTGTGGCCACCCCGGCCCAAATATGACGTCCTGGTTTCGAATCTCGAATGAGACTAGACAGCTACGTAGTACCTTTTATAGCAAAAAAGGCGGGCCCTCGTCTAAAACAGGTATGTACGGCTTGAATATTCTATTTCCCGTCGGGAATATACTCCCCTGCATTTTAATGTTTTATCTTTTTCTAGGTTTTGCCGCCGCATATACGCTCGTCTGCTGCTACTCCATTGCCGCATTTCTTGTGTTCTTGGGGGATTCTATACATGCTCAGAGGATAGTCTATTGTCTGTGGGCTTCCCTGTCTGTGTTCCATGGAGGTGGAATTAGCGGCAGATGATGAAGAGACCAGTAGTGTTGTTCGTTCTGGAAAGGATGAATTCATGTAGCGGTTTCTGATGCGGAGACAGCAGAAGCGGCGGTTCAACGGGCGATCGGATCCTGTCCGTGTTGATGATCACGAAATCTGTGAGAGCGGCGAGGTAGCGGCGTTTGTCTCTCCAGGTCTGAATCTCTATCCGGATCGGTGTTTGTGTTGCGTTTTCTCTCAATCCGATTGGAAAATTCTTGAACTTCTTGCTATTTCTTCCCAAGATTGTCCGTTTTTAGTCTCATGTTTAAAATCTCAATTTTTTTTTTTTGCGGTGTTTTCTTCATTTTTCGGGTCCAAAATCTCGGTTTTCTGACGTTTCTTCCTTGATCCCGAGTGCTTCTATTTTATATGATGTACCCATGTTAGCGGATGTATTAGCGTGTGTGTAAGAGAGGAGAGATATAAAAGTTGTTGATGTCTGGGCCTTTTTTGTCGCATTTTTATTTCCTTTTCTGAGTTAGGCTTGTGCAGGAATGGAAGAATCGATGACATTGAAGCGGCCATTGTACCCGATCTTCGAGGCGCCGGAGGATACAGCGGACGAAGAAGGGATCGAGGACACACAACACGTAGAGAAGAAGCGGAGGCTAAGCGTAGAGCAGGTGAAGTCCTTAGAGAAGCACTTTGAGAAGGAGAACAAGTTAGAGCCCGAGCGCAAACTGCAGCTGGCTCGTGAGCTCGGTCTCCAGCCTCGCCAGGTTGCTGTGTGGTTCCAGAATCGACGCGCTCGTTGGAAGACTAAGCAGCTCGAGAAGGATTACGACGTTCTCAAGGCCAATCTGGATGCGCTCAAAGGGGATTACAGCTCTCTTCTCCAGGAGAAAGAAAAGCTCGAATCCGAGGTACCCATCTTCGTGGTTAAATTTTTGTAGAATCCATATCACTTCTCTGTCTCTCCCTCGTATCTCATAAATATATCATATAATAGATACTTGATCAGCTCTGGATCCCACAATGAAGATTCATATATCTACGTGTATTAAGCCTAGAAGTTGTTTAAGCTAGACACATCCATTCAACATGTGTTGATATGCTTATATGCATGTATGCTGCAAGCCAGGTTAATCTATGTATGTAGAGAGTTTCCGAATAGATATGCATAGTCATGTATGGTTGACTTTATTTCTAGGTTTGTTCCTGTGATGCAAAGACGGACGTGCATGGCAACATACACATGCGTAGGTCATAGACACCGTGTTTTTATACGTATGTAATTAACTATTTGCTGCAGGTGAACAGGCTGAATGAGTTGTTAAGCTCGAGATCTGGAGAAGGGAAACCAGGAAAGCCAGAGCTCAAAGTGAAGGTGGAGAAAGAAGACGGCACTATGTTGGGAATGAAGAAGGATTCTACGAGTTCAGACAGTGATGACAGTGAGATTGTGGATGGCGAGAGTCCCCATCCAATAGACAGTCAGAGCGGCTTCTCGTATCACCAAGACTTGGAAATGGATGCACTGGAATGCCAGATTACAGGTGACACATACGAGCACTTAGTGTACCCGAAGCTGTCCAAGTTCGAGGAGTCGGACTCTTCTTCGTTTCTCGATCTGGAGGAGGATCAGGACGGCTCGCTGTCTTGGTGGGATTGGTCATGAAGGTTACTAGGTACAAATAAATATATAGTTATATTTCCTCCTTTTTTTTCTTCCTTTAGTTGCTTCAAAATGGAGCAGTAGTATAGAGAGTATAATAGTCAAGTGCTGTTCTAATGTAGAGAGTATATAGGGTCATGGCTGGAAGAAGAAAAGCTTAAAAATTAGTAGAATAAGGACCATTGATTGATGGCCTTATGTAAATCAATTTTGTTCATAAACATTTTCCTTCTTTTGTATATATCGTGTTCGAGTTTATACAGTGTGTTCCATATATATATATATATCTTTTCTTGTACAAATGCACTTGTTTCACGGGTGTTACGGATGTATAATAATATATATACACACACGTGTTGATCTCTCGCAATCCAATAAACACGTATACATGTATTAGCGAACTGCGTGTATCTGTGTATGAGAGAGAGAGAGAGATTTGCTCTGATATGTATATACTGTAGTCATATTTACGCGTGTATTGGAGTTTCTTGTTAGAAATTCTTGAAGGTGACTTTGGTAGTTAGATTTTAATATATGTTAAGTGTATGAAAACTACATTACTTTTTTAAAATAAGGTAAGTAAACGAAAAGTCCAAAATAGTCGATTGAGGAGATCGAAACTTGTACCAACAAAGGAAGACGTGTACGCGTGCGCGTGTGTATGTGTGTGCGCGCGTGTGTAGAGAAGAAAAAGAGTGTACAGGAACCTACGTAACAATGCTGAAGTTGTGTCACTTGACAAGAACACCACCTGAATGTGACATAAATAAAGTAAAATATATATGATACACGTCATATTTGAATGGTGACATGACGTGTACGTATTGCTGACTTTTATATGTTAATAATCATGCTTAAATAAAGTTTAAATGATTTTATGCCGAGGAATATTTATATTCAACACGGCATACATCATTTAACTCCAGTTTTTTACTCACATTGTAAATATGGTATATATGCGTTTATAATGTGATACTTGATTAAGTACTGTCTTTAAATTATGCTGTGTTAATTTTTTAATACATAAAACTGTTGTTCATGTGTTTAATCCCACGGACAAATGGGTTGTGTGTGTGTGTGTATGCGTATTTATGTATATAAATAGATAATTATAAAAGGTCAATAAATATAAGAAAGGCACACGCCATGAATGCCTGCATTACGGGACGGCGACGTTGGTGGCACAAACCGCCAATTGGAGCGCAAATGGAGGGTGGAATCTGACTTTTGCAACCACAGTGAATATTCTCATAAAAGCTGCAAATAAAGCTGGGTAAAATGCAAATATATATATATATATATATATATATGAATATAATATATAATATTGTACATAGATATACATGTACTAGTAGAAGAAGGCCTTTGGCTATTCGCAAGGGCCAAAAGTTTCCTGCAAATCTAGCTAAGTCAGTCAGTTTTTTGACCTATTTACCGACCATTCAAAGATAGACACGTTGTCCGACAATTCCAGAGGGTCCTACGTGGACCACAACGTGTTTCAATCTATTTAATATAAATATTCTAAATTACATTAGCATTTACAGAATGCGAGAATATTAAGTTTAAAGCAATAACAGTTTAAAATTTTAAGTAACAGTCACAATATATTTATTAATATAATAATAATAATTTAATATTTAATATAAGGTACAAACATTATTTAATATTTGTGTGGAAAATATACAGTATTTTAAGAATTGCAATATGAAATCTCTCATACACACACACAGACACACTTGTATATGGTGTGTATAAGTATATCCCATTTATATATATCTTTTATTAAGCTGTACAATTTACAAACTAAGAACACTCCATATAAACTAAAAAAAAGAGAATAAAACAGGCACTTACAGTCTAAGTGATGACGCACTCCGGATTCTCCGCATCGTCATCCTCTTCCTCTTCTTCACTGTCCTCGTCAGTCCCCACGTCATTATGATTAAATGCCACCTCAGCATCCTGAGATGACCTGTGCATAAGCCTCAGTAACACTGGTACAAAATGCTTTTCCTCGCGACTTATCCTATTACTTTCCATAATCTGTATACACATAACTTGACTTAATTATGGTATAAACTTGGTTTTAAAATAATACTAGTGATGGTTAACTTTAAGATTTGTGCTACACATCTATACATGTACTCGTTATTTGATATATGTATGTAGCAACACACACATACACGCACGCACGCACACCTTTGTGGCGTCTTTAGGATGTTGGTTGATACTCTCAGCAGTGGGAGCCCAAATCTTGACCGTGTAATCAATCCCACTCGTAGCGAGAACAGTAATCGACGGATGAGGTTCAAGGCAATTAACAATCTGCTTATCACCCGCCAGTAAGCTAACTAACTCTCCACTCCTCTTCCTCCAGATGAACACGTGGCCGCAATCCGAGCCGCTGACAACGTATTCGTCGTTAGGCCCGAAGAAGTTTACCCCTTTTACTGTCTCTGCGTTCCTGTGTCCCTTATAAACTTCTGGCTTCTTACCGTCTTCATTTGCCTAAACCAAATAACACGTGTATGTTACAAGCAAACAAGCGTGTGTGTGTGTGTGTGTGTGTGTGTGTGAGAGAGAGAGAGAGAGAGAGAGAGAGCACAAAGGTTATAGATGTATAGGTGTATGGATGCATTATATAACTGGCCTATGTATATCTATATTTGCATACAATAAACATAAGTCTCTCTCTCAGACACAAACACACACACACACACACACACACACACACACACACGCACACAGTGTCCATATATACATACTTTTACTTCATTGTTTGTAGGATCTGTTCCGAGCCCCATGTCTTTCTCAAAGAGATAAATAAGCTCGTCATTGTATGACACAAGCATTTCCTCCTGCTGCGAATATGCTATGCATGTAATATTCACCTGTTTTGCTCCTAGAAGATGCGTCGGCGAATAAAAATTCACAGGTATATCCGCATTCGTTTCGAAAACCTTACATTAATTAAAGAAAACATTAACCACCTACAGCATAATATATATACACAAATGTAATATACAGATTGACATATCTTTATTAAGTACACACACACATATATATTTACTATTATACTGCACCCGCGCTACCTATATCTCAAAGAATACATATGCACATATTGATGTATGTATATATATTATAGATTCAAAGCACACGTTGTATAGTCACTATATAAGACTTAAATGTATACGTCCATTATACACACCAATGCGTGCGTGCGTGCGTGTGTTACCTTGCGGATATCGTAAACTCGAGCATATACGTCGGATCCACCAATAACAAAGTAATTAGGATTATGAGGATTAATGGCAATGGTGTTTAAGAAATTTATTCTTCTCTTGTTGGCTCCTATCCCAAAGCATGTAAAAAGCCTCGACTGCTTGTTTTCTCTTAAGTCAAACTGCCAGAACATAATATATGTAATATTTTATATACATCAGAAATACTACACATCAATAGATTAATATGCATGATTGACATTAATATTGATGAACTTTGGAGACTATTGAAAAGCTTACGTGGCGGACAACACCATCTTCACCGCAGCTGAAGAATATTCTTGGGCTACCTGGTTCAATAGCTAGCTTATGAGCTCGTCCCCTGTGCTTTGCTAGCTTTACTGTCTTAACTTTGCCCCTTCTGAGATTTCCGCGTGCCTAACCTGTATATAACACAGTCTGTATATGTTTTTGTGTGTGAATGTGTGTGTGTGGTATTACATAATGCATTGTGTATTGTATAACATGCATAGAATGGTTATATAGTGCATTGTCTATCGTGTACGGAAATATTACTGATTGTAGCTCTCACATAGAATAACAGATGCAATCTCTCTCTCTACATAAATATACACGTGTGTGTGTATCTGTGTTTTTGCATGTGCCTGTGTCCGTTTCTTAAGCATGCTCTTGACACACCTAACCTGTGAATGCATCGGAAAACAAATAAGTATATTATACATATAATTACATATTTATAGACCCATAGACGCACATTTACATACATAACAAGATACAAATATCTCTCTGTATCTGTGTGAGCATGTATACGTTTGCAGAAGATGTTGTGTGTTGGGTATACATATATCAGTTGCATTGTGTACCTCTGAATATACAGGCATACAAACAGACAGACACAAAATAATGTACTGTCATTAATATGTATACCTGTGTACCAGATGCACATGTTTATCTGCGCCGAGAGATACAATGCACTATGAAACATAATACAGAACTTTATATAGATATGTGTATGCTGTACGAATGCATATGTATATGTATGTATGTATTTTATACCTGGCCATCAGCAGCACAAGTTACCACGCTACGATCATCGGTTAAAGGCAAATCCTGGCTTGAAATACATTATTTCATGGCCAGAGTTGAAAGTAAGTTTCTTAGATTTCGCAGCCCAGTCCCAGAAGATTATGTCCGTGTCGTCAGATCCTGACACGAGATCTCACCCGTTGGATTGAAGTGCACAGTATTGACACATCCATCGTGTCCACACAGCTCTGCATAACGCTCCAATCGACTACCACAGATCCTTTCAATAAATAATAAACAGATTAATTAAATTAGTTCTTATGAAAACAAAACAAAATCTATTTTATATGCACCTATATATGAATACACGTAATGTAACAACACCACACGTGTGTGTGTGTGTGTGTGCAGATAATGTATTGCAACCAATATAAAATACGTGCGTGAGTGGATAATGTATAACATGTCATGTGTTTGCGTGTGGATGTTCATATGCAACATGTACATATGCTTGCCGGTTTCTGTATGTCATTCCCTCATACATATCATATGTGTGTGTACTGTATATACGTTATTCATAGATACCTGTACTTTACATAAATATTCTTAATACTTATATATTATGGAATATACAAAAGAATTATACTACTTAATTAAACCAATATGTCAAATACTTATGATAACATTTGAATATACAGTGAAGTTCTTACATAAGCCTAGCTCTTCATAGATATTCATATAAACAAGAACTACTTAATATAGTATCTCGTCCTCATATAAGGGAGTAATATACACACACGCACGCACACAAAGGACACACGTTATACAAAATCAGTTTTCTACAACCAGCATAACATGAAGTAAAAAATTAACATTTTTTAGCGAACAATGTAGTTTAACCAGTGAAACCGACATACTGTACTATACAAGTCAAATTAAAACATTAATTTATAAAATATCAAACATGTGCTAATGTTAATGTTAATGAAAAATTAAACAAATACCGAATAAAATAAAAATCGTTACCTTGCAACCTCCAATTCTATGTGCAAAGGATCGAGGGGCCAATTCACCAATCTGCCGGTTATATAAATCTTCCAGCCGGCATCCGTGCAGCTTCTTTCTATTCAAATTGTACATTCTCGCTCTGACTCACTCTCTCTCGCTCTCACTCACTCACTCTCTCTCGCTCTCACTCACTCGCTCTCTCTCGCTAGTCACTCACTCTCTCTCTCTCTCTCGCTAGTCACTCACTCTCTCTCTCTCTCTCTCTCCATTCAACAACCTAAACCTAAACTCGTTCCTATCGCATACCCTTATTTTTTAACCTTTGCCCTTTTACTTACACGCGCACGCACACGCACACGCACACGCCAGTTTTAAAGATATACACTTATTACCCAGAAATAAATACGACACATAAAATAATTTAACAATAATATTCTTATTTTCACATATTAATATAGATTTAAGAATAATGCATACAACATGCAAACAAGTGTGTAATGTGTGAGTTCGTGTGTGTATATAACAGCCAAGGAAACCAATTCGGTCTTTTTGTCTTTGTTGTCAAAGTAAAAAGAGCGTGTAATTTATAATGTATTAAGGTCCGTTAAGGCTATAGTTGAGAATAAAATATTAACAGAATAATTAATATTATTTATGAATAAAAAGAGTAGTCAAGCCTTCAACAAACGTGGAATAAATGCCTTGACCAAAATGCTTGTGTGGGTTTGCACTGTAACACTTACTTAGTAGCTTATGAATATCGTAAGTATCCTAGTTTGAAGACCATTACAAAAAACTGTGGTTTGTGATGAGATGAGTATGGAAGGTACCTGATGCGTTGTTCTACTTCACTTCCTAAAGGTTAGTCTATTTCTATCATTTGTGACTTATTGAGTACACAAGTATGTATATGCATCCCCTCTCACTATGTGAATGCACTAGGCTAAGTGTCTGAGGGGATTATTGAAAGTTGAATTTCTGAAAAAGTTTCAAAGGGCTTATAAGGTTGGCATGTATCAATCAAGTCATGTTTGTGACATCATATGTAAATATTAATTTTGAAGGGCTAGAACGAAAGCCTAAGTTCTATTAAATAATGTCACGTGTTAGGGTATGGCCTCTAACGTCATGTCGTGAGTTTAAAGTTAATAGGTTATTTTACTAAGCATACGTATTTATGCTCAAATAAGGGTGGGCATTTGCTCAAAGAAGGTTACATCTCTCAATTGGGTGTGTTTATTGATAGGGGTGCTCATCATGAACGTGCGTGAATATGTTCAAGCATTCAACAACTTAACCTCATTGGGCCCTTCCATGAAGTACACATATGATCACCTTTAGTAGTCAAGTGTTCATGATTGTTCAACCTTAACCTTACTTAAAAAAACACTCATGTTCACTTATGGTGCATAAATATTAAGTATTAATCTTAAGGTTGGGGTTAAACCACACAAACTTATATTATGTATGAATTATACTTTCGAGTGAGGATGACTTTTCAATGTGTATGGTGCCGTCTTTAGAGTGAGGATGACTTTCAATGTGTGCCTTAACCTCTATCATTAAGGTTTACCTTCTTAGGCATTTTAACTAGATTTAACTTTGTTCACACCCAATCAAATACATGTCAACCCTTTAGGTTAACTATTTGACATTAAGGTATATTTTAATATAACATCAATATCATCTTTAAATATTTTGGTGATTCTCCTCTTTGATAATACATTCACTAGTATGGTTGTCAGAGTTTGACCCAAAGAGCCACACATAAATTTTGGGCCATTCAGCGTCATCACCATGTGTAAGCAATGCCAAGTCTTCTAGGATAACCCTAAGGTCAAGTTTAGATATCCCATGTAAGAGATTTAGGGTCTTAGCCTAAGTCTCTTTAGAGTGTCTACCTTTAAAACTATGGAGAGTACCCCCAAGAGACTTAAATATGTTCATGTTTTAATTTCACTAAGGAGGCATGTGCTCCACACATATCCTATGACAAAGCTAAGGCATATATTTTGGGTTAATACTTACTTACCACACTAGTGTACAATGTCATCGAGCATCATAAGCAAAACCCCTAGGGCTAAGATTGAGCAACATTGAACATGTATTTATTAAAGGTGACTAGGTGTGTGAAGACCTTTGCTAAAGAGTCTAAACTGTTCAACCCTTGCATATGGTTACATACACTGAGGCCGAACACCCCTAACTATGCGTGTTAAGAGGCACACTTGAGAAAGATACCTAACTTTTCTTAAGCAAATGCCCAAGGCTCACCATCCCCACTTGGAAGAACCACCAACCCCTCTCAAAGCCAAGAGTTACATATGGTGCCATGGACATGGTTCACAAATGCCAACCTCAAAATCCCTATATATGAACCCTTATGAACATGGTAAAGGAAACTTATTTATAGCTGCGAGTGTTGTTCCTAACTTGGCTTGGAAGAGGAGGCTGAAGCAATGCCTCACCCTTTAGACTTGTGAAACATGTATTTGAACAAGACATTTCAAACAAGCGATTGGGTTATTAAATAAAAGGAGCTAATTAATTCCCTAGATGTGACGTACTTAATCACAGAGGTGATGATTTACTAACGCTAAGAGTTGGGCAACCCTATGGTGTGACATACCCCTAAACATTGAAAGGTAGAATGACACAAAGGGCAAGAAGGGTCAATATAACTAGTGTGTAGACACATTGAGTTGATATCTCAACAATGTCCCAAGGGAGTGCCTTCAACTTTCAACAAATAACACTACACTACATTATAGTAATGGATCCAAAGAAACCCTCTTTTCATCGTTTAAGGATTTGACAAGTGGGTTGGCACAAATTCTTTATATCAAGTAAAGTTTATTGTAGCCCGGACAACCTAGATGGGCCAAAACCTAGACTCTCAATTTCTAAATGCATTATCTATACCTCAATTGTTTCAAGTATGTTGCCAAGTGTTTGTGCAAAATAAAAAATAGAAACTATGACACTCTTTCCTTGAGAAGAGTCAATAACCTCACTAATGGCACAAACTTTAAGATTGGGTATGGTTAGTGAAACATCCTTACACTAAAGCTAACATAATACCTCTCTATGCAAAGTAGTTGTGAAATTTCTTCCATTGGAGTATCCTATTGAACCATATAGGAATAGCCCTACCCAAACTCTCCATAGTTGTTGCCCATGTTAATTGGTAAAGGAACCATCCGTACTAGAGGGAAAATGGGAGATGAAGTTGCATTCAAATTCATATACTAATATGTCATAGTAGTTTAATTGGATGTTTTATTAACTAGTATCTTTATTTTCCAAAGACTCCTAGTTATTAATAATGTAGCTTTTCTTTTATGTGGTCATTGTGCACTTGTCAAGGTTCAATTGACATGCTCACATTGTACTCATTCTCAAGAATACATAAATTATATATGTACATTTGAGTGCCAAACAATGTATATATTTTGAATATTGTCCAATCTCGGTTTGCAACCTGCATGCAGGTGCTTGATTAGTAAATTTATTTTCCATTGTTTTGCTTGTCCATGCGATATGACATAAATTAATTTAACAGTAACCATGGTTGATTTAATACACTTTCTATTTATTTTGAAATATAGCTAAGTTAATTTTAGAATCCCCTTGCCCATCTCATATCCTTCTCTTGTCTTTAATGTCACCTCAATTGTACATTTGAATATAAAAATAAAAAGTTCTTTAAATATAACAAATTTTGTTTTTAATTTTTACCCAGAATATGAAAACAACTCCATATTAATGGCTAAATCCTTTGTCTAATCAAGCTGCCTTTCTGCACAATATTACACTATGAATACAATTTTATAAAAACACACACACACACCCAAATATATAAATACACTATTAAAACTTTACAGGGTCCATAAATATGTTTCTCTAAAGTGCTTAAACTAATTAGATGGGGATTAATCCCACTAGGCCGATTAAAAAAGTAATCGTCTTGGTAGGATTAATCTCACCAGGCCCTAAAAGAGGAGAAATTATAATATACAAATAAACATGTACATATAAATACATGTGTGTGAGGGAGAGAGATAAAGAATTTATATATTAATACACTGGTACATTCATATACACCCTTCTTTGTCTTAGAGAGAAGTGGGTTGGATTAAGTGTCCAAAACTCACATTTGTGATAGTGCAAAAAAACACACATCATTCGGTTTTAACACCACCACAAATGTAGTTTTACAAGGTTTATTGGCTTTCACTCATAATATTATAATAAGATTATAAAAATAAATAAAGGAGATAAAGAAGTTATATAATAATGCACAGGTACATTCACATATAGGATGGCATAATTAATCCTGCCACCCTTCTCCATCTCAAAGAAAAGTGGATAGGATTAATCTTACTCACCATTCTAAACCACCATTCTAGAAGGTAGAGAAGGGGTGGCGGGATTAATCCCGCCATTTCTTCCTTGCATACTAAAATTTGTGTGTGTGAGAGAGAGATATATAGAAATTATAATATACAGATACACACACATATATATAGATACATGTGTGTGTGAGAGAGAGATAAAGGAATTATAATAAACATATACACATGTACATATAAATACAAGTATGTGTGAGAGAGAGAGATAAAGAACTATATATACTTATACACAGGTACATTCATATATAGGGTGGCACCTTTTCTGTCTCGAAGAGAAGTGGATAAAATTAATCTCACTCACCATTCTAGGAGGTAGTGAAGGGATGGTGGAATTAATCCCGCCCACCATACTAGGAGTTAGGAAAGGTGTGGCATGATTAATCCCGCCACCCTTCTTTGTCTCAAAAAGTGGTGAGCAGGATTAATCCCCCCACCAGGTAGGAAAGGAATGGTGAAATTAATCCCACCACCACTTCCCTACCTCAAGCATGTGTGTGTGTGTGATAATAAGAGAGATATAAAGAACTTACAAAATATAGATAAACACACACACACACACATAGAGATATATATGCAGTTGTGTGTGTTTACAAAGAGAGATAAAAAACTTATATATATACAAATGCACAAGTACATATACATATAGGTGTGTGTGAAAGAAAGATATAAAGAAATTACATATATACAAATACACACTGTAAGATCCATGTGTACGGCTGCATGTGCACATACTATTATTAGCGTAGTGGATTTTGATAGCCGTCGGATTGGATTCAATCTGGACCACTCGCTCTTGTATATAAGTTAGGGTTTCTGAACTAATGGAGATACACATTTCTATATTCCGAGCTCTCACATTGGTAGAGGTGAGGGGCACCTCTAATTGTCCCTACGGAGTGCTCGGATTTGTGTCTTTTTTTCTCTGTCTTCTTAGGTCTAGCTTTTCCATTGTTTAGATCTATTCTTTTCTTGTGGATTTGTCTCTTCTTTGTCCATGAATCCACAACAAGCAAATCCTTGTCTGTGGAGCAGTTACTCATGCAATTGTTGGATGCCATGCGTGTGCAACTAAATAATCATTCTCAGTTGATAGCAGCATTCACAGTCCAGGGTACTCCTCCTACTCATGTTGTAAACCCCGTGTCTGGCCGGATTTCTTTCGCGGAAATCCTGGAGATGATGTGTACCATTGGTTTGACCACTTCATTGTGGTTGCCACATATCATTCGTGGGACGGTGCTCAGTGTTTGCGCGAGTTTCCTACTTGTCTTCAAGGGACGGCGTTGCAGTGGTACAATGGTCTGGACGTTGCAACTCATGGAATTGAAATATTCTTCCAGAGATCTTCAAACGTGCATTTGGACATGCGGACGACTGTGATGATGCTTTTCAGCAAGCCATCTGAGTCGGTGATGCAGTTTGGTGTTCGCTTTCGAAGCCTTTTGCTACGTGCAGAACCTAACATGTCGGAACGCATCAAGTTAGGTATGTTGTGGCCAGCACTTCGTCAAGACCTTGTGGGGCTTGTGCATGCACTAGCTCCAGTGACTCTTGACGATGCTTTGAGCTGGCACAATGATATGAGTCGTCACCTCTCCCACTTGCGCCTTCACATGCTCTCGTTCCACTTCATGTTGGGGATGGACCTGCTCCGATGGAGGTTGAGGCTATTGCCGCTCGTGTACCAGCACAAGGTGGGGCCCGTGGACGAGGACGTGGACGTGCAGTTCGTTGTTGGGTGTGTGATGAGGTTGGACACACGTATTGGCGCTGTCAACGGTTTCCCGATTGGCATCCCCATTTTTAGGATGAGGCCATGGCGTCAACAACGTCCGATTGGTGCTGCTGCAGTAGAAGGTTGTGATGCAGTGGATCTTCCGGGAAACGATGAATCGCACAAGTAGAGGAGGGTCCTCGTGCGAATAAATTAGTGACCCCTCCGTCTTTCTTTCAGGAGTATCATCAAGGGGTTCACTCGGCACCAAATCATCCGGTTTTCACTTTTCAAGCTCGTTTTAATCACACGCCACGTCCTGTTTTCCTTTCAGTGTTGGTGGATACAGGTTCGAGTTTGTCCTCTATTTCTTAATCTGTTGCTACACGTTGTAGCCTTCATTTGCGTCGTGCGTAGAACCAGTCTTCATTCTGTACGGCAACGGACATACTCATGCTTGTTCACGAGATGAAGTGGACATTGTTGTTCGGTGGATGATCGTGAGCTCGAGCTTCAATCTTTGCGGGTGGTGCCAAGTCAAGCTTTTCACCTTATTCTTGGTATGGATTGGTTAACTCGCAATCATGCCAAGTGTGACTTTGAGAAGTCTCCCCTTGTTTGACTCTCCTCGTATTTCTTCCATTCCTTTTACTTCTATTCCACTTCGTCCATCTGCTTCCACCTCTGCTTTCATCACTTTTGTCTCACCCTTATTTCCAACCATTTTCCCTTCATGCTCTTCCTTCCCTTCATGCTCTTCCTTTCCTTCTCTGGATCTATCAGATGATCGTCGTGCTGTAGTTGTCGATCAACTCAAGAAGGAGTATGCTGATCTTTTCAACTTCGACTTGTCATCTGGGCCAAGATTGCGACACGCCACCCTATTCCAACTGAAGATGCTAGGCCAATCAAGGTACCTGTTCAGCGTCGGTCACCAAAGGAGCTCAAGATCTTACGAGCAAATGTTAAAGAGATGTTGGAGAAGGGTTATCCGGAAATCTCGAAGTCCTTAAGCGTGCGAACCTCACTTGTGACGAAGCCTGATGGGAGCGTTTCGATTCTGCATTGACTATCGCCCCTTAAATGAGGTAACCGTCTCAGATGTGTACCCACTTCCTCATACTGCAGACCTTTTGGATCGACTGGGGCGGAGCCGTTGGTTCACCAAGTTAGATCTCGCATCTGGATATTGGCAAGTTCCGATGGCTGACATGGACATTCCAAGACTGTTTTCGGACACTGTTTGGCCTGTACGAGTTCTTGGTGATGCCTTTCGGTTTGAGCAATGCTCCAGCAACTTTCCAGCGTATGATGGACGAGGTTCTTTGCGACATGCCGGAGGTGATTGCCGATTTCATCGATGATGTTTTGATCCATTCGGATGGAACATGGGAGGAGCATGTCGGTGATGTATGTAAGGTTTTGGATCGGCTGCGGGAAGTTGGTTTGAAGTTGAAGCCATCTAAGTATGTGTTTGGATCAAAGAAGTTCCCTATGCCAAAGTGTGTGAATGATGTGCAACGCTTTTTGGCAAGGTACAATATCTGGGTCGTTTTGTGGATCATCTTTCAAATCATACTGCACCGTTGCGCGCGTTGTTGAAATCGTCAATGACTTCTTTTGTTTGGTCTAAGGATTGCAAGCAGGCATTTGCAGATCTCAAAGAGTTGTTGACGACTCCTCCAGTTTTGCAGAGAGTACGAGTGTTCCTGGCCAACGACATCCCATTGCGTACATCAGCTTACATTGCAGCCAGCAAAGGTGAATTACTCCACGATAGAAAAGGAGTGTCTAGTAGCAGTTTGGGGTTTTGAGAAGCTCCATGCCTACTTGCATGGTTCGCGGACGTTGTTGGAAGACGATCATGCAGCAGTCACTTTGTTGTTAAAGCGGAAGAATTTGATTGGTCGTACTATTTACGACTTTGAAGTTGTTCATCGTCCAGGGAGTTCCTGACTGATGCTGATGCTCTTTCTTGGGCTCCTCTTCCACCTTCTCTCTCTTCTGTTGCCCCAGAGGAACTAGTTGTTCTAGCTTCAGTGACTTTTTGGACGAAGATTCCGTACCATCAGCAGTTGCTGTGCTGACGTTTAGTGTCGCAGAATGCAGAGTTAGATTTGCCGTCGTTGGATGAGGTTCGGGAAGCTCAAAAGGTTGAGCCATGGATTCGAAGGCTTCATGATGGGTTTGAGAATCCTGCATCACTTACTGATGACTTGCCTTTTAGGCATTTACATTCATAGTATCGCCTTCAGGATGACCTTCTTTATTTTATGGGGACTGATCCAGATGATCCTTTGCGGTTGGTGGTGCCTTCAATCTTCATTCCACGCTTCCTCCATGCTTACCATGACTCTCCTATTCTTGGTGGGCACATGGGACATCGTCGGGTGATGGAGAAGTTGTGCAGATCTTTCTATTGGCTGGAGTTGCGAGGAGATGTGATTCGGTATGTGCATAGCTGTGTGTGGTGCCAAGCTCGCAATACTCCCCATGTGCTTCGGAAGGACGGTTGGAGTCAATTGCAGTTTTTCATCCATTTGAGTTGGTGGCATTTGATTTGACCTTTTCCGCGGTCAACTGCTGGCAACGAGTACGATTATTGCTTTGATTACCTAACTCGTTGGTAGAAGTTGGTGCTCTTGCTAGTGCGACTGCTTCTGCTATTGGTCAGTTTCTCTTAATCGGGTCGTGTTCAGCATTCTTGTCTGGAGCGAATTCTCTCAGATAATGGTCCTGCATTTATGACTGAAGCATTTCATGTTTTGACATCTCAACTAGGGATACGCCACACTTTCACAAGTGCTTATCATCCTCAAGACGGATGGTTTAGTGGAACGGCTCGTCAGAACCTTCAAGGGGATGATCGCGAAGTATGTGAACTTTCAACATTTGGATTGGGATGGTTACTGCCGTCTCTCCGATATGCTTATGTCACTGGAGTTCAAAGTTCCATTGGTACTTCCCCATATAAGCTCTTGTATGGTCATGACCCGGTTTGCCAACGAGTTGGGTTTGCCTTCTCAGTTACCACGAGCTGCTGATGCTAGGTCGTGGATCGGTATCTAACGAGTATTCTTCCATTGGTTCGTGTAGAGTCAGCAGAACACTTGGGCTGCATACAAGTAGGACAACAACAACGCTACAACTCGCATCATCGTCCTCCTACGGAGTACAAGGTTGATGAACTGGTGTTGGTTCGTTTTCCCAAGCTTACGGTACGTGGTTTAGCTAAGAGTCTTCTTCCTCAGTGGAAAGGACCATATCGGGCTACGGCAAGTAGGGCCACATGTTTATGAGGTTCGGCACGACATTCAACCCGATCCTCCGGAGATTGTACATGTGCAGCGGTTGAAGCATTTTGTGCAACGGGAACAAGTTGTGCCGCTTACAGATCCACCAGTACCTCCTCCTGATGTTCCTCCAGATCCGGGCCCGTCTACAAGAGAACCCTAACCAACTTACACCCTTCCGAGAGGAGGGGATGATGTAAGATCCACGTGTACGATTGCATGTGCACATACTATTATTAGCGTAGTGGATTTTGATAGCCGTCGATTGGATTCAATCTGGACCACTCGCTCTTGAATATAAGTTAGGGTTTCTGAACTAATGGAGATACACATTTCTATATTCCGAGCTCTCACAACACATATATATATTTTCAAAAAAGTGTGTTTGAGAAAGAGAGAGATAAAGTAATTATATATATACAAATACACAGGTACATACACATATAGTTGTGTGTGTGTTTAAGAAATAAATAAATTAATTATAATATACAGATACACACACATATATATGTATATGTATATACATGTGTGTGTGTGTGTGCTAAGATACATAAATAAATTAACTTATATATATACACACACATATATATGTATATGTATATACAGGAGTGTGCGTATGTGTGCGAGAGATAGATAAATAAAATATAGTATACAAATACACACACATATATATGTATATATGTATATATACAGGTGTGTGTGTGTGTGTGAGAATAAATAAAAAAATATAATATATAGATATACAACATATATGTATGTATGTATGTATATATATATATATATATAACTATGTGTGTGTGTGCGAGAGATAGATAAATAAGATATAATATACAGATACACACACATATATATGTATATGTATATAAAGAGTGTGCATGTGTGTGTGAGAGATAAATAAAGTAATTAAATCATATATATACAAAACACACACACACACACACACACACACACACATATAAGGGGTGTGTGTGTGAGAGAAGAGATAGATAAATAAAATATAATATATATACACATATATAGTATATGTAATATATAGGAGTGTGCATGTGTGTGAGAGAGAGATTTAACATGTGTGAATGCCACCTTCAAACCTTATTACACCACCATGCCTTGTGAGAGTGGATTTATGGAATTATTGCATCGCCATTCTCAAATTTTCCACCAACGCATCTTTCTCCTCTCTCCAGTGCCTTGAAACCTTAAGAATATACCTTAAACTCTAAAATGAATAAATAAAATAATTAATCCTAAATGAATAGTCTTTCATTATATCATAATCTTTAATTTGTGTGTGTGTGTGTTTGTGTGAGTGTGTGGGTGTGTAGGTGTATCACACACAAAAAATATAATCATGCAAGGGTTTAACTTATGTGTGTTTGTGAGAGTGTTAAGTTTTCAATACACACACATACATACATAATACATATGTATGTAAGTACATATGGATCGTGCATGGTGTGTGTGAGAAAGAAAGAGAGAGTGTTGAAAAATTAATTTATACACATTATATACATTAGTACACATATATACATATACACATGTATACACATAGACATACATACATATTACATGTGTGAATGTGTTACATACGCGTTTAACATGATGTTTTGATAAAGAAGCAACAGATCTCCGAGTTGCATCTGGTAACTTAACGATCATTTCCAATCAATTATCTATTTTGGTATGCCACATGGGTAGTAAATTAATATGTAAGTCAATATTAAAATTGTGTAAACACTATCAACACTAGACATATGATCATCATCACATATCATTACTTGTTTGGTTTATGATTTTAAATCCTTTACTATAGTGCCTTTTGACCTTGTACACTAAGCCCTACACCCCCATAAATGCTTGAACCCTACACCTAGTGTGTGTGTATATATATGTTTGGTTTAGGGTTTAAACCCAACGCAAATATTTTATTATTAAATTTTAATATTTGTATAAAAAAGTTTATTATAAAAATACACAAGAAAACACACATAAAGAATTGTTTATAGTCTAGTTATTACTATCACAAATCCTTCTAGTGATTTATAAATTATTTTTAATAATTTACTCATAACATTAAAATTATATACATATTTTGAATTTTACCTTATTATAACTTAAAATGACATAGTGATATTAAAACATATTTTAATGCAATCATAGCACATAATATATATAATGTATAGTATATAATCTAAACATAGATATATACACTCAGCATTTAAACCCTAAACACTAAGCCCCACAATTGGACGTTTTTAACATGTGTGTTGAGTCTAAAAATATTTCATATGTGATATGTAAGCCCAGTGTGTAATGATAAATGCTGATTTGGGGTTTAAACCCTAAACCCAAAGCTATATGTTAGACCCCTAAACATTATTTATATCGTGATCCACTCATCGGCATGTTTATGTGTGTGCATATGGGTGCATTTAATGCGTACTATGAAATGTTTTAATGCATGTGTTGTGTGCATGTGAAGTCTATATATATTTCATGTGTGTATATGTAAGCCCTAGTGTAAAGTGTGTATAACAATAAATGTTTGGTTTGGGGTTTAAACCTTATACCTAAACACAAAGCTACCCCTAAACATTATTTATATTATGATCCACTCCGGTGTGAGTATGTGTGTGCATATGTGTTCTATGGTGCTTTTAATGCATGTGCATGTAATGTAAATTTCTTACTATGTCTATATATGTCTGCAAAAGAAACATTGAAATAAAGTGAAAATAATAATAATATACACATTATAATATATTTTAAATGATACATAATAAATATATTATTTTATTTATTGTATAATTATATATAGTTATAATAATACTAATTTAATATTGATAACCAAGTTTAATATTAGAATATTCTTAGAATAATAAGAACGTAATTAAGAAAATCCCATTATAAATAAATGTAAAATAATTACTCGAATTTCATATAAATATATAGCTTGAATCACTTAATAATGTTAAATACATTAAATACAATTTTAAAAAGCATTAAATATCCCCAAAACATCCACCAACCTTAGATAATAGATTATCAAAAAAACACTGGGGGGGACTACTTATTACTGCCTGCACTGCCCGATGCCAAACCCCGCTCATGCCCGCTAGTGCGGGGGTTCGTATGCGGGATCATCGGGGTGGGGGGATGACCCACGAGACACAGACAATTGGAATTGTGTGCAATATTGTCAAAAAGTTGGTAATTCATTTTAAATTTCTTTAGCATATCAAAATGTTAGAAATTTCAAATTTTGACATAACTATTATTAGTTTGACATGTAAATTTGAAAAAAAAATTTAATTTCCTACTTAAATCCAAATTTGTATATCTCACAAAGGTTTTTTTATTTGTACCATTTTTTCTCTTTAGATCTTCTCTTTTCTAAATAGTGTTTACATCAGGAGAGACACTAAGCATAGCATATTTATTATGAGAAGTTATTATGAAAAATGATACATTAAGAGAGACATGGCGCCTTTTGTGCTGTTGTACTTTATAAAGACTCACTCTTTTACACTTTTTACCAAAAAAAAATTTAAGGTTTACATAAACAAACTTACATTTTTTTAAAAATGCATAGTATTTATATGGTTTAGGAATCCATTAAGATTGCATTAGAATTAGTTAACGATTTATCTAATTCACACATCCTTTTACTTAGAATTCTTAGTTAGCCAAGATCTTAAAGAGTACAGAGAAGGGGTGGCAAGATTAATCCCATCATCTTTTATTTGCCTCTTAAAATGATGGACATGATTAATCCCACTCATAACTCTCGGAAATAGGGAAGGGGTGGCATGATTAATCCCGCCAATGCTTTCTTGCTTCCTAGAATGGGTGGCAAGATTAATCTCACCCACAACTCTTTGCGACGGTTAAAAGGGATAAGATTAATCTTAAAGAGTTGTAAATGGGATTAATCCTAGGAGGTGAGGAAGGGGTGGCGGATTAATCTTGCCACTCCATCCCCATTTCAGAAAGTTATGGGCAAGATTAATCCTACCCACCATTTTAGGAGGCGAGGAAGGGGTGGCAGAATTAATCCTACCACCATTCCCATTTCAGAAAGTTGTCGACGGAATTTATCCCACCCACCATTTTGGGAGGCAAGGAAGCACTTAATCGAGAACTCTTTGAAATCTCAGCTAACTGAGAATTTTAAATAAAAGGGATGTGTGAACGGGATAAATCCTTAACTAATTCTAGTGCAATCATAATGGATTCCTAAATCTTTAAAGTAGTTTCACCAAATAACATATCATAGCAAGCCAATATGTAATCATGTCCATCATAAGAGTGGTGAGATTAATCCCGCCATTTAATTCCCCATCAGAGAGAGTTGTGGCGAGCTTAATCTCGCCCCACATTTTAGGAGGTAGGGAAGGAGTGGTGGATTAATCTCGCCACCACTTATATTAATCAAGCATGCACATGCATATATATTAAGCACCCTCGATTCAGATTTTATTGCATAAACAGTGACATAATTATTTATGTGTAAAACAATAATATGTTTTAATACTGAAAATAAAGTATATCTTCTTTGAAATAATTGGCACTGGAACTATGGAAGTTTGAGATTGATAATGCGTCATGTCATAATATTGCCCAAGGTGTGTATACATATGGATGAACATCATTTACAAAACATTGAGCATGGAATGGAATTTGAAAAGGTTTCCTGTATTGTGAAATGTAAAGTCACAAAACAAATATTAATACAAGTTCATAAGATGATGGCTTGCTTGTTGTGATGGATGAGGTGATTTTCTTTCTTCATGAGATTAAGGTTGGGAGGGGCATCATCTCAGTTGTTAATCCAATAGAAATTGTATCAGAAGATAAATTAAGAGCCTATTTTGTGGGTGTAGTTATGACATAGGTTTCACCTAATGGCACATTGCATCTTGGATCCCTTGTGAGGTGGCAAACATCTGAATTAAAACGGCTAGATGGTTTAACATATCAAGGGTTGGATTTTAATAATAACAATCTAGGAGGGCAACCCATGTTTGAAGAGGTTCCTTGCATTAGTCCTATAGTAAGGAAAAGGAGATTCATGGTTACAAATCGACCCCAACAAGTTCCATCAAGAGGGTCAAGATGGATCCCACATTTTCAGAAAGCATTGTTAGCATCTCCATGATTGATTGCTGCAACAAGAAGTGTTATCAGATGGCAAACCGAAATGAAATTACCCAATGTAGACATGCCTTTTGTAAGCTCACCCAAAAGCAAAGGCATGAGTTTGTATATGCTACACTAACTGGGTGCATTGATGGAATGTTGGACACAGGTTATCAGAGTACATCCATGGTATTTAATAAGGTGGCCATCTACTTCAAAGCTGATATACTATAATACGGGATCCCGAAGACCACGTTCTACTGCCAGAGGGATGAGTGGCTAGATAGAATGCGCATCTCAATACATGGGACACTCGCCTAGTCAAAACTCGCTCTCACATTATGGCAACCATAGAGATACTCAAGGCTTTTGTGGAGGTAAATGCAAACATGATGTCTCACAAATGCAAGGGTCAGGGATGTCTTGTAGAAGTGTCGAATTTGCTGGAGCCAAGGTTTGTCTTCAATTTACACTCAATTGAAGCTATGTGAACATGTGAACAAGTGCTGGGGCTCCAAATAATCTGCACTAATTCCTTCAACAACATATAGAATACTCATTTTAAGGATGTGAGATTACAAAACACTTTAGCTTCTCCAAGTGTGACACTTGTACAACACTGAAGGCTACAGAGGCTTGTGCAAAAACTTTAATGGAGATCACTGCCATTCAAAAGAAGATAGAGGCCCACATGATTGCACAACAAACTTGTCGATCTCAGTACCATGCACACCTCATTCTTTCTATGTCCCGCCCATCAAAATACCTATGCTTAATCCACAACAAGATGGATCATTCAAAGACCAGCATTCCAAAGCTAGTTGCAACACCAAAACCTTGGAAATGTCATGATTTCATTGACATGTGTGCTAACACATATACACGGTTGTGAATCATATAGACACTTTTCACTTCCAAACTGGTCTAGCGACTCCAATTTCACTATTGGGTCATTAGTTATGTGTTTCAAAAACCTTGAAGCTCACTCACAGATAAGTCTTATAGGTGATCTCAAAATGAAGAAACACACCTCCAACCTTTACACAATCCTCTCATAAACACGTTTACACTTGAGGCTACTTAGGAATATGAGAGGCATTATTAATAGCCTACACAAAAAAACAAATGGCCCTATTGAGAGTTCCAGTTTAATGGAGGGATCTAGCTCAGACAGTGTACAAGTGTCATTAACATCAAATAAGCTTCCTCGTCATTTGCTTTTACAAATGAACAATTGTGCAAGTGAGAACAAAAATAGGTAAATCATTTTAGTTAAGGGTTTCTTGAGCTCATACTTACTTTTATTTTCTAGATACGTACTAACATACTTGTCAATCTTATTGCCGAAGGTGTGTTTGAGACAATCACACTTATGAAGATATTGATGCATTCTTTAGTAAAGTCTCCAATTCTACAAAAAGGACAAGTGCACTTACCTTACCACATATGATGGATCTTTTTGAAAATTGCATCTCCAAAAAAAAGTTGTGCTTTGCTTGTGACCGAGATGCTAGACTTCAAAAAGTTTCTCGATGAGTATATCAAAGAGGGGAGTGATTCTTTAATTGGTTACCTTGTGCCAATATAATTCTTTTCTCCACAAAAGATGGTATATCTATTATACAGTACAAGTTACAAGAGTGGTTACCGAAAGAGGACTTAATGTTCTTTAAAAGTGAAGTGGATGGAAAGCCACTTTTCCCAAAAGAACAACCAAACCCTATTTTATTGAGTGCCCAACTTAAGGAACAAGAGCTTATTATTGATGTCATCAAAAGTATGTGATATGGGTTCAAAAATCGATGCCAAAGAATTTATATAAGGTGATTGTTTACTCAGAACTTTATAAGCATGTGGTCGATTATTAAAGGAAAACTGTTATTCAAGAGTCCTGTTTATGAAGGAAAAGGTCAGCCCAAAGTTAAAAGTGTTACAATATTATACTTTAAAACTTCTGACGAGAAATAATCATGGTTTTGTCATAACTTTACCACCATTTTCTGCAAAAGTGTGACTTAGGGTTTCAGTTACTAGGGATTGATGTTAATTAGAGTTAAACCATGCCTTATGGCCATAATGCAGCATCATGTAGCATTCTCATACATGTGCATGTTTATGGTCATGCATGTACATTTGTATGCTTTTGTTCTAGATCTAGGGTTTCATTCTAGGGTATGATGAATGGAATGTATCGCTTGGAGTCGGCAATCCTTGAAAGAACTCGCTTCAATAGGTTAGAGGATTTGATTCAATGGCTTGATATGCAGATGGCTCGTGGCTGCTCAATGAAGGATTTGGCACAGGTGCTAGGCTACAATCCTAAGTATTTATCTTTTGCTCTCCGGAAGTTGGGCTGGAAGGGTCAATTCTCACAACTAACCATGCAACAAATTCGGTCAACAATCCAAGAAGCTATTCCACTAGATCGATTTGGAAGCAACTGGGGTGTGAAGGTTGTAAAGGGGTATCTTGCATCTCAGGGTTGTCGCGTTTCAGAGTTAAGAATTTTATATATATATATTTTTTGGTGATTTTCATAGATGTTTTTCCAGGAAAAGAGTGGGGCGTGCATTACAGTCCATAGATCCTTCTAAAACTGAACGCAGGAAAACAAGAGTCATTGTACGAAGGACTTATGACATTATGGAGCCAATGCTATTGTGGCATATGGATTGTAAGTTGTCTTAGTTTGTTAAGTTATTGATATGTTTTTTTTTGTAGCTTATGATAAGTTGGAGGGCTACGGGATGCGAGTCCATGGATTTATTGATGGTGGTACTCATTACCTTCTTTGTTGTGTGTGTCTCGGAACAAACGTGCTGCAACTATATACAATGTCTATGCTGAAGCAATTCGACAATTTGGACGGCCGAAGAGAATCCGCTCTGATTTTGCATGTGAGCACTCTCTCGTTGAGCTAGATATGCAACTCACATTTCCGGGTCATCAACAATGCTTCCTAAGAGGTAAATCAACTCGAAACCAGGTAAGTCATTTGTTTTAAACATTTTTGGAAACTTGTTTTATTTTTTTTCCACTATAGAGAATAGAACGGTTTTGGCGGGGTTTATTTGAGAAGGTTTTCTGGTACTACAAGTACCTAGTCAACCTCATGGAGGACGTTGGACTGTTGGATATTTCAAATCCTTGGCACAAGGAGTCATTATGCCTTTCTTGGATGCCTGAGATCCAAAGTGCTGTTGACGAGTATATCAGTGCATGGAACTATCACATAGTGCGGGCTACACATGATCGTAAGTCTCATGTTCCTGTGAAAGAATTCCAGCCCGAGGAGCGGAGAACAAAGTAAGCATATTTTTTTTTTCTATAAATGTTTAACACTTCCTCATTACAGTGTCATTCCTCCTTTAACGTCTAAGGAGATTATGGTCATTGAGGATGAACAGAATGATAATGAACCAGGTGCTTTCTTGCCAAACGTAAGCTCATTTTCAGTGTCATTTGATGTAACTAATCACTATCCTAACAGGAGTTCCGTATTGTTCGAGATGCTGCATATAAAGCTAACAAAACAGGTTTGAAGGAGGACGTGTTGTTTTTGTTACATCTTGATCTGACTTTGGAGTGTGCATCTGCATTCCAACAGAACTTACCATTGCAAGATCATGTCGCTCAAGTACTTGAAGGTGGAGATGATCACCGGAAAAATGTTGTCAACATGATAGTGCCGTTCTTATGAATATATGCTTTATTTCTTTATATGGAAAGCTTTCATTTTATTTCTAGCTTTATTTTTATTTCTAAGCAGCTCCTATGTTGTTTACAAACAGTATCCCATACATGATCTTGTATAGACTCACAAGTCATTAGATATAGAAGTTAGAAGCCACTGTTGACATATATGTCATGCCGCAGCCTCTAGCTGTTCAACATATTTTTCTGGAAGCTTTACGAACAGTATCCCATGCATGATCTTGTATTGACTCACAACACCAAGTCACTAGGCTATAAAGTGAGCCTTTGAAGCTTTACAAATAATATTCCATGCATGACTCGTTCATGTGAAGACTCATTACCTTAGATACTTGAGGTTTAGGAGCACTCCTGTTGAAACAAGATAGGGTGGTAAAAGCTTTAGGATGCTTCAAGGTAGCCATGGAGTATGTTTATACGAGGATGAGGTTTGAAATCCAAGCCGTTTGATTTCATTGGCTAGACCAATCTCGACCCTTAGAAATGTGGTTTGAAATTGCAGGTTTTAGGTTTCCTGGATCCTTTGCACAAACAAATAAGAAATGGCATCTATGGAAGCAATGGCAATGAGCATGGCATCTCTCAGCAGCGATTCATTGTTTATGTGCAACAAATGCAGCAAATGGACAGCTTTATGTGGGAATAACATATGTGGAGAGTGCTAAATCGTCTGGTGTAGGTATATATACTCTTGTGTGTGTGTGTGTGCACGTGCGTGTGTGTGTGCACGTGCGTGCGTGCATGCGTGTGTGCATGAGTTTGTAGTGAAAATTCAAAATTGTCTCCAATGCTAATATTATCAAAGCTAAAGACACATCTTCACTAGAGAACAATGCTATGTATGATCTTGCATATAACAATATAGACTCACAGCACCAAGTTAGACTAGGCTATAAAGTGAGTCCCTAAAGCTTGGCTAGAAGTATCTAAGGACTTACATTTCAATTAACATGAAATAAATATAAAGGAAGTGATTCATTAATAAAATGGCAAAAAAAAAACATAGACTTAGTTCAGGCATAGCCATAGTCCTTGTAGGCAATAGAGAAAAGCAGCTTGTTTTGGAGAACTTTAAAGCTTGAGTATGTGTTGTGAATACACAGGCTCCTAGAACACGTTCGTCCAACGGGAAGGTACTCTTCGGACTTCACAATTCCAGGTTCGAACTTGATGCTTAAACTGATGTTCTTTTTGAAGTAGCTCCTATCAGTCACAAACCTGTAGAACTGCCACAACTCCTTTGGTGTCATCTTTTGAATAACAGTTTTGAACATTTCGTAAGTCATTCTTGGGAGGTTCACGTTGACACACTCACGTAGTAGTGGCTCAGCTTCAACTCCAAATGAGGCAGAGAAGGTCCGTTCAAGGAAGTCGACTCCTATGTTGTCAAGGACAAAATGAAGCTCTGCTTTCCTCGTGCTTCCAGCATTTTGTGCAAAATTCTCAATGGTGAATCGAAAGCCATCTCGCAATGCAGTTGCAGTAACGTTACACTCCTTGAAAAGCCGATTGTATACAACTTGCCTCATGACTTTGTTCACCTCATCCAAGAACGTCTCTCCAACCTTGATTTGCATCCACAAAAGTGTGTAAGGTTCCAAAGCTTTGACATTTGGAAGATGTTCAATTCCCGCTTGCTGAGCCTCATGAGTTGTGAAGGTTCGTAAATGGTTCAACGGATCCCACAGGTCAGGTGCAGATGCTTCAAGGTCTTGTTCAAAACGGCCCCCTGGATTGAACCTCGGATCATTAATTGCTGGCATATTGTCCACGAGCAAATGAAAGGTAGCATAAGTACATTTCCGAGGCACACAAGCTTTTAGCCGCACAAGGTGGAACATAATTTGTCCCATGATCATGCACTAAAAAATAATGTAAGCTCATATATCACAGAACTCTTTTTATGTTACCTGTCGATGTGCTTCCTCTTCTAGCTCCTCATCTTCCATGACGAGAGGATGCCAAACATGCCCGTTTTTACTATGGCCAAAGTATTCTCTCAACTGGAAAATAAAAAAGTACAACTATTAGAAAAACAAAAAAAAAAAACAGCTTACATGTGACGAAGCTTGCTCCCATCCTGCCGCAAAAACACGTATACTAGGACCTCCTGTGTCAATGGTGCCATGTTCGATGATGCCTTTTCCCTTGTAACCATACTGGAATGTTGGTCTTGGAAATTGTTTAAACATGTCCGGATGAAAAGAGCTATCAAAGTAGAAGTACTCGCTATCTTCAAGTACCTAGTAAATACAATATTAGAAGAATATGAACTTGAAGAAAAAAAAAAGTACAAACCACTTGCCGAGCCACAGGAACATCCTTCCTATATAGCTGAGAGAATGTCTTCATGATAACTTCATCAAATATAAAGTCCTGCATATCCGCAAATATCTCTTCTGCAGCCTTTAGTAATTTCCAACTTGTTTCTCCATGGTTCTTTTCTTTTGCATGGGTTTCACTCTCCAACTGTAACTTCTCCTTTTCCACCTGTTTTTTGAGCTTTTGCTGAGCCTCAAGCCACCTAGACTCCATGTTGTTGTACTTCTCATGATAAGCAACAGCAAGTGTGATGTGGTTTTGTCCAGTATTACAAATGCTGCTTGAAGTTGTAGAAAAGCCCTCCACAATATCACAAATGGAGGTGCCAAAGTTATCAAAAGGTGGAAAGAGTATCCCTGCACATTGATAGAAGTGAGGAATTGCTTGTACAAAAAAGAACATACCTCTAGTTGCCCTCGGCACTAATTCATTAGCATGATCATGAGGTGAGACTAATTCTTCCCCAAGAGGAAATGAAGGAGTAGCCTCTTCAGGAAGTCCATGTGCAGTTGACAAACTACATTGTGGAACTTCTGAAGATCCAAAACATGAACCTGCATGCATGCAAATAGTAAGAATAAACATATAAATAAGTGCACCTTTTGACTTGCTAAGAGGTGTTCCATTTGCCGTCGACGTCTCTAAGTTGGAGAATTCATCAATGTCTTCGTTTTCCATGTTGAAATCTTCAGTTGCATCTTCCACTAGCTCAACTTCTTCGTGGATAGTGGCTGGATCATCCTCCTCAAGTACATGCTCTTCCACAAGCTCATCGGGATCCTCATAAGTTGCATGATTCTCAACTTCTATCTCTAGCTGTTCCTTAACAATCTTTTTGGGACGAGGATGTTGAAGTCTTCTTTCCTTCTGCACAAGCTCACGCTCAGCAGTTTGAAAATAAAACTTTTGCTGCCAAGGTTGTAGGTGCTCTTCCTTCCACAATAGCACGACTGAAGGCTGTCCTTTTGTAATGTAGCCTGTTCGGTGAACTGGTGTGTCCGGACTATACACAGCAGGGAAGTAGCTTGCCTCTCCAACTGATCGTGGACGAACACTAATGCCGGCTCTCTTGACCCAATAACCTTTTGGCCTCCGCTTCTCTTGTTCATCTATCTTGAGCTTCGCAAGTAGCTGGACTGCAACAGCTTTTTGAGCTGTCCCAGGAGGGAACTCTTCAAAACACTTGTAACCATCTCCCCATTTTAAATCTGCTAGAACATTCACCTCCACTGGCAATAACTTCTTGTGTTTAGTATAGGTACGGTTCTTGTCCACAACAACAGCACATGCCACACTCACGCTAAACCAACGAGAAATCATCTTCAAGTTAACAGCAGCCAAGGTTGAACTGTTCAGATGTGTACGTCGTTTGCTATTGACTCTGGCAGTGTCATCCACCATTTTGGTAACCGCTTCACTTAGCAACGTAGATGATCCATATGTATTCTACAAACACAAAATTATTGGACCATTTACATTTAAACCAAGAAAAATTACCCTTGCTGCAGTTGTCATCTTGCATTTGACTTGGTGAAGGTGTTGAATGCTCTAGAAGTTTCAAACCTCGTTTGACATCCTAAAAGTACATCTCAGTAATTACAAAAAAAAAAATGGCAAACACAAAGTAAAAAAGCATACCGTTCTAGGTAGCACTTCAGCTAGAAGTCCTTGTCTAGAGCATTCTCTTGTTGAGAAGTCATTGCATTTCTGTAATGGAAGAGCAAGCTTCAGCAAAAATGTGAAAAAAATTACCTCTCGATTTGTAGTCTTAGATGGAATGAAAGCTGAACGTGCATTGTCCTCATCAATATCCTGCAAGTTTAGAGAAACTAAATGGACTTCAAGTGCTTGAACATACCTCTGAGCTATCATCTTCTACTACAATGGGTTTATGTTGATGTATAGAAGCTTGTAAAACTCGCCGTGAAACACCAACCTCATCTAGATGAGCATTTAGTGCATCAATTGAAGGAACATCTGCTCGAGGTGCAATTTTCCTTCTTCTTGGAGATGTCTTCAATGGAGAAACAATGTCCAAACCCACTGCTTTCCTCTTTTGCCGAGTCATCTGCATTGGAATGTGAGAAAACAAAAAGGGATGAAAAAAATCTTACCGGTGCCATGAAGCTTGGCTCCTAGGGCTCGCACCGCCTAAGTCAATTAAATGCCTATCTAATTTTGGATTCAATCTAGGCCATTGAGGCAATCAACGGTCAGCCATGCATAGATGAGATCATCATATGCTTGGATGAATATGTTAGATTCCATACATAGCCATGGATGACTATGCTAGATTCCACATATATTCTTGAATGAATATATAGATTCTATGATACCCATCCATGCCTATTTAACCCATGTATCCCTAGAAATTGAAACCCTAAATCACACTTTTGCAGAAAATGGTGGTAAAGTTATGACAAAACCATGGTTTTTTCTCGTCGGAAGTTTTGGAGTATAGTATGCTGCACTTTTAACTTTGGGCTGACCTTTTCCTTTCCATACCTGTTGTCACAAGTACAGAATTATAACATCCTTTTTGGCTTAAAACAGGTGGCGACAGGATATTAAAATGACATCAATGAGTGCAGATGACATAGAAGCCAATAGTGATATGAAAGTGCAAACCTCACACTTTATTGGACAAAAAAACCAGAAACCTAAACCATATTTTGATTACTGCAAGGTTTTTTAAAACTAATGATCGTCCTCATTACTTTAGATGTGTGATATAACCAACCTATTTGGATGAGTCAAATTATTGACATACTTGAAGTGATCACAAAAATAGTATGGTATAGGTTGCATGGTTCAAATTACCAAAAAGGTAACATGAGAAGGAGAGTAAAAGATATAATGGAAGCCTAGAGAAAACATGGTTTACTAATCATAAAGACTTAAAATCTATTCAATAAAAATAGATGTCAAGAAGCGTTTATAAAATCACAATTAACAAAATTACAAGAGAATATTATAATTACAAATATAATATATTTAATATTCATAATTATAATCAATTCTTTAATAATAGTACCATAAATTTATAAAAGATATGGAAGATTGTATATATATATTATACTAGTACAAAGTTTTAATTAATGTTATATTTAAAAACAACATAAATATTTATATAATGTACCTCTCGTACTCTTTATAACATTTATATTAGGCCATGCAATCTTAAATAATAATATATTATATAACTTAATATTTTCTACTTTTATAATTTTATTAATTTTTTGTCCACCAATACTATAATTATTAAAGGGTCAATTACAAAAATATAATATTCTAAAGAATATTGTATATGTTTTAAAGAATATTCTTTTTTTAAAACATATATTATTCTAAAGAATATTCTTTTAATATTAAAAATTATTAATTATTAAGAAATGGGACTATATACATGCTTATTTTAGTTATATTAACCTAATACTTTGACCTCGACGTACTCACATAACCCCAATATCAACACCAATGAACCTTTAAATAAATCTTATACCAAACTCAAATAACACCGCTAAACCTTGAGATAAATCTTACATTAAACTCAAGGAACATTATCAAAACTTTCAGTTAAATCCTTTTTTTCAAAATTGCAAGGGACTAAAGACACATGATTGTATAATTTTGAATGCCCACATTTGCGACCACGATGTAAAGTCAATAAATTAATTTAAATAATGCTTACTTTCAAATTTCACAAATATCAACTCTGTAAGGAGATACATGCACCAAAACTTTTAACTTGTACTCAAGCATTATTTATGAAATTAGCAAGTTGCTTATTTGACTTATAATTGAATAATAACTTGGTCAAGAGCTCAAATCAATCAACCCCAACAGTACAAACAACATAAGCTTAAAATTTTAATAATGAAATGCATATGTGCGTTGAATGCTTTTATCATGTAACTTTTTTTATACTTTAATAAACTAAAAATGTAAACATACATTCTAAATATTTCTATATTTGATAAACCATCATCTACCCCTAATAACATCAATAGGCATGTCATCTTTAATTCTTTACTACCAAAAAGCTTTTTATTCCTTATAATCCCAAATGAGTGGAAACCTTAACTAACATATTCATATTAATCATCGTCATGTATTAAGTGTGCGCTCACAACTAATTAAAGTTTCATGTTATACTTGTTCAAATCAAGTGACTTGAACTTAAAAAAGTATTTTATATAATGTTAGTTGTAGTTAATTCATCAAAACATTAAAGAATATTTTGATTGCATTGTTATCTTTGAACCAACTAATTAAGATATTATTCATATGTTAATGTACTTGACTTACTCACTGTAACTTAACTTCAACACTATTTGGTTACACTCTTGAAAATAAGAATTCATTTTATACTTACCATCAAAATATAATGTTCACTCTCATGTTTGAATATGCCCCTTTGTTTAAAGTTAAAAATGTACATTTGATTATAAGCCTTTCCCAATTTGAACATTACTATTGAAACCAATATTAAATTTTGATTTAAATTGATAACATTAAGTTTTTTTAATTTTGTATCCCTCCAAATTCATACACCTTAAGAAAAAAAAATTCTTCAAACATGTGTAAACTTAGAATGCCACATGAAACACTTAAGTCAAAACAAATTAACTTGTCATGTCTTGTGCAAGTGCAAGATAAAGTAATATTAACACACAACATGGAAGTTGTCTTCCAAGTACTTTGATCTTAAATGTCAAGGTAAAGGGTCAACATGTGGCTATCGAATGACTATCCAACATTATCACTTTGTGTAAGCAATGCTAAGTCTTATAGGACAACCTTAATGACCTAGACTAAGATGCCTCAAGTAGGTAAGAGATTTAGGGTCTTAGCCTATCTCCCTAGAGTGTCTACCCTCAAAACCTTAGAAGCTAACCCTAATAGACTTATGAACTTGCCCTAGAAGACTTAGACAAGCTCATGCCTTAACCATGTGCTCCACACATACCTCATGACAAAGCTAAGGCATCATTCTAACATCTTGAAAATCACCCTCACGCAAGAGTTCAACTCCTATAAGATGATGAGGGATAACTTGACTCACAGCTAACCGTCCATACCTATTCTTAGGGTTAGGGTTAGTACTTAATGACCATGTGAGTGTATGTCATCGACAAACATGTGTTTCCCTAAGCAAAACTCCTAGGTTAAGATTGGACAATCTTGAGCTTGCATCCACCAGAAGTGACCATGCATGTGTAGCTTAGGTTGTTATACTCATATACTCAAGGTTGAACACTCCTAATCATACACGTCAATAGGCATGATTGGCTAAGAGACCTAACCTCCCTTGAGCAGATGCATGAGGCTCAACACCCCATTCAAAACACACACATGTGCTTCATATAACCACTAACACAAGCCTAGAGGTCATGCCTTAGGTGTTGAACTGATATCTAGCCTAATATCATATGACATGTAACACTATTTCTCAAGACATATGATATTGTCATAGTCTCTTAGAGCCAAAATTTTACATCATGTGCCATAGACATGGCCCACAAATGCTAATCCTAAAATCCTTATATATGAACCCTTAGGAACATGATAAAATAAATATGTCTTTTTAAAAAAGAAATAAAAGTATTAATGTCAGAGTTTTAACTTAAAGGGCCAACACATGGCAACATATGGTTGCTAAATGGCCATCCGGTGTTAATACCCCATGTGAGTAATGTTAAATCTTCTAAATAATCCCGAGAATTTAATTCATATGCCTAAATAAACATGAAACTTAAAGTAGAACTCCTAAGTTTCAAACCTTAAAGTGTAATCGAAATATACTTTAAAATCTTATTTCAAGAGACTTAGACAAGCTCATGTAATAACCTCACCAAGGAGACGTCACATGTGTCTTATACATATCCTTGTGATAGAGTTAAGGCATCATCATTTACCTCTTAAGGAATCACCCTTGTCCGGGACTATAACCCCTTCAGAGTAACGAGGCATACTTAAGTCTTAGGGCTAGTACTTAGTGATGACATAAGTAGTTGCCATATGCAAACATGAGTGTTCTACTAAGCTAAACCCTAAGGCTAGGTTTGTGTCAGAGTTTTACCTGGTGCCACAAAGGCGGCCTTGCCAGGTGCCAACCCTGGAATCCCCCCCCAAGGGGTTAGGTTTAGGGTTAGGTTAGGACAACCATTTTCTCTAAGGGCTGTCACAACCCGATACAGGATACAGGATGCAGGATACAGGTTTCCGGATACAGGATACAGGATGCAGGATTTCGGATACAGGATACGGGTTACAGGATATGCCTGCAGGATATCCTACATGATATACCTTTAGGATATTCCTATAGGATATGCCTATAGGATATCTACAGGATCCTAGAGGATAAGGGACACTATTCTTAGCTATGACTAGATTAGACTCATGACTAGATTAGCTTGGAGTTGTGAGCATAAAAGCTCCGACCTAATTGTTGTACAATCAGTTACTATCAACACCAGTCATTCTACGATTATTCTTGTTCCTTGTTCTTGTCTTGTTCTTGTCTTGCCTCCTTGCCTCCTACTTTATCTTGTTCCTGTCCCTCCTGGATCCTATCCGGTTCCTGTCTTGCTCCCGGATCCTATTCTGATCCTGTCCTGCTCCTGGATCCGTCCTGTTCCTATTCATGTTCCTGGTTCTGTCCTGCTCTCGGTCCTGTTCCTGAGTCAAGCCTTCCTGTTTCCCGGAATCCTACTCGTTTCCTGGTTCCTGGATCGTGGCCTGACAAGGGCTGGCATTTCCGTGCCAACCCACTTACTCATTTAGGTAAACAGGGGGGGTCCGTCACATAAATAAGGTAAAGTAACAACAGTCAAAACCCCAAAATAAATGGTCGAGTCATAGTAAAAACTATGACAGTTTGAATAACCCTAAATATGCGACCACGTGAGAGTTTTATGAAAAGGCTCTTGTTAATGAGTTTAGGTTTTAACCCCTAGACATATTCACACCCCCAAGGAGAACACCTTAACCAAGTGTGCTAATTAGTACACTGGATTATAAGTTCTAACCTTCCTTGAATGGATGTTAAAAACTTAACACCTTAAATGTGAGCACAAGTATGCTTACTTGTTAGAGTATCTAACCCCTTAGCATTAAACTTGTGACACAATCCTAAAGGGCATGCCTTGGACATTGTGCTATATGTCAACTAGCTTAGTGTCACATGTTTATGTGGCATTTTTCCTAAGACGTAGGCTATTTTCATCATCACTTTTCAAATTCTAAAGTTACACTTGGTACTATGAACATGGCTTCTAAATGCCAATTCTAAAACCTTCTTGTGAACCTTCAAGAACTTAATAAAAGAGAATTCATCAAATTAGCAAAATGTGTGCTTTGTTAAGACCTCCCAAGTGTCATAATGATGTGCCTTAATGAATAAGCTAGGTTCACATTGGTGAGGAGGAAGGAATTAAACACCTTCTCAGTCTCTTGACATGCTTTTTTCAAATCTATTTTTAAATATGTGTGATAGAGCTCCCCTTGTGTTTTCCTTTTTGCATAGTGGGCTAACATAGAATCTTATTCTCAATACATAAATAGATTTAATAAGTTTTAACCTAATGACTCATCCACTCCTAAACCCTAACCTGAGAAGTTCAGGGTGTGGGGCATATTTTAACAGCAAACTTACCAATTGAGACATCAAAATGACGGGAACATTTTTAAATAAAAGTGTTAACTTTGCATAAATTTCTTTAAATACTTAATAACACCAAATGGGGTTATTATTAATATTTCAAGTGGCATTTAAGTGAGGCAATTTTTCTATAACAGTCAACATTTCAAATTAAAAAGTAGTTATATTAAAAACTATGACAATTAATTAGTAATTTAGAATGTTGAATAAACCCATTAGAAAGGTTATCTTTCATGTATGTTTATAAGAATCTTTATATTGAACCCCAATGAAGCTATTCATCTTCCACAAGATTGAAGGGGCAATTATAAGAAGAAGCTCACCAACTTTGACCTTGTCGCACACACATTCACGAAATCAGCATGTTTGATTGATTGGGAATTGGATTAGTTTAAGTTTGTGGAACTAGATGATGAATGGCTTAACGACCACAGGACAAGAATTCTATGAATTCTTGTAAGGCAATTGTGCAAATCTATAAATATTTTGAAGTTGGGTGTTGAAGTTGACAAATCTATCAATATGTCAGGGTTATATAACTTAAATTATAGTTTACCAAAGTAGGACTGGTATTCGTGCAAGAGCTATCTTTTTATATTCAATTTGATTTAAATTCTTTAATAATGGCACTTGATACAAGACTTTGTAGAAAAACATATTCAATATGATGATAATAAAAATCACATTCATAAAATAAACTAAAATCTAACAAAGTAGGGACATCACCTTACTGCACTTCAATACCAAACCTAACTAATGTTGTAAAATATTTACCAATTATAAACAACAGGGTAAAACCATATTTTTATGCAGCATTGAGAAGTCAAAAAGACAATTAAACCTGTTCTGGAGTTTTAAACCTCCACTTAAATAATGGAGTACCAAGATAATTGAAAAGTATGTTATTTAAAGAGAAACATTCAAATAATAATTAAGATCAAATTGTTATAAAAAGACTAAATGTAAACTGATCTACAACCTCCTTGTATTACAACTACAGTGTGGGTATATCCAATTACATCGTAGAAGCTTCACCCAACGTTGTTTGGTTGTATACCTAGTGTATGAAAATTTTAGAATGGTTCATCCGATAATATACGTTGTAGTTATACAATCCTATGTATTGGATTAAGATAGTTTAACCCACCTCTTCTAAGAAAAAACATGAGGTTAATGTCCATGTGTACATACATACAACACATAGATGTGTACATAGATTTATGTGTACGTGCGTGCATGTGTGTGTGTGCGCGCGCGCGCGCGCAAGTGTGTGAACGCACTCCATGCCATAATACAAAAGCAACAAGAAACTGAATAAATTAACAATACCTAAACACATGGAATAATCAAATCCATTTATACATATAACATGCGCGTCATGTTTCAAGCATAACGTAGATAATACAAATTTTAAAAATTGTTGTATAAATTTGTAAGTTACATATTGCAAATACACATCATGTGTGTACACATACATACATAGATACATAGAGACTTATGTTCTCTCTGAAGGCAACATGCCAATGCATTCTGGGGTCCCACAGAAGCATGGATGTGTATTGGAGCCCTCTTCAACACCTCCATAGCTGAATGTCAGTTCTTCACCCTCAAGTATATTCTTCTTTGCAAAGAACACAAGCCTGGGTATATAACAACCAGCAGATCGCACAATGAAAGAGAATAAGTTACCACTGTCGCAGGATGGTTCATGAACCTGGCAACATTGCCCACATTTGTTGCATCTATGTTGAGACGTAGGCACGCTCCTGATGGTAAATGCTCCCTTACTACCAACAAGGCTGAGTTCTTTCTCTCTTTGTCATATATACTGTGTCTTCTTTGAGCCTCTTTAGTTGTTAAAAGCTCACCTGAAACGGATCTATTAGCATTCTGTGAGCGCATGCGTGTGTATGTACACATAGAGGTTTAAACACGGGTCTTACAAACAAGCAAAAGAATACCATAATCTGTGCTTTATAATTGTACATTGTACGTGTATATGAGTTCGTACAAAACACAGAGACAACATACAAATATACACACTCTTACATGAATTTATCCCATAACGGACAATTTCTCTCTCTCTCTCTCTCTCTCTCTCTCTCTCTCTCTCTCTCTCTCTCACACACACACACACACACACACACACACACACACACACACACACACACACAACTAACCAGCATATTCACAGATAAAGGTTCCAGTTTTGATGTTCTCTGCTGCGTGTAAACACCATCCTTTCTTTGGATGTCTAACCAGATTAGCTCGTACAGCAAGCCCACGCTGTGTAGTTCTGTGTCGACAACTAAGATCACACATACAAGCAGCTCCACATTCATATATAAGCGAGAGTTGTTCTCCGGTATATTCCTGTTTGAGTTTATTAAGTTAGCGTGTCTATTAGGGACTTAATAAAGAAAGGACTTACTTGGGTTAATCTTGATTCTGAGTCGTATGCAGGATCGCCTTGTATTGTCCGACCACATGGACATGTTGACAATTTCCTTCTTTTTGGCGAATTCTCTTCGTGTAAGTAATTATCATGTGATGAGAATCCTATTAGCTTTATCACGTTAGATATATGTAATGTCCAGTTTATCCAGTAATATAACTGACAACATGCACCGTGCATAAATTCACGTACTTGTGTGTGTGTGAGAGAGAGAGAAAGGGAGAGAGGAAGAGAGGGAGAGTCACTGTTATCATATTATGTATCATTATTACTTGGGGAACACTTGCAGAATAGGCGACATGTATAAAAAATTGAAGGAAAATTAATATTTCCTTCAATTCGATTTGGGTACATTTTTAAAATGTTTTTTAATTAACATTCATGAAAACTCATTCACATATGCATTTAAATAAGAAAACATGTTAATTAAAAAATGCATTAATCCTTTTTAATCCACAAAAGAATTCAAGTTTTATTTTTTTATTCCTCTCTATTTCATAACAATAACGTATCATAACAATAATATATCTTAAATTCCTTTTAAAAAAATATTGGAAGGCCACTGTGCAAACTAACTCAAAAGATTTAACGTGCACACGCACGCACGCACGCACCTTGGGAACAATTGATACAGCAGCAACCATCTGAACCAAACTCCTTGAGATAAAATGCAGAGTCCTGAGAAAAGCACTTCCCCCATCTAAACGTTCTACCGTTCCCTGGCCTTGCAGGTAGAGATGCTGGAGCATATTCGAAATACGGATAGCGGCAATTATCCACGGAATTGAATACTGGAACCGGGAATGCTTCCGTACCCCGTGAGACGTCTCTTGTACGGCGCAGCGTCTCATTCCTCACTGCGGCAGCCATAGCTGAGCTCGTGAGCGCCACATACGCCAGATCAACGGGCGCTAGCCACTCCAATGCGTATTCCATTCCCTGTTTCAACCCCTAATTAGGTCAGCATATTCCAAGAATCATGCTCAAATTTAAATTCACCAATTGTTTTTGTTGGTAAGTTACCATATTGTTATCTTGATGAGTTTATTTTGAAGTCAGACCCTCGGTCCGATTTACCTATGCTTATGCTTAATTATTTAATAATCTTTAATTGAGTGATTATTCTTAATATTATGGTGTGTGTGTGTGAGACTAAATTATAACATTTTGTACGATGTTTAATATTTATTGGATAATGAACATTTTTGGTGTGGGTTTTTAAAAGTTGTTATGCATCAAAATCTATATTTAGAATTGTATAAATTCAAATATACTAGTTTAATGAATAAAAAGGTTAGACTTTTATCTCATTCTTTTTATAATTCAAAAAAAATTATAATATACAAAATAATTCTTTTTTTATATTTGTATTTACATAATAAGTCGCATATGCTTTTGAAATATCGACATAATTATAATAAAAATAGTTGTATTTTTTAATATGTAATGGTTTTTAAAGAATATATACAAAACAAACGCATACTAATAATGTTATTAAAATCAATCAATTAAAGCAATAATCTTCACTACAAGTTATTCAATGTCATGTTGCAGACCAGATCAAACGCCTTCTGAATAGTAGCTTCAGGCCCATCAATATAACCAAGAATGTCATCAAAAGCTGCAGCAGCAGCATCGTGAACCTCGTCCCGGTTGTCCCTCAGGTAACTCTCACACCGCTGCAAATAGTCGTTGCACGCCGCAAGGTACAAGAGCGTCTCATTCCTCAGTGCCTATATCATTATACATATATATATGTTTTCTGTTGCAACGACTCTAAAAGGACAAAGAGACCGACTAAGTTATTATTCTACAACATTGAACTTGAATGTATAAATGTGTTAATGTTACTCTATCACCATTTAATGTCAGAAGGCTTACCTTCTGATCGAAACTTTTGGATGCAAAGTCAGCATCAACCATTGCATTATCGCAGTAAATAACGCACTGGCGGAGAGCACCGTGGGCGCTCTTGCTGGTCATGAACTGCTCGTAGTATTTCTGCACGTAGTCGGTTGCCAAAACCTTTAGACTGTGGTGCATCTCGTTGAACAGGTGCCATATCTCACTACTGCTGGAAACCTGGTTGTTGGCAGTCAAGGAGAGAATGACAAACAAGAATGCAACGCTGTACTTAACCATCGTGTAGAGTGGGTGTTTTAGGTGGTTTAGTGGCTTGTTTATATACAGTTTAATCAACCATTTTAAGCAAATGGAGAAATATTTATGAAATGATATGTTGCCGATTTAGTTCTTTACTAATCTTGAGGCTTGTGTATTGTCACAACAGACTAAACACGTGTTGCGTGTTAAACACTACAAGAAACTTCACTATAGAATTAAATATGCTTAAGTATATATAATTTTAACTAGGTTATATTTATTATATTCATATTCTAGCAATTACTTTAATATGTATAAACAGGTCTGAAATAAGTAGTGAATAGATATTTTTTGCATATATTTATAAAAATGAAAGTATATAATTCAGGACTAGGTAATATACGATATAGGTGCTGAGATTCGAACATCAACGGGTTTAGGGCGTCTCTAGGGTTTGTAGGGTTTTAGAGGAGAATAGGAGGAAATGTCGATGGACGATCCGGTCAGCTCCTTGCAATCTCCCGAGATGCAGAGCTTTCTCGAGGTAATCTCTTAAAAAATTGCATTTCTTAGGCCCCCAGAATCAGGATTTTCACATTTCTAGCTTGATTTTGCGGATTTTCATGCTTTCTGCCATTTCTAGCCCGATTTTGCCTCAAAATCGGGATTTTTATGGGATTTTCATGCTTTTGTAACTTAGTTTTGGGATTTTTATGGGGTTTTTCATGTTTTTAACAGCAAGAGAAGCAGAAAGCTATGGTGAACGAGCTAGTGGGGAAGCTGACGGATGTTTGCTGGGACAAATGCATCACAGGGACGCCGTCTGGGAAGTTCAGCTCCAGCGAATCGAACTGTCTCACTAACTGCGCGCAGCGATTCATGGAGACGAGCATTCTCATCCTTCGCAAGATGCAGCGCTAGGGTTCTTCTTTCGTTTGCACCAAATTTTTCTAAAAGTAAGCTAAACCTTTTCTTAATCAATTTTTTTTTAGATTGTGCCCACACACATAGTATATGTTTTATTAACATAGCGTTCTAGCTATACCAATTTTGAAAAATCCAGTATTTTACACACGCAAAATGTCAGAAACAACGATATATGCACTTCTGTAAACTACACACAGACATGGTCTATATCTCATTGTTTCTGTCATGTGTTTAGTTTACTTACCAAATAGTTTCTTTGATTACATTTTAATGCACAAGGCTACCCCGGGCATATCTGAATTTTTTTTTAGTGAAGAACATGCCCCAATGCCGGTGCTAGAGAAGGTTCTGCTACCGTGTTGCATACTTGATGCTTCTTATCTAGCGGACATGCCACACCTGCGTTGTGTGTGTGAGAGAGAGATGTGCATTATTTAACCTTCTCCTTCTTTGATATACATGGTCTCATATATATATATGTACGTGTGTCTGTGTGTAAATTATAAGTACATTTACCTCATTGATCTTTTATGCATCGATTTATATACAGCTATGCACAAATAATATACGAGGAGAACTCTCTCTCTCTCTCGGACACACTACTTACGACAATAAATAGATGCTAAAGGAAGTTCAAGTTTCACATCATACAATAGCGTGTGTGCACACGTATGCATATACCACATGGAGCAATATACGTCCCCACGTGTCTAAGGTCATATAGTCAATACAAAGTCAAAAAAATAGGAGTAAATTAGGGTTTTATTAAGTAAGCTTGAAGTAATTAAAGTAAACGCGAAGTAAAGTTCCCTTTTTTTTTTGGCGGGGTTCGATTCCTGTGGGCGCCTTTCTCTTGCCAAGATAGGTATCACGGGTATTTGCGTTCTGCCTGTTCTTCGCAATGGCCGCATTGTGCTTAGATTCTTACTCTTCAACTCAAGGCGCTAGGAGGATCCGGTAAGAATTTCTCTCTGTCTCTCTCTTGCATTGATTCCGCTCAAATTCTATTATAATCCTGTTCCTTATATGAAATCTGACCTACAATTCCAATGCGTTGTGTATTGAAAATGTTGCCGTGAGATTCGTGCATGTAAGGGAAATAGATATATACGCACATACGGATGCATTTATATATTTATTGACATGTATACGAGATCTGAGAGATAGATATCCCTTTACTATGTTATTTGGCTTTTATTCATATAATTGTATATTTCCGACATATAGATAGACACGCTGTTCAGATGTTACAATAAATATAACTTTTGTAGTCTACTGCATTCGGAAATGTACCTATGTAGACATAAACTATAGTACACAATATATACATGTATGTATACAATAGACGTACATGGCACACATACATGTATATACACACACATTCATGCAAGTATATACATATAACTGGTATGCTCGTGAAATTGATACATATAGACTTGGATGTATGTACATGCAACCATTATTCATATATACATGTATGATATATCTACATGTGTTTGTCTATACACACCCGCTGTTCATGTATGTATACACTGTTCTATAAAGCTATTGCTATGATTGATGCCAATGTTCTGTATCTGAATTTTAGCCTCGAGATCTACGGTATTATATATAAAATTATGTTCCTATGAACACCGTTCGAATGTACTTGTTGCTTTAAAATTTGAATAGTGTCTTAATAAGCACTCTTTCTCTCTCTCTAAACATATGATATAAGATACATACAGGTGTATACATAATAGTATATATACATAAATATATGCATATTGACTACGTATATATACGAAACAAGCATTTCTTATGTAAACTTATTGCTGGTTTGCGGTTCCTGAAGATCTCATAGATAACACGCGCGCACACACACACACACACAAAACATTCGTTGTGAATAAATGGTGTTATTTTATGATTTTTGTAGTTGATGATGGTTAAGTAGTAGTAAAGCAGCAATGAGAGGTCTACCGAGAAATATATTATGCAACGTACGCTCGGCTGTATTCATTGCACTTCTACTCGTATCCGCAGTCGTAGTCCTCGATTCTTATACCTGGAGAATACTGTCCGTACCATGGTCTTCTTTGAAACTAAACAGTAGTACCAAACAACACGGCCGTATCGTAAGCCCGGAAGGCAGAATCTGCTATTCAGGAGGCCAATAAAGACTTCTTACCTACAGAAACCCCAAAGGTTTGTCTGATGCTTTATATCATTTTGATGTATTTGTTTACATGTTATTATGAAACTCTTATATGTTCAGATTTGTAACAATAAATTTCTAGTTTAGTTTTACATAATAAGCTATCCGTGTGTGTGTGTGTATACTGTTAATGATGTATGACATACAATACTATATCAGTCACACGTTTTAATTCTTTCAGGAGACAGAAGCCATCAAAAATGCAAGAACAAATGTTAATGATGCAGATATTCCTGAGGTTCGTCGTATTTAAAATATGTTACTTACTACTACGAATTATAATCTACATGCATACTTTATATACTTGTTTATGTGCACGATATATGTAGAATATGTATCTTGCCTCTAATATTGTGTCACTTTTTAGGAAGCAAACCGAAAGAAACAAGTAATACAACGGATATTCTCGAACCTCCAAAGGTGAGGATCAATACTTGCATACATATACACGACATGTGTGTATACGAGTGTTAATGACATAGTATACGATTTAACTAATTTAGATGGTCATTATTACATGAACTGTGAAATATCATAACACATTACATTATATAATATGCAGTACAAAATTTATTAAGGTTCCACACATTTTATGTTACTTCCAGGAAGTTAATACAAACTTGACTAGTTTGCAAAAACTTGAAGCTGGTTTAAGAAACGCACGAGCAGTAATAAGGAGGGCAGTATTTGCGGGCCTTGAACAAGACGACCATCTCTCTACAGATGTATACAGAAATGCAACCATCTTCCAACAGTAACGTGTTTTATTTGTTATATATTATGCATATCTAATATAGATGTTTTATATATATGATACATTAGTGGCTGTTATTTGCAGAAGTTATCAGGAAATGGAAAAACGTTTGAAGGTGTTTGCATATCCTGAGGGAGAGGAACCACTAGTGCATAATGGTCCATGTAAAGAGATTTACGCAATCGAAGGGAGGTTTATACAGGTACACTCACAATACGCACATCTATGCTTATGTACATATAGATTAGTTTATGTTTTAGTAATACATGTATGTGTATGCGTTTTGTAATGATATTATATCTGCATGAATTTGTTTATAGGTCCAAGTCCGCATCTCTCTCTCTCTCTCTCTCACACACACACACACACACACACAGAGGATTGTTTTTCCCTCTCAATGCGTTATACATATAAACTCATCTATATATTCATCTACACAACATAAAAAGATGAAACTACATCAGTTATGTATATATAAAATAAACTTGTTTACAAATCAAACGAATGAACAGCATACTTAAATGGCAAGAGATCGCTTGTTGCTCACATACTGAACCGCATATATGTACGTAGGCTGTACACACTTTATATGTATGCAAACAACTCACTATATATATATATATATATATATATATATATATATATGCATGCTTGCATGTGTGGTGTGTGAGGGGGGGGGGGGGAGCGGCGGGCTGTGACGCACTCAGAGTAGAACCGGTCTAATCTTTTGTATAGGAGCTTCAAGGAAAGAACAGCTACTTAACAACGGACCCAAACAAGGCACACGTATTTTTCTTACCATTTAGCGTGGCAATGATGGTCACGTATCTTTACACGCCGGGTTCCCATGATATGAGACCTTTAGGTATTTACCCATAATTATATACATTATATATGCATATATATATATCATTAAACCTGTATTAATTTGATAACGTATGCAAGTATATATAATATATAGATAGATAGATAGATAGATATTTGCTGATGTTAAATATTTAATGCTATAGGGCGTTTTACGAGAGACTACATTGACGTTGTAAGTCATAAATATCCTTTCTGGAACCGAAGTAGAGGAGCTGATCTTTTATGCTATCATGCCACGACTGGGTAAGTTTTACTAGCTTAATGGCTATTTTTTTACACACACAACAATGATTTTAACTTCTTGTTAGCATATGCATATTAATTAGTTGTTTATCAGGGTCCACATATATCAAGAGCACACGAAGATCTGAAAACGAATGCAATACGTGTATTGTGTAATGCAAATACATCGGAGGGGTATATACCGAATAAAGACGCAAGCCTTCCGGAGATACACCTTGTTGGTGGAGATGTTCCTAAATCAGTGGGAGGCCCGGCTTCTGATCGAAATTATTTAGCTTTTTTTGCTGGTGGTGACCATGGACCTGTTAGACCCGTCCTATTTAAGGTGCGTGTGTGTGTTCTTGCATGTATTTGTGTGCATATACACAGAAACAGAACACATGCACACGCACATTTACATGTATGTGAGTAACTTCGATTTCCATGTGTAAATAGAGGAAAAGGATATCTGTATCTCTCTCTCCACTCATATGCACATACATTCTGTTTGCACACCACACACACACATATAGATAGATAGATAGTTAGATATATATAGACTTTCACACCCACACACACACACATCCACTACTTTCTGTTTGGTATATAAATTATATAATATATCATTTGAGAAGAATTGTCATAGTTAACAGGAAATAATAGTGTACGTGTGGATAAGATTAAATGTATAACACTTTATATTCATCTTCTATTATATAAAGAGTTATCATATCTAAATTGATTATTATTGTGTTATAAGTATTAAATGTTTTAAAGTACCTTTGTTATTGGTTTCAGCATTGGAAGGAGAAAGACGATGAAGTTAGGGTGTTTGAGAGATTACCAATGCGGGAACAATATATGGAGTATATGAGACATAGCAAATACTGTTTGTGTCCTGGGGTTACGAGGTTAACAGTCCACGTATAGTAGAAGCTATATACAACGACTGTGTACCAGTTATTATCGCGGACGGGTTTGTCCTCCCATTTAGTGACGTTCTCGATGGGACGCATTTTCTGTAAAGGTAGACGTGTGTGTACGTGTGTGTGTGCGCGCTTGCGTGCGTGTGTGGTATAATACATAATATATATATGTATCATAAAATTCACTAAAACCGTAGCTGGAATATGGTTATAATAGTTCTCTCTCCTCTCTCAAGCAAATTAGATGTGTATAACTGCGTGTTATGGTGTAAATATATGTATAGATGTATGTGGTATATGTGCTACGATGTTATACAGCTAATAACATGGTGGAAGTACTTATATGTATGGGTTTTTTACAAGGTATTGGAGAAGGATATTCCTAGGTTGAAGGATATTCTAAAGCATATACCAATGGAGAAGTATCTGGAAATGCAATCGAGGATACCAAAGGTTAGGAGGCATTTTCTGTTTAATCAGCCTCCACAAAGGTATGACGTGTTTAATATGATACTCCATTCTGTTTGGCTTCGAAGGCTTAATATGATTATTCACGAATAATTTTGAAGTACTATTTATGAGAAATGTATATTATTAGAGTTTTGGTCTAAATGTTTACTTTTTTTGTGTGTGTCCCTTTGCATGTGTTTTTAAACTAATTTTTAAAGCTATGAAAGGGCTTTTTGTAGTTTAACTAGAGGCTTTTAGTAGTTTTTCTTGCTTAGGATATGTAACTACATCAAACGCAATGAAATCAATAAAGAATGTTAAATTAAATATATATAATTAAATGAAAATTTAATTAGAAACTTAAATTAAATTAGATATATTTAATTTAACTAAATTAATTGTTTACTTAAAAATTATATCCACTGTGGATTTAGATACAGATTTAGATACAGATTATTTTTGAAGTTATTACTTGTTAGTATTAAACATATAAAATGGTATTAGTTCAAACAAACACTTCCTATGTAACATTAAACTTATTTCAATCTTGATAGATAAATACACTACAATGCAACTAGTGTAAAGTATAAGGTATATGCATGTGTATATTCATATGTGGTACACACATATATAGTGACACATCTAGCCCTCTATATGATAGTGCCACACGTTGCACAAAATAATACATATTTACGACCTTTTACGAGTTGACTAATTGATTAAATAATTCGTTTTCTATATAGAAGTTATTTTTATTTCTTTTCTTTCCGTTTTTCACGGCGGTGATTATAGATATAGACGCCTTATAATGTTACGATAGCTGTTGTCAGATATAAACCAAGTTTTAAAAGCAACTCTTGCTGTGAATTGTTTTCTTTTGTATTCTGGCTTGCCCTTAGTCCACTTTTTTTGAGGGTTGAAAAGATGTTTACTACTTGTTAGAGTAATTGTTTGTTATCCTACGAACATGCACTTTAGGGGTTTTTGGAGTTTATATATGTTTGGAGGGGAAGTTTTCAAGTTGTACAATAGATTAATATTAAAGATCTACATATTTAATTAATTTAATTTAAAAGGACATTTAATAAAGTTAAGGATTTGGAGATGCTTCTCAATACTTATATGAGTTGGTACTTAGTGATAAATAAGGTCCATTTATTATTTCTATGTAGGTGGGTGTTCCAGGATATGTGCTAATGCAATTAGTTTTCACAATTGAAATCCACTCATAGTAATTTCAAAGTAACAGTCATGTAATTCTCAAGCTCATGCATATGTTCATGCTACATAAGCATCTCCTTCAAATAAATTCTTAACAACATACATATTCAATTAAAATAATGTAAATTAATGTAATTAAGTTTGTTGAGGATGTTGGACCCTATGATATACATTGCATGCCTATGATATTTACTAGATTGACAGCCACCACATGTAAGTTGATGGCCATATCTATTAAAAGTATTTATATGTTATTGTGATATTCGACGACGAGGGTGTTAACGATGACACCTTAGTTTAAAGAGCATCTACTTGGAAAAAATGAGTAATTACACAGAAGACAGAAGATCTTATTTAATAGACTTTATTTTTATTGTAAGTTTTACTAAATTATCCAATTTTTAGTTAAATGATCTTCATTATCTTTAACATGTAAAAATAAGGTTTTACAATTTGATATGAGAATAAACAATTTTGTATGATGTCTTAATACACAACTATAACATTTTGATCATATGTGTGAATCCTAAGTTTGTTTTTAACTTATTCAGGATGGTTTCTTTACAAATGTTCCACATTATTTTAAGTTATAATTAATTAAAGCAATCCAAAGCATTAAATACTACATTTTCCATAATTGAGCATAATTTCCTTGTGGTTTGTTCTTTTACACCTAGAGAAACTTAGATGCACATTGTAACTAAAGAACATGAACATAATGTAAAAATGGAAATATAATAAATTACTAATTAATACTTAAGTTTTAATTATTAATTAATCATTTAATTAATATGTAATTAAGCCTTAAATATTAATTAATTAATTAATTAATCCTTCAATAACCTTACTTAGTAAGGAATATTCCTAAAATATCTTAGAATATTCATATTATTCTAAAAATAGTTTACAATAATGAAGAAATACTATCAAACATAATTACAAATGAAATCATTTCCTTATCAACATGTTAATTTATTTATAAATACTTTTTCCTAACCATACAGAGAAATCTCCTCATTTTGTCTAAATCATCACTCTCCGGATTAATTAAATCATTTTGGTTAATATATTGATGTTGTTGCCACCACTTAACACTTCACGAATGTAATTGGGAGTTGCCATCCTTGTTAATACATAAGATGTAATAAGACCAGGCATAAAAGCTCATCTAAAAAATGACGTTCCTTAAGAATAATATTATAAAGCGCCCGGTTGCTATTCTTCATTTTATAAAATTCAAAATCACGAGAAAGAAAAGCTTCAAGGAAATGTATGATACGGTGGATACTGCTCACAAAAATTTTCGAGATTCTTCTTTCTGAGGCACGTATCCAAGTAGTTCACTAGCTCATCCATGATATCTGTATCAGAATATGGATCGAAAGTGATTGGATGAATATAAGCAATTTTTAGTTGAGCATAGCCTTCTGAGGAGAGTCGTCTTACTAAGATATGTGCATTCTTCATTATCCTTAAGCGACTGATCTCCCCATGAGTCCCAATTATTCTTTCATTCTTGAAGAAGTATGGCTTGCTTTCCTTTCTTATATTGTGAAATTCGAGAGGTTTATAACACATTCGCTGGTCAAAAATCCAATCTTTACGAATCACCTCTTCTGCAACACTACAATGTTTCTTAAGCAAATTCAACAGCGGTGTTAAGTTATGAATCTGCATGCATGACCAAATCCCCACAAGCGCACCCATCTCCTTAAGCTTTTGAAAGAGACGATCCAACCCTGGACGAAAAATAATATCATATCGAAATTTACCATGACAAGGAATTGAAATCTCCTTGTTTGATTTTTTTTTCTATCCTCGGGCCTTTGTCGATGAAGCAGAACACCATTGACATCCAACAACACAATATGGCCATGAGTAACATGAGATAGCGTTGCCTCTTGAATACTTTGCAAATCACTTGTTTGCTCCCTTTCACATTTATCCGTTGCCACTATCTCGTTGCCTATCCCTTCATCATTTAATTGTACATCATCCTTACAAGATTCAGATATTGCATGCGCTGAAGAAATTGATTTCGGAACTGAAGCCAATAAAAATGATGATGAAAAAACTGAAGTGGCCCCCATGGTAACGATGTTTTGAGCTGCATTATTATCCATTTCCTGCATGAACTCTGTCATTCTGACATGTGGCACAAGAAATTGTCGCCAAACCCCTCTCTTACCTCATGCCAATGCTGAAAATCCATGTTCTCAATTGTTTCATTACATCTGCAAAATGATAATTAGCTGACCTTAAAATTATCAAGGTATATTATTTACCTTGTTAATGTGTGACCCATGTTTGAACTAAAAGCTTCATTAATCCTTGAGAATTTATTTTCTGTACAAATATAAACGAAATATACAAAAATGCCTTATGTTACACTCATTTACAACTATTCGTCACTCTAAAACTCATTAACAATTCTTCTTCGCTATTACCTTCTGAGTGAGGCGAAGAAGGTCTAAGCCGCTTGTGAGATGGTTCAAGATCTTCTGTATCTTCTATTGATGTTTCCATGGGTAATGGAGTGTGCAATGTTCTGTACTCCTCGAGATAACTTCCGGTCTAATATCTGATTGAAGTTCGTCCTCAGACTCCGACATTGAACCAGATTCGTCTTCAGAGCTATCGCACTTATCTGGAGGGAACTTTCTCAAATACTCCTTTATGGATTCGTTGGGTAGTCAGTTGAGAACCTATCTATCCACTTGTTCAGGTCCTCAACCATGGTCTTATCCTTTTCAACGGCAAATACACATGTATGCCGAAGGTAACACTCCTTCAAGACGGACCCCTAGTGCAGTAGTCAAAAACCCACGCATCACTGTGAGGACCCCTGATCAAGTTGACGATGCTCCGTGCCGCTTGACTTGTGATGTTTGGATAACGTACATTGCCGAATACGTCACTTCCTATCGGTGTATCGGATGGAGGTTCAGGGCCGTTGGAGTGCAAACAGATGCCTGGCCAGTCATTTGGAAGTTTGAAACTGTTTGGCGCATTCCTAACAACCAAGTGAACAACCGAATCAATGCACTTCGGATCAGCATCATTCATATAAAATCCTGTCCAACGATGTTTATTCCTCTTGGCAAAGGAGAAGGCAAAGGTATCGGTGACATGAGCAAGAATCAAGAAATAAATACCTGAAAACGTAGATATCAGTCAAGAGTGCAAGTATGAATTCAATAATAAATACCTTCTTTGTACATACTTGCACGGCTAAGTTTCTCCACCAAATCCTCTAGTGTCCTGTCTGTCGAAGGATTTTTTGACACCCGCCGATCCATCACGAACAATTGAAACGGTTTCCTACAAGCAGTGATGGTACCCATAAAGTCTCGAATCCAACAACAAACATCTGTAGGGCTTGTCGTGATTCGTAGCATCCTCCTTTATAAGGTTCAACTCGGTTCTCCGCTGCTGAAGGACTGCCATAAGAGAAGGCGTCATCGCAATGTTCTCCTTCTTGGCGTTGGCGTGCAATAGATTCTTGCCCAGATCTTCCGATTGATTCACCCATTCGACAAGCATATCATCATTTGTCACATGCAAATATTTGCTGACCTCTTCGTATGTTGAAGCCGATCCAACCCAGTTTGTGGCAGTGTATTCCCAACCACTCCTTGAAGTGCCTGACCGTCTTCAACTCCATTGCCTTGAGATGAAAAGGAGAGGTGGGGCTGCTGTTGTTAATCTGTAATTTGCCATCAATCACCAAATCAGCCAAGACTTCCATCTCCTCCATCGTTGTTCCATTTAAAGGCTTCAACCATGTGAGCTTGAAATCGTTGTCTACATCCTTTATAGATTGAACAGACTTAGCCTTCGGCGTCTTACTGGGTTTCTTTGCAGACTTCTCTGAGGGCTCCACTTCACTTGTCTGCTTCTTCTTCAGTGTTCCTTTTAAAGGATTCCATAATCCCCAACCATTTGCAAAGATCCTATCCTCGGGACAAGAAATCAACATCATCAAAAAGGATGTTTCCTTCCCGCCCACCTGGGCAAAATCAACTGCTACAATTTCTTCAACTCTCTGAGAAAAAAGACAGATTAATATACCGGCGAGATAAATCCCGCCCAAACAATTTGCTTACCCGGTAGTCCGCAGATTGTGTATTCCCTGCGGTAGCTCTTTGTGGTCGCTGAAGAGATTCCCACACGGCTCGCGTGTGTTTGAACTTCTCCCATATTTTGTTGTAGTGGTTGGTGTCTGCAGCGTCCCATTCCGCCGATAACTTATGGTACTGCTCGATTGTGAGATTCGGCTTCGCTAAAAACGCCGATCTTTTCGTCAGCTTCTCACGGGTATGCTCGGAAAGTTTTGTTGCCATCGTTCCTTTGTTGTGTTCGTCGAGAAGTCGTTGGGCTGCCGTTATTGTGTGCTGGCCACTAATGATGTAGTACTTAACTGATTTTCTATTCTCCGTCTGAACCTTCCTCATTTGTTCCGGTGTTGTGATCCACACTTTGTCAGCGCCTTTGTTTCTCTCGTAGTATGCGCACAAAACAGCATTATGTGGAACGGTGTAAGAATTGTCGTCCTTCATCTTCTCCATGAGCTCAGCTACACGTTCCTGATTGAGTGGCCTGTAATTGAAGTTTGGGTTGACGCTGCAATACTTAACCCTACAGGTAAATCCTATCATCCAACATCATTTCCTTGTGGCTTATTGCAGCATGGGACGCCACAGGTGCAGCTGACAAAACGACTAATGATTTTCTTCTACGATCCGAATCAACATGTGTGATCCCCGATTGATGCTGTTCTAATGTTCTCGGCACACTCTTCCAGCTCCCGAAATTTCTAAGCAAATTGAACGTGATCTGTAAAGAACCTGAGACCAAGCCACCCTCTCAATCTCCTTTATGATGTCGCTGTGTTCTTCTTCAATGTGAAGAGGGACGATTGCTCCACTTGTGGATTTTCTGTATTGTGAAGCAATATCTCCTGACAATACACCTACTCGATGAGTCTGAAGATCTTCGAAGTAGACATCCAGATGGATCCCCTCCATAGATGGGCTTTCGTTGAGTTGAAGAAGAACTCCAGGTCAACATCATTAGTGAACACGTGAACGTCATTATCCACAAGTCGACAAAACCACCCGAAATTAATGTTGTAACTGGCGACCTCTGGATCCGAGAACGTGACATTGGATGGAACAAGGCATATGTGTCGAGCATCGTTCAATCTGGGTTCACAGCATGCTTTCGGATGCTTGACTAGCACACCCACTTTCCATTGTTTTGCTTGTCCATGCGATGTGACAGAGGTTAGTTTGACAGCACCATGGTTGTTCCAATGCGCTTCCCGTTTAGTTTGAAATATGGCCAAGTTGATTCCAGAATCCCCCTGCCCATCTCTTCTCCTGCTCTGTCTTTAATGTCACCTCAATTCCACATCTGAATACAAAAATGATTAGTTCAAGCACATATCCGAGTATAACAGATTTTATTTTAATTCTTACCCAGAATTTGACGACGACTCCATACTAATGACTCGATCTCCTTGTTTAATTAAATCGTCCTTCTGCAAAATAATACACTATGAATACAAATCATATAAAAACGCACACACACTTGTATAAACCCGAATATACAAAAATAATACACAGAGAGAAGTAGACGGAATTAACTGTCCAAAGCTCACCTTTGTGCTAGTTCAAAGGAAAGATAACATTTCGTTTTAGAACCACCACAAATGTGAGCTCTGGACAGTTTTACATAGTTTCCTAGCTTTTACTCGAAATATTATGATAAGATGATAAAAGTAAATAAAATGAGATATGCAACTTATATATACTAATACACATATATATTCACATGGAAGGTGTGGCGGGATTAATCTCGCCACCTTTTGGAGGCTTGAACGGGAGTGCGGAATTAATCTGCCACCCTTCTCGGTTCAGAGAGAACTGGGCAAGATTTATTTGGCACACCCCTTCAGTGACTCCAGAAAGGAGGCGGGATTAATCTCGCCACCATGTAAGGGATGGTTAAATGAATTTCCCACCCTTCCCGTTCTCCATTGGTATGTTGTAAACCTTCTACGTCTCAGACAGAAACGTTTGGGATTGGTTCGACTCACCAAGGAAAAAAAGGAAGGGTGGGGATTCATTCTCCAACAGGCATTGAAGGCTTGGCGGGATTAATCCCGCCGCCCAGGGCTTCACTCGGTCCCTATGCGGCGGGATTAATCCCGCCGGACGCCAATTCCCTGCTTGAAATCGGGCGGGATTAATCCTGCCGCCTAGGCCCTTTTGACAGGCCTTTGGCAGCGGGATTAATCCCGCCCGATTCCGCGCGCAGGGCAGCGGGATTAATCCCGCCGCCCTGGCCCTTCACTTGGGCCCTAGGCGGCGGGATTAATCCCATTGGACGCCAATGCCCTGCGCGGAATCGGGCGGGATTAATCCCGCCGCCTAGGACCCGAGTGAAGGGCCGGGGCGCGGGATTAATCCCGCCCGATTCCGCGCAGGGCAGCAGGATAAATCCCGCCCAATTTCCGCGCAGGGATGTGTAGGCGGTGGGATTAATCCCGCCGCCCAGGCCCTTCACTCGGGCCTTAATCGGCAGGAATAATCCCGCCAGACGCCAATGCCATGTGCGAAATTCGGCGGGATTAATCCGCCGCCCAGGCCCTTCACTCGGGCTTAGTCGGCAGGATAATCCCGCCGGACGCCAATGCCCTGTGCGGAATTCGGCGGGATTAATCCCGCCACCCAGGCCCTTCAAGCAGGCCAATGGCGGCGGGATAAATCCTGCCCGATTCCGCACAGGGCATGCATAGGCGGAGGGATTAATCCTGCCGCCCAGGCTCTCACTCGGGCCTGAAATGGCGGGGGATTAATCCCGCCGCTCATGAAGGTAACGAATGAGCGGCGGATTAATCCTGCCGCTGAGTGGCTAATTATATAGCAGCGGGATTATCCCGCCGCTACACACGTCTCACCATATAGGCGGGATTAATCCCGCCGCTACACACACACACACACAGATATATATATGTATATGTGTGTGTAGGAGAGTGCGTGTGTGTGCCAGAGATAGTCAATCAGATAAAATTATACAGATACACACACACACACACATATATATGTATATGTATATGTATATACGCGTGTGTGTGCGAGAGATAGATAAATAAATAAAATTATACAGATACTGGTACACATAATATATGTATGTATATAGGTATATATATATATATATATGTGTATATGTATATCGTGTGTATGCGTGTGTGAAACAAATAAAATCATACAGATAAACAAACACACACACACACATATATATAGATAAATAAATAATATATATATTATATATATATATATATATAATTATATATATCTGTGTGTGTTGTATATGTATACGAGTGTGCGTGTGTGCGAGAGATAGAGATCTATAGAGAAGAGAGAGAGAGAAGGAGTTATATATATATACAGATATATATATATATATATTATATATATATATATATATATATCTGTGTGTGTATATGTATACGAGTGTGCGTGGTGTGCGAGAGATAGAGATCTTATAGAGAAGAGAGAGGAAGGATATTAATATATATATATATATATATATATATATAATATATATAATATGTGTGTGTGTGTGTGTGTGTGTGTGTGTGTGTGTACGAGTGTGCGTGTGTGTGCGAGAGATAGAGATCTATAGAGAAGAGAGAGAGAGAAGGATATATATATATATTATATATATTAATATAATATATATATTGTGTGTGTGTGTGTATATGTATATATATGTGTGTGTGTATATGTATATGAGTGTGCGTGTGTGCGAGAGATAGAGATCTATAGAGAAGAGAGAGAGAGAAGGATATATATATATATATATATCTGTGTGTGTATATGTATACGAGTGTGCGTGTGTGTGCAAGAGATAAAGAGATCTATAGAGAAGAGAGAGAGAGAGAAGGATATATATATATATATATATATATATATATATCTGTGTATATATGTATACGAGTGTGCGTGTGTGTGCGAGAGATAGAGATCTAAATTATATTATTAAGATACACACACATATAAATATATATGTGAATAAAAATAAATAAATAAACTCAGAGGAGTGTGCGTGTGAGAGAGAGAGAATCTCACCTGTGTGAGAGAGAAGGAGATTTCCACGCCGCCGCCGCCTTACAAACCCTAGGAATATACTTAAACCCTAAAAGGAATAGAATATATATTAACCCTAATCGAATATTCCTTTAAGAATATACTTAAACCCTAAAAAGAATAAACTATAGATTCCCTAAACGAATATTCTTTCATTATATTATTAGCATGTGTTGTGCGTGGGTGTATCACATACACCCCAAGAATAAATATCATGCAAGGGTTTAACACGTGTGTGTCCATGAGAGTGTTAAAGTTTCACATGCAGCGATACATATATACACACATAGTACAGGATCATGTATGGTGTGTATGTATGAGAGAAGAGTGACAATACATATTATGGATCATGCATGGTGTGTATGTTTGAGAGAAGAGAGACAGTACATATTTACATGGATCATGCATGGTGTGTATGTATGAGAGAAGAGTGAGAGTGTTAACAAATTAAATTCATACACATTGGATATATTAGTACACACATATACATACACACGTGTATACACACAGACATACATACATATTACATGTGTAAATTCAATGTAGGGTTTAGGGTTTAGGGTTAGGATGGATCATGCATGGTGTTTATGTATGAGAGGAGTGAGTGTTATACACAGATATACATTATACATATTACATAATATTGTAACATCAGTACATATTATGGATCATGCATGGTGTGTATGTATGAGAGAAGAGACAGGCTACATATTATGGATCATGATCATGCATGGTGTGTATGTATGAGAGAAGGGATTATGCATGGTGACACTGTGTATGTATGAGAGAAGAGATAGAGTGTTAACAAATGAAAATCGTACACATTGCATATATTATATTAGTACACATATATACATACACACGTGTATACACACAGACATACATATATATTACATGTGTAAATTCAATGTGTTACATACACACACACTGAGTACATATAGATCATACATGCGTTGAACATGATGTTTTTCAATAAAGAAGCAACATATAATTTCTCAAGTTTGGTTTAGGGCAATGTGCATGTGTGTGCATATGTGTCTCTGTAAGTGCTTCTAATGCGTGTGCACATGTATATATAAATTTATGATGTGTTTATATATAATATGTGCAAAACAAACATCGAATAATTAAGAAAATAATATTAATATACACACTATGAACATATTTTAAATTATACATAATAATATATGTTTATCTAATATATAGCCATATATAGTTTTAATAATATATATTAATTTAATATTGATAATAAGGTTTAACACTAGAATATTCTTGAAATAATAACAAATTAATTGAGAAAATCCCATTAATATATACAAATGTAGAATAATTACTGAGATAATTAAGAATAAGACTAATTTAATTATGATAATCATGTTTAATATTGGAATATTCTTTGAATATTAAGAAAATAACAAAGAATATCCCATTAATAGTAGGAAATGTAAATTAATTACTCGAGTAATTAAGAAAATAATAATAATAAACAGACTATGAATATATTTTAAATGATACATAATAATATATCAATTTATTTATTGTATTAGTGTATATATATATATAATATAAACTTAATAATATATACTTGAATATTAAGAATGTAGAATAATTACAAAAATTTCGTAATATTAAACAGCTTGAAGCACTTGAATGACATTAAATGCAATTTTAAAACACTCATTGGAATTGGAGAGTATATATGTCAGACTGTCGGTTATTTGTTTCAACTCATCTTAAATTTTCTTTTCTGTTATTTCAAAAATTTTGAATTTCTGACATAAGTATTATCAGTCTGACATGTAAATTTGAAAATACATTTAATTTCCCACTCAAATTCAGATCTGGTTCTTTCTCCGGCAAGGGTTTCTTCATTTTCACTCTTCAGATTTTCTTTTTTCTTCTTAGTGATCAGCTCAGGAGCGACATTAAATTGGGTGCGCTATTGTTTATAGGAAAGCACGGCGCCTTCAGTGCTGTTTACAAGTAAGTATTATAAACAAATTTAGATATATTTATAAAGATTCACTCTCTTACATTCTCTCTTAAATTTTAGAATTTAGGGATTTAGGAATGCATTAGGATTACAATATATTCTGTTAGGGATTTATCCCGTTTAAATATACTTTTAACTTATATTCTCGGTTAGCCGGGGCGGGGATTAATCCGGCCATTTTTTTTCGCCTCTTTGAAGAGGTGGCGGGATTAATCCCGCCACCATCTCTTTCATAGCTATGGCAGAATTAGTTCGGGCAATGCTTTCCGCCTCTTAAAAAGAGCGGCGAGATTAATCCCGCCGATAACTCTCTCAACTGATAATGATTTACTTGAATTTATTTAGAAAGAGTTGTCGGGATTAATCTCGCCAACCATTTTAGGAGGCAGAGAAGGGGTGGCGGGATTAATCTCGCCACTACTTCCCTGTTTTAAATATTTGTGGGCAGAATTCATCCCGAATCTCTTTGAAATCATAGTTTCGGAGAGAGTTGTGGGCGGGATTAATCCCGCCGCTTATTCCCCGTCGTCAGAGTTGTGGGCGGGATTAATCCCGCCGCCTATTCTCCGTCGTCAGTGTTGTGGGGGATTAATCCCGCCCCCTCTTCCTCGTCGGAGGAATTTGCGGCGGGATTAATCCCGCCGACTCTCACAGACGAGGAAGATCCGGCGGCGGGATTAATCCCGGGTACTTCCTAGTCGGAGGGAGCCCGCGGCGGGATTAATCCCGCCGTACTTCCTCGTCGGAGGGAGCCGCGGCGGGATTAATCCCGCCTCTCTCCGATGGGGAGAGTCGGCGGGGATTAATCCCGCCGCCTCTCTCCGACGGGTAGAGTCGCGGCGGGATTAATCCCGCCGACTCTCTCCGATGGGGTAGAGTCGCGGCGGGATTAATCCCGCCGACTCACTCTGAAGGGGTAGAGTCTGCGGCGGGATTAATCCCGCCCATCAGTTATATTAATAAAGCATGAGATATTATTTTTATATATAATTATGTATTATTGCACATGCATATTATTAAGCAACTGCAGTTATGATTTCTTACAAATATTGCATAAACAGATATCATAAATAACACAATTATTTATGTGCAGGACAATATGTATAATACTGGAGATAAAGTATGTCTTCTTCGGAACAACGAGATAGTTGGCACTGGAACTGTGGAAGTTCGAGATGATAATGCATCATGTCACAATATTGCCCAAGGATCTTGTGTGTACGTATGGGTGAACACCATTTTCAAGCATGTTGAGGTTCCTGGAATGGAATTTGAGGAGGGTTCTCCTGTATTGTGGAATTTGGATGAAGTCAAGGCTGACACAGAATATACAGAGTCACAAACAAACAGTAGCACGAGTTTTCCAGATGATGGCTTGCCTGCTGTGATGGATGAGGTGATTCTCTTTCTTCATGAGATTGAGGTTGGGAGAGGCATCATCACAGCTATAAATCCAATGGAAGCAGTGTCAGAAGAGAAACTAGGGTCCGACTTCGTGGGTGTAGTTGTGACAGAGGTTTCACCTAATGGCACTTTGCATCCTGGATCCCTCGTGAGGTGGCGAACATCTGAATTAAGACGGCAAGATGGTTCAACATATTCTGGGTTGGATTTCAATAATAACAACCCGGAAGAACAACTCATATTTGAAGAGGTTCCTTGCATTGGTCCTATTAAAGAAAAAGGCGATTCATGGGTTGCAGATCTTCCCCTACATGTTTCAGCAAGAGGATGAAGATGGATCCTACATCTTCCGAAAGTGTTACGAGCATTTCCACGATTGACTGCTGCAAGAAGAAGTGTTGTCAGATGGCAGACCGGAATGAAATTACCCAATGTAGACATGTCTTTCGTACGCTCACCCAAAAGCAAAGGCATGAGTTTGTATATGCTGCACTAACTGGGTGTATTGATGGAATGGCTTCGGACACAGGTTATCAGAGTACATCCATGGTATTTAATAAGGTGGCCATCTGCTTCAAAGCTTGGTACAGTATATATGGGATCCCAAAGACCACGTTCTACCGTCGGAGGGATGAGTGGTTAGATGGAGCGCGAACCTCAGTACATGGGAACACTGGCTTGGTCAAAACCCGCTCTCACATTATGGCAGCCATAGAGATACTCAAGGCTTTTGTGGAAGCAAATGCAGACAGGATGCCTCACAAATGCCGAACCACAAATGCAGGGGTCAGGGAAAATCTCAAGGTTTTGCCTTCGATCTACACTCAATTGAAGCTGTGTGAACATGTGAACAAGTGCCTCAGCTTGATGGGGCTGCAAGCAATCTGCACTGGTACCTTCAACAACATATGGAATACTCATTTTAAGGATGTGGAGATTGCAAAACACTCTAGCTTTTCCAAGTGTGACACTTGTACATCATTGAAGGCTGCAGAGGCTTGTGCAAAAACCTTGGTGGAGATCACTGCCATTCAAAAGAAGATGGAGGCCCACATGATTGCGCAACAAACTTGCCGGTCTCAGTACTATGCACACCGCATGCTTTCTGTGTCACACCCATCAGAGTACCTGTGCTTGATCCATGACAAGATGGATCATTCAAAGACCAGCATTCCAAAGCTCGTTGCAACACCAAAGTGCCTTGGAAATGTCATGAAACTTCCGATTTCATTGACAGGTGTGCTAACACATGGACACGGTTGTGAATCATATGGACACTTTTCACTTCCACATTGGTCTAGCGACTCCAATTTCACTATTGGGTCGTTGGCCATGTGTTTCAGAAACCTTGAAGCCCACTCACAGACAAGTCCTATCGGTGATCTCAAAGTGAAGAAACAACACCTTCAACCTTTACATAATGCTCTCATGAACACGTCTGCACTTGAGGCTACTTGGGAATATGAGAGGCATTGTCAGCAACCTGCACAAAAAACAGATGGCCCTGTTGAGAGTTCAGGTTCAGTGGAGGGATCTAGCTCAAATAGTGTACATGTGTCCTCAACATCAAATAAGCTTCCTCGTCATTTGCTTTTACAGATGGATAATTGTGCAGGCGAGAACAAAAATAGGTAAATCATTTTACTTAAGGGTTTCTCAAGCTCATACTTACTTTTATTTTCTAGATATGTGCTAGCATACTTGTCAATGCTTGTTGCCAAAGGTGTGTTTGAAACAATCACGCTCAGTTTTCTTATGGTTGGTCACACTCATGAAGATATTGATGCGTTCTTCAGCAAGGTCTCCAACTCTACAAAAAGGACAAGTGCACTTACCTTACCGCATATGATGAATCTTTTTGAAAATTGCATCTCCAAAAAAAGTTGTGCTTTGCTTGTGACTGAGGTGCCAGACTTCAAAAAATTTCTCAAGGAGTATATAAAAGAGGGGAGTGATTCTTTAGTTGGTCACCTTGTGCCGCTACAATTCTTTTTCTCCATACGAGATGGTATACCTATTATGCAGTACAAGTTACGGCCATCAGAGCAGGAGTGGTTACCGAAAGAGGGGTTAATGCTCTTCAAAAGTGGAGAGAATGGAAAGCCACTTCTCCCAGAAGGACAACCAGACCCTATTCCATTGAGTGCCCAGCTCAAGGAACAAGAGGTTATTATTGATGGCATCAAAAAATATGTGGCATGGGTTCAAAAATCGATGCCAAAGAATTCTGATAAGGCAACTGGTTACTCAGAACTATATAAGCATGTGGTTGACTATTGGGAGACTGTTGTTCGAGAGTTGGAAGGGCCTACTGTCACAAGTACAGAATTGCAACACCTTTTTGGCCTAAATCAAGGTGGCGAGAGGAGATTGAAATGACATCACTGAGCACAGACGACATAGAAGCCAGTAGTGATGTGGAAGTGCAAACCCCACACTTTGTTGGACAAAGGAACCAAAAACCTAAAGCATACTTTGATTGCTGCCAGGATCTTCAAAAACTAATGATGGTTCTCATTACTCCAGATGCGTCATATAATCAGCCTATTTGGATGGGTCAAATTATCGACACACCTGAAGTAATCACAAAAAATAGTATTGTTAAGGTTGCATGGTTCAAACCACAAAAAAGGCGACACGAGAAGGAGAGCGAAAGATATAATGGATGCCTAGAGAAAACATGGTCTCCCAATCAAAAAGACCCAGCATGTTTTATAAATGTTAAATCCATTCGATATGGGTGGATGTCAAGAAGCGTTGATAAAGTCACGATTAACAAAACTGCAAGGGAATGTATGTTTTCTGAAGCTTAAAGCAATTACAAAATTATAAAATATCATATATTTAATATTCATAATTATTATAAACTCTTTAATAATAGTACCAATTGTTTACTTAACTATATAAATTTAAAAAATGATATGGAAGATTGACTATATTATTATAGGATTTTATATATATATTATTACTACTACAAATTTTTAATTAATAATGTTATATTTAAATATTAATATTTTAACAACATCAATATTTATATAATGTACCTCTTATGCTCTTCCTTAATTGTTATATTAGGCAATATATTATATAATTTAATACCTTCTACTTTTATAATGTTATTAATTTTTGTTCAATGAATGCTATAATTTATTAAAGGGTAGAATACAAAATAGAATATTCTAAAGAATATTCTATTTTCAAACATATATTTAAAGAATATTCCTTTAATATTAGAAAATGCTAATTAAATAGCTAAAATTGCTAATTATTAGGAAAATGGGACTAATAGCCATGCTCATGTATCATGGCTCATGGTTAGGCATGGCTCATGGTTAGTTCTACATGTTTCACATATATTACATCATTTAGTCTATTTCTTACGTGATGTTTGTTTAATAGATTTTTATATTGAATATATCATCAAAATATTGTGCATAATGTATTGAATAGCTTAAAAACAAGTATGCAAATTTGTTTAATTTTGACTTTGTCTAAGAAAGCACATACAAAGACTCAACCTTGCATATCAATTAGTAATGGAAGCCTTTGAAGGTGTAGTTGATAAATGATCACTAAATTAGATGTTGTTACTAATATTACCAACAAACTGTATATACTCCATCACAAAGTTTGTGGCCATGCAAACTACATTTTGATGCCCAAACCTAATGGGTCCTTGTTAAGTATTTATATTTAGTTGGTTGAAATGCTTAATTGATATAAGTAAATTAATTTAATTGATCATTTAATTTACTTTTATCGACCTTGGAGGATTAATTCAATAATTCATGTAAAATACCATTGAACAGAAAATGCATTGATATTGTTTGGGTTTTAAACATTATTTGAATGAGAGTGGTACATTTATAAAATGTGATTTGTAATAACTTATTGTTGAAGTGCAAGAACTTGTGGGTCATATAATATGATGACCATTACTTTTAATATGGTGATTGACTAGAACAAACAATGATTAATGTTCTTTTATGAGCTCTTTTGTGGATTTTACATACTAGTAATACTTTATTAAGTGTTTTGTTTCATGGAAGCCTCTTAGGTGTTTTAGGTAAAAAGTGATAGCAAGTGCCACAAATAGGTTACAAAAGGGCAATAATATTGTGATTATACTTTTTTAGTTGTTTTCCTTTGTTATTTCCTTACCTTTAATTACTTCTTTTTTCTTTATATGACGTGTACTTCCTTCTTTGTTGGCAATTTGTTTTCTTGTATTAGTTACGTTAATTTCTAACTTCTTAGGGTTTTGAAGTCTATGTTCTTCCTCAAAGCTTCTTTTTTAAAGTTATTACATATTTGTGGTTTATCTTCATCTGGTCACTTCAACAAATTAAATTTTGTGGATTTCTTAGGTCAATTGAATTTTTTTATTTTTTTTTGAGAGAAAATAAATTTAATTGATAGTCTTGGGGTTTTGATTTACATATACAACATTAATTAATATGTGATTTAAGATTTCTCTGTTGAGGGTTTTGAAGTCTACATAGGTTTTGTGATAAGTTTTTTTGGGTGTGTTACATTACATGATTTTAGGTTTGAAGTATTGTTATAGAGTTGTGGATTGCGTTGACCAGTTACTTCATTTCAATCAAAGGAGCTATTGTTGCAATGAGCTTAAATAAATGTGTCAAAGTTTTAATATGACTCCTCTTTATTAGGACATTGACTGTTGTTATTTACCGAATTATATTGACAAGCTTTAGGTATTGAGGAAACATGCTTTCTTAGTGCACTTGGGTATCTAGTGATGATCCAATGGGTGTCACTAGTACTTACATGGAACTCTAGCAAACCTAGCACTTCCCATCAAGAAAACTCTTACCTTCATTTTTCGTGTCCTAAGCCAAGTTGGTACGGTAACAAACCAGCCATACACACCCCGCTGAACCATGAGGAGAAAGAACCCCACTAGGGGCCATCCTCGCCAACATCGATTTTGATCAATCGATCGGATGCCGCCCTGATCAACAAGCACCTGCTTGTAGTTGGCTTATTGGTTAGTTTTAATGACTTCAACATATTGGATATGGGTAGAAGCACCTTTAGGGTGACCTAACTCCATGCCCTAAACCTCTGGGTTAGGGTTTAGGGGTCAATGGGTCGTTAGGTTTAAACTCATTAAATATATTCTTATTGGGAATGATATTTTGTGCTAGCCCACTGAAAAAATAAGGAGGGGGTATATCACATATATTAAGTAGGATATGTAGTGAAAATTCTTGGATCAAATTGAGCTAATTATTCTTTTATTGTGCAGCTTTAACTTGTGTCGTTAAGGCATAACTCTCTATTGTGCTGCTTAACTTTCAGATGATAAGGGTACATCTCACTTTTGGGTAGCCTACCCTTAACGTTGGTGAATCCGTGCTGGAAGTCTTATAAATTGCACGTTCCAAGGGTCAGAGGTTGAGCCTATCTCCAGCTTCTTCCTCCACATCAAATTAAGAGTAACATCGCATTAAGTTGGGCACATTCATGTCCTTGTCCAACTGTGGGGTGGGATCTTGGTTGACAAGTTTATCTTTATCAAGTTCCTAAGGGTTCACAAAGGAGTTATAGAGGTGGCATCTGTAAGCCACGTTTGTGGCATCAGAGATAGCTCACATATTAAGAATAGTGTCACATGAAGTGTGACACTAAGCTAGATGGCAATGGTCAATGCCTGAGGCATACCATTTGGGGTTGTCTCATGGGCTTAATGTTAAGGGTTGGATACTCTAGCAAGCATGCAAGTACGCAACTTGTGCTTGTATCAACCTTGGGCATTCGCTCAATGGAAACCGAAGGAATTCGCTCCCAAACCGGCCGTTCCCGGCACGGGATCGTCTCCCGGTGGCCAGGCCCGAGGGGAGTTAAGTCTCATAACTGGGTGTGATATTGGCACACTTGATATGAGTGTGTTCTCTCTGGGATCATTAGTAGGAGCCCTTTTGTGAGACACTTGCAAGATCATGTACTTAAGGTTATCTAAATCTAGCCTTAGGAGTTTTCTTTAGCACAACACTCATGTATGCCTATAGCATACATTCGTGTTCTCACTAAGTACTAATTTTAGGTTTAGAGTATGACTTGGTCACTTAAACCCTAGGGGTTCCTTGTTGCCATAAAGGAGTTGTACTTCTCGATGATGGTGATTCCTCAAGGGGTAAGTTATGTCACAGGGTATGTGTAAGGCATGTCTTCTTAATGAGATTTAGGGCATGAGCTTGTCTAAGTCTCTTAGGGCAAGATACTAAAATCTACCTGGATTATCCTTTAAGGTTCTAGTGATAGTCAATCTAGGGACTTAGGGTAGGACCTTAACTCTTATGCTTATTTGGGCATCTGAGTTAGGCTTTTGGGGTCTTTTTTGGAAGACTTAGTGCTGCTCACACAAGGTGTTAACACTAAATGGCCATTTGGTAACCACATGTTGTCATATGCTGGTCCTTCAAGTAAAAACTTTGATAATTGGTATCGGAGCTTATTCTCTACGATTATTAGGATTACCTAAAGTTGTAGTGTGCTTCATGGTTTAGTTAGTTCTAAATTCTTTAAAGAACACCTACTTGGTAAATGGTGTGGGTTGGACTTTAATGTTTAAAGTAGCACTTGAAAGGCAACTTTCAAGTTACATGTCAAGTTACTTTACTATACGGTTGCCCAAGTTATTTTACCTTATGTTTGCTATGTTACTTTACCTTATAATTGTCCATTTACTTTACATTTGCCCATGTTACTTTACCTTATAGTTATTCATTGTTATTTTACCTTACAGTTGTCCAAGTTACTTTACCTTATGTTTGTGTAGGTTAACGTATATATATTTCCACAAGACATGATGAGTTAGTTTATTTTTGGCTTACAAACTAAGTCTTATAAAGTGGATCATGTGATATGTTAAGTTTGCACGTTATTTAAATTTTTCTTTTTCTTTAAGGTGGGATAACACATGATTTGAAGTGACAATGTCCATTGAGTTTTGGCTTAAGTCATGATTTAATATGGATTTCGATAATAGTGTTTAAATGAAAAAGAGTTATATGCATGTTGTAACTAAAGTGGGCATGATACGTGAAAATGGGAATATAAAATAAATTACTAATTAATACTTAAGTTTTAATTATTAATTAATTATTTAATTAACATTATAGTTAAGCCTTAAATATTAATTAATTAATTAATTAATCCTTTAATAACCTTACTTAGTAAGGAATATCCTAAAATATCTTAGAATATTCATATTATTCTTCGTTCTAAAAAATAGTTTACAATAATTTAAAAATATTATCAAACATAATTACAAATGAAATCATTTCCTTATCAACATGTTAATTTTTTATAAATACTTTCTTCCTAACCATACAAAGAAATCTCCTCATTTTGTCTAAATCACACTCTCTAGATTAATCGAATAATTTTGGTCAATATCTTGATGTTATTGCCACCACCTAACACTCTCACGAATACAATTGGGAGTTGCCATCCTTGTTAATACATAAGATGTGATAAGACCAGGTCTACATAAAGGCTCATCCAAAAAAAACGTTCCTTAAGAAATAATTATATAAAGCGCCCGGTTGCTATCCTTCATTTTATAAAACTCAAAATCATGAGAAAGAAAAGCGTTAGGAAATGTTTGATACGGTGGATACTGCTCACAAAAAGTTTTCGAGATTCTTCTTTCTGAGGCACATATCCAAGTAGTTCACTAGCTCATCCATGGTATCGGTATCAGAATATGGGTCGAAAGTGATTGGATAAATACAAGCAATGTTTTTGGTTGAGCATAGCCTTCTGAGGAGAGTCGTCTACCACTAAGATATGTGCGTTCTTCATTATTCTTAAGTGATTAATCTCCCCATGAAGCCCAATTAATCTTTCATTCTTGAAGAAGTATGGTTTGCTTTCCTTTCTTATATTGTGAAAATTCGAGAGGTTTTATAACATACTCGTTGGTCAAAATCTAATTTTTATGAATCACCTCTTCTGCAACACTACAATGTTTCTTAAGCAAATTTCAGTAGCGGTGTCAAGTTGTGAATCTGCATGCATGATCAAATCCCCACAAGTGCACCCATCTCCTTAATCTTTTTGAAAGAGACGGTTCAACCCTGGACGAAAAATAATATCATATCGAAATTTACCATGATAAGGAATGAAATCTCCTTTTTTGATTTCTTTTTTCCTATCCTCGGGCCTTTGTCGATGAAGCAGAACACCATTGACATCCAACAACACAATATGGCCATGGTAACATGGGGTAGCGTTGCCTCTTGAATGCTTTACAACTCACGTGTTTGCTCCCTTTCACATTTATCTATTGACACTATATCGTTGTATCCCTTTATCATTTAATTGTACATCATCCTTACAAGATTCAGATATTGCAGACACTGAAGAAAGTGATTTCGGAACTGAAGCCAATAGAAATGGTGATGAAAAAACTGAAGTGGTCCCCATGATAACAATGTTTTGAGCTGCATTATTATCCATTTCCTACATGAACTCTGTCATTCTGACATGTGCACAAGAAATTTTTGCCAAACCCCTCTCTTACCTCATGGCAATGCTGAAATCCATGTTCTCAACTGTTTCATTACATCTGCAAAATCATAATTAGCTAACCTTATAATTATCAAGGTATATTATTACTTGTTAATGTGTGACCCATGTTTGAACTAAAAGCTTCATTAATCCTTGAGAATTTTATTTTCTGTACAAATATAAACAAAATATTCAAAATGCCTTATGTTACACTCATTTACAACTATTCATCACTTTAAGAACTCATTAACAATTTTCTTCGCTATTACCTTCTAAGTGAGGCGAAGAAGGTCTAGGCCGCTTGTGAGATGGTTCATGATCTTCCGTATCTTCTGTTGATGTTCCATGGGTAATGGAGTGCAATGTTCTATACTCCTCGAGATATACTTCCGGTCTAATATCTGATTGAAGTTTGTCCTTAGACTCCGACATTGAACCAGATTCGTCCAGAGCTATCGCACTTCTCGGGAGGGAACTTTCCCAAATACTTCTGTATGGGTTTGTTGGGGTAATCAGTTGAGAACCTCTCTATCCACTTGTTTAGGTCCTCAACCATGGTCTTATCCTTTTCAACAGCAAACACACATGTTTCCCGAAGGTAACACTCCTTCAAGACGGACCCCCTAGTGCAGTAGTCAAAAAACCCATGCATCACTGTGAGGACCCCTGATCAAGTTGACAATGCTCCGTGCCACTTGACTTGTAATGTTGGATAACATACATTGGCCGAATACGTCCCTCTCAGCTATCGGTTGTAACGGATGGAGGTTTAGGCCGCTGGAGTGCAAACAGATGCCTGGCTAGTCATTTGAAAGTTTGGAAATTGTTTGGCGCATTCCTAACAACCAAGTGAACAATCGTATCAATGCACTTGGATCAACATCATTCATATAAAATCTTGTCCAACGATTTGTATTCTTCTTGGCGAAGGCGAAGGCAAAAGTATCAGTGACATGAGCAAGAATCAAGAAATAAATACCTGAAAACGTAAGTATCAATGAAGAGTGCAAGCATGAATTCAATTAAATACCTTCTTTGTACATGCTTGCATGGCTAAGTTTCTCCACCAAATTTCTAGTGTCCTGTCTGTCGAAGGATTTTTTGACACCCGCCAATCCATCATGAACAATTGAAACGGTTTTTTATAAGTAGTGATGTTACCCCATAAAGTCTCCGAATCCAACAATAAACATCTGTAGGGCTTGTCGTGATTTGTAGCATCCTCCTTTATAAGGTTTAACTTGGTTCTCCGCTGCTGAAGGACTACCATAAGAGAAGGCGTCATCACAATGTTCTCCTTTTTGGCATTGGCATGCAATAGATTCTTGCCCAGATCTTTCAATTGATTCACCCATTCGACAAGCATATCATTGTTTGTCACATGCAAATATTTGCTGACCTCTTCATATGTTGAAGCTGAGGTCCAACCCAGTTTGTGGCAATGTATTCCCAACTACTCCTTGAAGTGCATGACCGTCTTCAACTCCATTGCCTTGACATGAAAAGGAGAGGTGGGGCTGCTTTGTTAATATGTAATTTGCCGTCAATCACCAAATCAGCCAAGACTTCCATCTCCTCCATCGTTGTTCCATTTTAAAGCTTCAACCATGTGAGCTTGAAATCGTTGTTTACATCTTTTGTAGATTGAACAGACTTAGCCTTCGGCGTCTTACTGGGTTTCTTTGCAGACTTCTATGAGGGCTCCCCTTCACTTGTCTGCTTCTTCTTCAGTGTTCCTTTTGAAAAGGATTCCATAATCCCCAACCATTTGGCAAAGATCCTATCCTCGGGACAAGAAATCAACATCATCAAAAAGGATGTTTCCTTCCCGCCCACTTGGGCAAAATTAACATCATCAAAAAGGATGTTTCCTTCCCGCCCACTTGGGCAAAATCAACTATTACAATTTCTTCAACTCTCTGAAAAAAAGAGACAGATTAATATACCGGCGAGATAAATCCTACCTAGACAATTTACTTACCCGGTACATCGCACATTGTGTATTCCCTACAGTAGCTCTTTGTGGTCGCTAAAGAGATTCCCACACGGCTCGCGTGTGTTTGAACTTCTCCCATATTTTGCTGTTGTAGTGGTTGGTGTCAGCAGCATCCCATTTCGCCGATAACTTATGGTACTGCTCGATTGTGAGATTCGGCTTAGCTAAAAATGCTGATCTTTTTATCAGCTTCTCACAGGTATGCTCGAAAAGTTTTGTTGCCATTGTTCCTTTGTTGTATTCATCGAGAAGTCGTTGGGCTGACATTATTGTGTGCTGGCCACTAATGATGTGGTACTTAATTGATTTTCTATTCTCCGTCTGAATCTTCATGATTTGTTCTGGTGTTGTGATCCACACTTTGTTAGCGCCTTTATTTCTCTCGTAGTATGGGCACAAAACAACATTATGTAGAACGGTGTAAGAATTGTCGTCCTTCATCTTCTTCATGAGCTCAACTACACATTTCTGGTTGAGTGGCATGTAATTGAAGTTTGGGTTGACGCTGTAATACTTAACCCTACACTCATAAATCCTATCATCCAACATCATTTTCTTGTGGCTTATTGCAGCATGGGATGCCACAGGTGCAACTGACAAAACGATTGATGATTTTCTTTTACGATTTGAATCAAATGTGTGATCTTCGATTGATGCTGTTCTAATGTTCTCGGCACACTCCTCCATATCCCAAAGTTTTCTAAGCAAATTGAACGTGATCTGTAAAGAACCTGAGACCGAGCCACCCTCTCAATCTCCCTTATGATGTCGTTGTGTTCTTCTTCAATGTGAAGAGGGACGATTGCTCCACTTGTGGATGTTCTGTATTGTGAAGCAACCTTTGTTGAGAATACACCTACTGGATGAGTTTGAAGATCTTCGAAGTAGACATCTAATTGGATCCCCTCCATAAATGGGCTTTTGTTGAGTTGAAGAAGAACTCCACAATCAACATCATTAGTGAACACGTGAACATCATTATCCACAAGTCGACAAGACCACCTGAGATTAATGTTGTAACTGGCGACCTCTAGATCCGAGAACGTGACATTGGATGGAACAAGGCATATGTGTTGAGCATCATTCAATTTGGGTTCGCAACATGCTTTCGGATGCTTGATTAGCACATCTACTTTCCATTGTTTTGCTTGGCCATGTGATGTGATAGAGGTTAGTTTGACAGCAACCATGGTTGTTCTAATGCGCTTCCCGTTTAGTTTGAAATATGGCCAAGTTGATTCCAGAATCTCCCTACCCATCTCTTCTCCTGCTCTTGTCTTCAATGTCATCTCAATTCCATATCTGAATACAAAATGATTAGTTCTTCAAGCACATATCCGAATATAATAGATTTATTTTAATTCTTACCTAGAATTTGACGATGACTCCATACTAATGACTGAATCTCCTTGCTTGATCAAATTGTCCTTCTGCAAAATAATACACTATGAATACAAATCATATAAAAACGCACACACACTTGTATAAACCTGAATATACAAAAATAATACACTGATAAATTCACATACACCCTGCTTTGTCTCAGAGAGATGTGGACAGGATTAACTGTCCAAAGCTCACGTTTGTGATAGTGCAAAAGACAAATAACATTTGGTTTTAGAACCACCACAAATGTGAGCTTTAAACAGTTTTACATAGTTTACTAGCTTTTACTTGAAATATTATGATAAGATGATAAAAATAAATAAAATGAGGTATGCAACTATATACACTAATACACATATATATTCATATGGAAGGCGGGGCGGGATTAATCTTGCCACCCCTTTTATGCCTCCTGAAATGGTGGGCGGGATTAATCTCGCCACCTTTCTGGAGGCCCTGAATGGGTGTGCAGGATTAATCCTGCCACCCTTCTCGGTCTCATAGAGAATTAAGCAGGATTTATTTGGCACCCCTTCAGGGGCTCCAGAAAGGCTGCGGGATTAATCTCGCCCACCATGTAAGGAAATCTTGCCCACCATGTAAGGGATGATGAAATGAATCTCGCCACCCTTCTCAGTCCCTTCATTGGTATGTTGTAAACCTTCTACGTCTCAGATAAAGATGGTCGGGATTGGTTCGACTCACCAATGGAGGAAAAAAAAAGGGTGGCGGGATTCATCCCTCCACTAGGTATAGAAGGGTCGGTGGGATTAATCCCGCCGCATTCTGTGCAGGGCATGGGAGTGCGGCGGGATTAATCCTGCCGCATGCCATGCCCTGTGTGGAATGCAGCGGGATTAATCTCACACCCAAGCCCTTCACGCAGGCCATGGGCGGCGAGATTAATCCGCCACTCTTCGGTTAGCCTCATGGGCAGCGGGATTAATCCTACCGCTCATGAGGCTAACTGAATAGCCTGCGTGAAGGGCAACGGGATTAATCCCGCCGCTATATGGTTAGCCCCACGGGCGGCGGGATTAATCCCGCCGCTCATGAGGGTAACGGATGAGAGCAGGATTAATCTCGCTGCCGAAGCCCTAACCATATAGCGGCGGGATTAATCCCGCCACCTGCGGGGCTAACCATATAGCGGCGAGATTAATCCCGCCGCTCGCGAAGCTAACCAAAAAGCAGCGAGATTAATCCCACCGCTACACACATATATATATATATATATATATGTATATGTATATGTATATACATGAGTGTACGTGTGTGTGCAAGAGATGGATAAATAAATAAAATTATACAAATACTGGTACACATAATATATGTATGTAGATAGGTATATTAATATATATATTATATGTGTATATGTATATCGTGTGTATGCGTGTGTGAGCGAAACAAATAAAATCATACAGATAAACAAACAACACACACACACATACATATATACAGGAGTGTGCGTGTGTGCGAGAGATAAAATTAATAAATCAATAAAATTATACAGACACACACACACACACACATATATATATGTGTATATATATTATATATATATATATATATATATATATATATATATATGTATATGTATGTATGTATGTATGTATAGGATTGTGCGTGTGTGTGCGAGAGATAGATAAATAAATAAAATTATACAGATACTGGTACACAAAATATATGTATGTATATATGTATATAGGTATATATATATATGTGTGTGTGTATATGTATATCGTGTGTATGCGTGTGTGAGCGAAACAAATAAAATCATACAGATAAACAGAAGTGTGCGTGTGTGTGCAAGAGATAAAATTAATAAATTAATAAAATTATACAGATACACAAACACACACACACACACACATATATATATGTTATATGTATAGGAGTGCGTGTGTGTGCGAGAGATAGATAAATAAATTATATTATTAAGATACACGTACATATAAATGTATATGTGAATAAAAATAAATAAATAAATTTAGGAGTGTGCGTGTGAGAGAGAAAGAGAGATCTCACATGTGTGTGAGAGAGAGGGAGATTTTATAGCCGCCGCCTTCGCCGCCTTACTTCTTGAAATCCTAAGAATATACCTAAACCCTAAAAGGAATAGAATATATATTAACCCTAATCGAATATTCCTTCTAAGAATATACTTAAACCCTAAAAAGAATAAAAGATAGATTCGCCCTAAACAAATATTCTTTCATTATATTATCAGCGTGTGTGTGTGCGTGGGTGTATCACATACACCCCAAAAATATAAATCATGCAGAGGTTTAACATGTGTGTGTCCATGAGAGTGTTAAAGTTTCATGTGTAGCAATACATATATACACACATAGTATTATACACATATACATACATACATAATATTAGAGAGACAGAGTACATATTATGGATCATGCATGGTGTGTATGTATGAGAGAAGAGAGACAATACATATTATGGATCATGTACGGTGTGTATGTATGAGAGAAGAGAGACAGTACATATTATGGATCATGCATGGTGTGTATGTATGAGAGAAGAGAGACAGTACATATTATGGATCATGCATGGTGTGTATATTTGAGATAAGAGAGACAATACATATTATGGATCATGCATGGTGTGTATGTTTGAGATAAGAGAGACAATACATATTAACATGGATCATGCATGGTGTGTATGTATGAGAGAAGAGAGAGAGTGTTAACAAATTAAATTCATACACATTGCATATATTAGTACACATATATACATACACACTGACATACATACATATTACATGTGTTTACATAGGGTTTAGGTTTAGGGTTTAGGATGGATCATGCATGGTGTGAGAAGAGAGAGTGTTAAAAAATTAATTTTGTATGCATTGCATATATTAGTACACATATATACATACACATATTATACACAGATATACATACATAGTACATAATATTGTAACATCAGTACATATTATGGATCATGCATGGTGTGTATGTATGAAAGAAGAGAGACAATGAATCATGCATGGTGTGTATGTATGAAAGAAGAGAGACAATGAATCATGCATGGTGTGTATGTATGAGAGAAGAGAGACAGTACATATTATGGATCATGCATGGTGTCTATGTATGAGAGAAGGGATTATGCATGGTGACATTATGTATGTATGAGAGAAGAGTTAACAAATTAAAATTAGTATATATACATACACACGTGTATACACACAAACATACATATATATTACACTGTGTAAATTCAATGCGTTACATACACACAGACTGAGTACATATAAATCATACATGCGTTGAACATGATGTTTTTCAATAAAAAAGCAACATATTTCTCAAGTTTGGTTTAGGGCAATGTGCATGTGTGTGCATATGTGTCTATGTAAATGATTCTAATGCGTGTGCACGTGTATATATAAATTTATGATTGTGTTTATATATGTGTGCAAAACAAACATCGAATAATTAAGAAAATAATATTAATAAACACACTATGAACATATTTTAAATTATACATAATAATATATGATTTTATCTAATATATAGCCATATATAGTTTTAATAATATATATTAATTTAATATTGATAATAAGGTTTAACATTGGAATATTCTTGAAATAATAAGAATTTAATTGAGAAAATCCCATTAATAATACAAATGTAGATCAAGTATTGAAATAATTAACTAAATTAATTATGATAATCATGTTTAATATTAGAATATTCTTGAAATAATAAGAAAATAATAAAGAATATCCCATTAATATAAAGAAGATTAATTACTCAAGTAATTAAGAAAATGATATTAATATATACACTATGAACATATTTTAAATTATACATAATAATACATCATTTTATCTAATATATAGTCATATATAGTTTTAATAATATATATTAATTTAATATTGATAATAAGGTTTAACATAGGAATATTCTTAAAATATAAGAAATTAATTAAAAAAATCCCATTAATATATACAAATGTAGAATAATTACTGAAATAATTAAGAATAAGACTAATTTAATCATGATAATTAGGTTTAATATTGGAATATGCTTTGAATATTAAGAAAATATTAAAGAATATCTCATTAATAGTAGGAAATGTAAATTAATTACTCGAGTAATTAAGAAAATAATATTAATAAACAAACTATGAATATATTTTAAAAAATACATAATAATATATTAATTTATTTATTGTATAAGTATATATATATATATATATATATATATATATATAATATAATATATATATATATATATTAATATAATCAAAACTTAATAATATATACTTGAATATTAAGAATGTAGAATAATTATTAAAATTTCGTAATATTAAATAGCTTGAATTACTTGAATGACATTAAATGCAATTTTATAACACTCATTAGAATTGGAGAGTATATATGTCAGAGTGTCGGTTATTTATGTTAACTCATCTTAAATTTTTTTTTTGTTTTTTTCAAAAATTTTAAATTTCTGACATAAGTATTGTCGGTTTGACATGTAAATTTTGAAAATACATTTAATTTCCCAGTCAAATTCAGATCTGGTTCTTTCATTGACAAGGGTTTCTTCATTTCTTTATTTTTCACTCTTCAAATTTTCTTTTTTCTTCATACTGATCAGCTCAGGAGCGACATTAAATTAGGTGCTATTATTTATAGGAAAGCACGACGCCTTCAGTGTTATTTACAAGTAAGTATTATAAATAAATTTAAATATACTTATAAAGATTCACTCTCTTACATTCTCTCTTAAAACTAGAATTTAGGAGTTTAGGAATGCATTAGAATTACAATATATTCCGTTAGGGATTTATCCCGTTTAAATATCCTTTTAACTTAATATTCTCAGTTAGCCGAGGCGGCGAGATTAATTCAGCCATTTCTTTTTCGCCTCTTAGAAGAGGTGGTGGGATTAATCTCTCCACTATCTCTTTGATAGCCATGGCAGAATTAGTTCGGGCAATGCTTCTCCGCATCTGAAAAAGAGCAGTGGGATTAATCCTGTCAATAACTCTCTCAACTGATAAAGAGTTACCTGAATTTATTAAAAAGAGTTTTGGCGAGATTAATCCCGCCAACCATTTTATGAGGCAGAGAAGGGGTGGCGGGATTAATCTTGCCACCAATTCCTGTTTTAAATATTTGTGGGCAGGAATTATCTCAAGATTTCTTTGAAATCATAGCTTCGGAGAGAGTTATGGCGGATTAATCCCGTTGCCTCTTCCCCGTCGGAGGGAGTTGTGGCGGATTAATCCCGCCACCTCTCTCCAACGAGGAAGATCCAGTGGCAGGATTAATCCCGCCGCCTCTTCCTCATCGGATTGAATTGCAACGAAATTAATCCCACTGCCTCTCTCCGATGAGGAAGATCCGGCAGTGGGATTAATCTTGCCGCTTCTTCCTCGACGGAAGGAGTCCGTGGTGGGATTAATCCTATCGCCTCTCTCCGATTAAGAAGATCCAGCAGCAGGATTAATCTTGTTGACTCTCTCCGAAGGGGTAGCTTCAACGACGAGATTAATCCCGCCGACTCACTTCAAAGGGGTAGAGTTGGCGGCGGGATTAATCCCGCCCACCGTTCCTCGTCGGAGGGAGTCGTGGACGGGATTAATCCCACCCATCAGTTATTAATCAAGCATGAGATATTATCTTTATACATAATTATGTATTATTACACATGCATATTATTAAGCAACTGTAGTTATGATTTCTTGAAATATTGCGTAAACAGATATCATAAATAACACAATTATTTATATGCATGACAATATGTTTAATACTGGAGATAAAGTATGTCTTCTTCGGAACAACGAGATAGTTGGCACTGGAACTGTGGAAGTTCGAGATGATAATGCATCATGTCACAATATTGCTCAAGGATCTTGTGTGTACGTATGGGTGAACACCATTTACAAGCATGTTGAGGTTCCGGGAATGGAATTTGAGGAAGGTTCTCCTGTATTGTGGAATTTGGATGAAGTCAAGGCTGATACAAATATGCAGAGTCACAAACAAATAATAGCACGAGTTTACCAAATGATGGTCTACCTGTTGTGATGGATGAGGTGATTCTCTTTCTTCATGAGATTGAGATTGGGAGAGGCATCATCACAGCTATAAATCCAATGGAAGCAGTGTCAAAAGAGAAACTAGGGTCCGACTTCATGGTGTAGTTATGACAGAGGTTTCACCTAATGGCACATTGCATCCTGGATCCTTCGTGAGTGGCGAACATCTGAATTAAGACGGCAAGATGGTTCAACATATTCTGGGTTGGATTTCAATAATAACAACCCGGAAGAACAACTCATATTTGAAGAGGTTCCTTGTATTGGTCCTATTGTAAGAAAAAGGTGATTCATGGGTTGCAGATCTTCCCCTACAAGTTTCAGCAAGAGGGTGAAGATGGATCCTACATGTTCCAAAAGTGTTACGAGCATTTCCACGATTGACTACTGCAAGAAGAAGTGTTGTCAGATGGCAGACCAGAATGAAATTACCCAATGTAGACATGTCTTTCGTACGCTCACCCAAAAGCAAAGGCATGAGTTTGTATATGCTGCACTAACTGGTTGTATTGATGGAATGGCCTTGGACACAGGTTATCAGAGTACAATCCATGGTATTTAATAAGGTGGCCATCTGCTTCAAAGCTTGGTACAATATATACGGAATCCCAAAGACCACGTTCCATCGTTGGAGGATGAGTGGCTAGATGGAGCACGAAACCTCAGTACATGGGAACACTTGCTTGGTCAAAACCCGCTCTCACATTATGGCAGCCATAGAGATACTCAAGGCTTTTGTGGAAGCAAATGCAGACAGGATGCCTCACAAATGCCGAACCACAAATGCAGGGGTCAGGGAAAATCTCAAGGTTTTGCCTTCAATCTACACTCAATTGAAGCTGTGTGAACATGTGAACAAGTGCCTCAGTTTGATGGGGCTCCAAGCAATCTGCACTGGTACCTTCAACAACATATGGAATACTCATTTTAAGGATGTGGAGATTGCAAAACACTCTAGCTTTTCAAGTGTGACACTTGTACATCATTGAAGGCTGCAGAGGCTTGTGCAAAAACCTTGGTGGAGATCACTGCCATTCAAAAGAAGATGGAGGCCCACATGATTGCACAACAAACTTGCCGGTCTCAGTACTATGCACACCGCATGCTTTCTGTGTCACGCCCATCAGAGTACCTGTGCTTGATCCATGACAAGATGGATCATTCAAAGACCAGCATTCCAAAGCTCGTTGCAACACCAAAGTGCCTTGGAAATGTCATGAAACTTCCGATTTCATTGACAGGTGTGCTAACACATGGACACGGTTGTGAGTCATATGGACACTTTTCACTTCCACATTGGTCTAGCGACTCCAATTTCACTATTGGGTCGTTGGCCATGTGTTTCAGAAACCTTGAAGCCCACTCACAGACAAGTCCTATCAGTGATCTCAAAGTGAAGAAACAACACCTTCAACCTTTACATAATGCTCTCATGAACACGTCTGCACTTGAGGCTACTTGGGAATATGAGAGGCATTGTCAACCTGCACAAAAAACAGATGGCCCTGTTGAGAGTTCAGGTTCAGTGGAGGGATCTAGCTCAAATAGTGTACATGTGTCCTCAACATCAAATAAGCTTCCTCGTCATTTGCTTTTACAGATGGATAATTGTGCAGGCGAGAACAAAAATAGGTAAATCATTTTACTTAAGGGTTTCTCAAGCTCATACTTACTTTTATTTTCTAGATATGTGCTAGCATACTTGTCAATGCTTGTTGCCAAAGGTGTGTTTGAAACAATCACGCTCAGTTTCTTATGGTTGGTCACACTCATGAAGATATTGATGCGTTCTTCAGCAAGGTCTCCAACTCTACAAAAAGGACAAGTGCACTTACCTTACCGCATATGATGAATCTTTTTGAAAATTGCATCTCCAAAAAAAGTTGTGCTTTGCTTGTGACTGAGGTGCCAGACTTCAAAAAATTTCTCAAGGAGTATATAAAAGAGGGAGTGATTCTTTAGTTGGTCACCTTGTGCCGCTACAATTCTTTTTCTCCATACGAGATGGTATACCTATTATGCAGTACAAGTTACGGCCATCAGAGCAGGAGTGGTTACCGAAAGAGGGTTAATGCTCTTCAAAAGTGGGAGAATGGAAAGCCACTTCTCCCAGAAGGACAACCAGACCCTATTCCATTGAGTGCCCAGCTCAAGGAACAAGAGGTTATTATTGATGGCATCAAAAAATATGTGGCATGGGTTCAAAAATCGATGCCAAAGAATTCTGATAAGGCAACTGGTTACTCAGAACTATATAAGCATGTGGTCGACTATTGGGAGACTGTTGTTCGAGAGTTGGAAGGGCCTACTGTCACAAGTACAGAATTGCAACACCCTTTTTGGCCTAAAACAAGGTGGCGAGAGGAGATTGAAATGACATCACTGAGCACAGACGACATAGAAGCCAGTAGTGATGTGGAAGTGCAAACCCCACACTTTGTTGGACAAAGGAACCAAAAACCTAAAGCATACTTTGATTGCTGCAAGGATCTTCAAAAACTAATGATGGTTCTCATTACTCCAGATGCGTCATATAATCAGCCTATTTGGATGGGTCAAATTATCGACACACCTGAAGTAATCACAAAAAATAGTATTGTTAAGGTTGCATGGTTCAAACCACAAAAAAGGCGACACGAGAAGGAGAGCGAAAGATATAATGGATGCCTAGAGAAAACATGGTCTCCCAATCAAAAAAGACCCAGCATGTTTAAAATGTTAAATCCATTCGATATGGGTGGATGTCAAGAAGCGTTGATAAAGTCACGATTAACAAAACTGCAAGGGAATGTATGTTTTTGAAGCTTAAAGCAATTACAAAATTATAAAATATATATATTTAATATTCATAATTATTATAAACTCTTTAATAATAGTACCAAATTGTACTTAACTATATAAATTTAAAAAATGATATGGAAGATTGACTATATTATTATAGGATTTTATATATATATATTTATTACTACTACAAATTTTTAATTAATAATGTTATATTTAAATATTAATATTTTAATAACAACATCAATATTTATATAATGTACCTCTTATGCTCTTCCTTAATTGTTATTATTAGGCAATATATTATATTATTAATTTTGTTCAATGAATGCTATAATTTATTAAAGGGTCAATTACAAAATAGAATATTCTAAAGAAATATATTTTTAAATATATATTCTAAAGAATATTCCTTAATATTAGAAAATGTTAATTAAATAGCTAAAATTGTTATTATTAAGAAATGGGATTATAGCCATGCCCATTTTAGTTACAACATGCATTTATGTTTAAATGTGCATCTTTGACTTCAGAAAAAGGAGCATATTCAAATATAAAAATGACACTACATTTTGATAGAAAGTGTGGAATGAGTTCTTACTTTAATGTATATTTTAAGAGTGTAACTCAAGAAGTAAACTAGTATTGAACTTATAGTACAACAAAAGTTGAGTATCAACATATAATGAATATGTTAAGTAGTTGGTTCGAAGATACATGTAATCAAAGTATTTTTTATGTTATAATATTTTGATGACGCTAGTTGCAAATAACATTAGGTGAAATAATTTATTATGTTAAAGTCACTTATTTTAAACAAGTATAATTTAAAAACCTTAGTTAGTTGTAAGCACGCACTCTATTTTCAAATTAGCTAGCTTGGCTAACTCGATTATAAAGTTATCTCATATAGGATTTGAGAAAGAAATGGATGATAGTTTATGGCATTAGAGCATTCTTATTAGTGCTCAGAAATAAAAATGCTAGAAACATACAATTACATTTTCAATTTATTGAGTATAAGAAAATTTGCATAGTGAAAGCATTCGGCGCACACTTGTGCATTTCATTGTTAACTCTTTAAGCTTAAAATTTATAATGTTGTTTATAATGTGATTGATTATTTTAATTTCTTGAACAAGCTTGGTTAACAAGAGCTTTAAGTTGAGGATCTCTGTTTTGCTTGAATATAGAGATTTTATTCTTCAGAAAAGTTGGTATTCAGTAGGATTTAGAAGTTGGTGTTAGTTTTCGATATTGACTTTATTTTGAATTCGAATATAATTATTTAAAAAGTCGACTCTGCATCATGGTCGCAAATGTGGGTAGTTAAAGAAACCCTCATTTACGACCATGTGTCCTCTAGAATATTGAAAAGTAAAATGAGTATTGAGTTTGGTTCTAGAAACCCTTAAATCTTCTGGAATATTGAAAAGTAGACTTTCCTTGACTCAAGGTTTGATGGTGTTCATTGGGTTTATTGTTGGTTCTATCTTAAGAATTGATGGTGTTCCTTGAATTTGCTTCAATATATGTAAAAGTACGAGTTGCTAAATTCTCTAGAAGATAGTCTTCTTTCTTGATGATTGTGATCCAAGGTTCTTAACGTATGGTCTGATATTTGGTTCAAGAATATGAGATTTCTTATCACCTCATCTTTTTAGATATTTATACTTTATACTTTGGAAGTATTTTTGAAAAACTTTTTAAGATTGGTTCTAAATGGCTTAGCAAAGTATGGTATAATATATATTAAATATTGAGATTGGAGCGCTCAATATTCATTAGAAATCCCAAAAGGCCGCTATAGCTAGTTTTTTTTAGTTCAACCTCCAACTATGCAAATATACTATATGTAGTATCCTACGTACTCAATTAAATACTATATCGTATAGAATAGTTTGATGTGCCCCAATGCTTTGTGTAGTTTTTGGCATTAGTTTTTATGTCTAGTCCTTGGTGTAGTCCCTTTTACCAATAAGTGATTGTACCATGTATAGTTTCTGGTCTTAGATTCACTATTGCTTTTTTTAAGAAAACTCTTCTATAGTTTGCCTACATCATATAGTTTGTAATTTTTACTACATATAGTCACTACTTAGTGCGATGCAGCTCGATGAGAACAGTGGGATGAGGTTAATGATCAAAAGGTTGTAAGCGATGTACTAGCCACTCCTCGACCTGAACCTCTATGAAATCTTGCTTGGGCTTGTCTGGATGTTGTGGCTCCTTTGGCAGCTGTGATTCCTTGGGTTATGCCTCCTCAAATTGCTTCCCTAGTTGCTCTTGCTGTAGCTCAAGCTGTGGCTCCTTCTCTAGCTATGATTGCTGCTTCTCTAGCTCTCGTTGATGCACCTCTTGATCATGTACATGGACTGGGTTAGGGTCAGCTTGCTTGGCTACTCTATCATCTAGCTTTGGCCATGGCTTCTTTTTGTTAGTGGTGGAGGGGAGAGAGCACTCACTACAATCATCTGACTCTGACTCAGGTTTAGGCCGTGGCTTCTTTTTTTTTGGTGGAGGGGAAGGAGAGTGCTCATGCTGATCAAGCTCAAGTTCTAGTTGTGGCTTTTCTTCTTCAATGGTGGATGGGAAGGGGAGGCTCATACAAGGGGGCTACTTTCAACACTGCAACAAGGAAAGCTCATGAAACTGACAAACACAGAGCAAGCTTCATGCAATTGACACTTTTGGTTCAACTTTGTGCTTCCTCTTGGCACCTCAGTGCTGCCTTTGCTTTTTTCTTGCCTCCTTTCTTCACTGGTGGATCAACCCTAGTTCTCTGGCTAGTGTTTGTGCATCATCCATTGAGTAGGGGATGAAAAGATTGAGCCCTAGGCAAATGAATGTAGCTTGGTTTAAAATGAGTGGCTTGCAACTTTAGAGCCAATCTTGCACTATTTGCGAGAATGATATGCAGCCATGGAAAGACTAGGAAATGTGGCTAGGCAAGGACACTACAGATAGTACAAAAACTATACTGAGTTCTAGCATGCCAACCATTGGTCTCAGATATTAGACTTTCTTGATCCAAGAAAATAGATTCCATGCATGTTAAATGCTGCATTTACAATATGTATTTGCGACAGTGGCCCAAGCCACATGCTTGCTTCAATGGAGTTGAGGAAGATGAAGAGTTGGAGGTGACAAAGATCAAGTGTCCAAGTTGTGCCACTACAATTGCATTCAGCGTACATACTTCTCTAGTGATCCAAGGAACTTACTTCTTATGTCGCATTCAGATGGTTTCCAAGTCACCAACACTAAAATTCGGAGTGTCCATGCAATCACAGCCGTGGTTTTAAATGGTGGTCTGCATGGGGATCCTGAAGCTGAGCAACTACTACTGCCTCTTATATTCATTCCAAAGAAAGATATTCCTAAGAGAGAAAACATAAAAGATACTGATTCTATGCCTTGAGCCCCTTATAAAAGAGTTGGAGGAGTTGTTCATGTGAGGAGTTTTTGTGAAGTATGCACTGCCTTCTATTGATATTGATGGTTGCCATGACCTACTAGAAGAATTTTATTAAAGGGCAATGATATACTATACAATTAGAGATCATGTTGCTCAGTGTGAGCTACTTAAACTATCATTTGGTAAGAGGCTATATTATCTATTTTGGTTTTTTTGTCCGCAAAGTTTTTATTATGTGTAACAGGTGGAAAACAACCTTGCAGAAGATTGCATTGTTAGTTGTCTAGACGGGCAAACACTACCTATTCGAGGTCCCGGGGATGGCATGTCTGCACCCACAAAGACTATGTCAAGCTATGAGGAAGCTTTGACTATAGTTTTAGGATGCAAAACTAAAGTGAGCCAAAAGATAAATATGTGTGATACAGGTGTTCGAGGGAGGAGTATGCTGCTTTGACTTTGAGAACTGTATGGATTTGACTTGCTTCACTATACTACTGTGTTATAGGCCCACATGACGGATGCTGGTGTTACAAGTTTGAAAGGTTATTAAGGAAGATAAAGACAAACAACAAACAAGTGGAGATTACATTCAATAGATTTATGAACGACCTTTTTATCTCAAGAATAACTAGCTTTAAAATTCAAGAGCGAGAAGGATTGTCAAGTCAAAAACACTAGGATTGCAAGTTCTCAAAGTGCATTCAGCATGCTTCTGCAGAAGAGGTAATCACGTTTTTACTTCATAACTATAATCTAACTTTGTATATTAATTATATAGGGTATATTTGTTGCCCTCCAACGAAGAGGCTATTGGTTTATGGTCAGGATCAGTTGGAACACTATGGAAAGATTTGTTTGCAGGAAAGGAATCCTTATTGGCAAAGCTACTCAAAGGGAAATAATTGACTAGGAGCAAGAGGCATTCATCTTGGAGAACATCTTAAACTCGATACAGTTTGAACATACAGTTTTGGAGTTTCCTGTGATTTTGCAGTAGGGGCAAACATTTCGATAGGACAACCCCCTTGTTGTCACTAATAGAGAATGAGGGGCACAAGAATTTATTGGTTCATTCAAGTATATAGTGGTGGCTGAAACAGGTGCTCAAGTTTTCTTTTATGCACATTATTATTGGTATTGTGTCACAACTTTAGGTGCAGAAGTAAATGATTGTTCAAGAGGTTTCATTCTAGACAAAGATATGCAACATTTCTCTTCCCAAGAAATTTTACTTGTTAGCTTGATTCAATGGGAGATAGTATTACAAGATAATGCAAGTCTACGCTACAAACTTGCACTAGAAACTATATGCACATATTTTCCTAGACGGTTCCTTGGATATTGCATCAAGAAGGTTTCCTTATTGGCCATTACTAAGGATGTTGTGGAGATATTTTGGGAACAAAAGGAAACTTGTGTTGCTAAGATTTATAGTTTCAACACCAAAACCAAAAGATGTCTTGTTACATTATTAAAGCAAGACATCACTTTGAAAAGTAACATTATGGGTAAAAGCATATATTGAAGATTACGAAGAGGAAAGTGCTCAAATTGGTCTATCATTCACAAACCTTTGAACATGGAAGTTATCAAAGAAGGAAGATTAGTTAGATATGTCGTCGTAGCATAAGACTATACATGCTTGTTATGGTCATCATCGTTGTTATAATCTTGTTTGAAATGTTTCATATGAAAACTACATTGTCATTAAAAACTCACTTTGATGCCATAGTGCTAATGCCTAATATAAACTACAACAGACATACTACCACTCATGAACTGCACGTAATCATAAACCTCATTTTCAAAATTATCTTTAAATTAAATTATAACCCCAAACCTATAGTTTCTGGCCTATAGTTTGTAAAAGATATAGTGGTGGTGAGGTTACTATAGTATTTAAGTAGTTTGTGATTGGGATTTATAATGATTGAGATTTGGTTATGATCACATAAGGTATGAGATAAAAGATTTTAAAAAAGGGATTTAACTTTACATTTTAGTAAAGTAGTACTTTAGTGTCATAGCTTGAAATGTGGTCTTCAAGTTACTTGAAAAATAAGAAAGAGTTTCTCAAAACATTGCTTGGAAAGTAATGTAGAACTTTGTGGAATTGTTAAGTGTGCATAATGAATAATGTATCTTAGTTCGATGTACTGAACTAGATATTTTACTTATGTTTGGGGTGTTTGACTAAATTATGGGATATAACTTAAATGTGAAGTTAGTATGACACTTTGATGTCATGATGTCATTAAAGCGGAGGTTGATATCTTACTAAATTTAGCTAAATGAACTAAATGCTTATTTATGATTCCTCTTAGTTCTTAAACAGTTCCTGAAAGTAACATATATTCTATCTCAAAATTGAAGTCAGTTTGTTTCAACTAAATTCATACATAATACAACCCTTACATTTCAATGAATTGATACAATTATAAAGTTATATCCGTTAAATGTAATAACTTATCAATAAATTCAAAATTTAAACGTTACATAATCATTATCAATTCGAGAGTATCAATATTGAAATTAATTCTTTATGAAATAGAGATTAATTTATAGGTGTTTATCAAAACATCAATTGCTAGAATTAGTAGAGAAGCTATACTTCATAACTTTGGGGGAAAAGTTTACATAATTAGTTTAAGAATTGAAAATGGATATACTGTTACAGAAGCATACAATATTATGAGTTCAAGAAGACTCTTATTATGGAAATTAAGTTTTTGAAATTCAGTATTTTTGAACTTAGTGAGATAAGAAGTTATGAAATATTAAATGAACTCAATTGTTGTGCTTTTTGGGAATGAGTACAATATGAACGGATCAATTAGGACACATGATATCTAGACATCGCTTGTTGAGGTACTAGATATAGGTTGAGTTTCCTGGTTTTTACATTACTTTAATAGAAAAGTATGTTAACTTATATTTGCTCCCTAAATTAGTCGATGTTTTGAAAGAGTACAAAGTCGGTTATGAAAGATGAATGATATTGCTATGACACTTGGTAAAAGATTTGACCTGAATTTAATTTTCATCAAGAATGAATTTATATCAATGACACACCAAGTGGAAAGGCTAATTTCAAATTCATGGACCTTGTTATATACATGTGTAATCTTGCACCTCTGAGATTGCCTTTGGCCAAATTGACATGCGTATAAAAAACATGGTTTTGAGAATGGCAAGCCATGATCTAGGAATAAGAAAGAGAGCAGAATTCCGATAATAAGAAAGCTTGACTCATGAGCAGGACAAGGAGCAAGACAGGAACTAGGAACTCATGAGCAAAACAAGGAGCAGGGCAGGAACTGGAGCATGATAGGAACTAGGAATAAGAAGGCAAGAAGCAAGATAAGAATCAAGACAAGAATGATCGTAGAATGACTGGTGTTGATAGTAACTGATTGTACAACGATTAGGTCGGAGCTTTTACTCACAAATCCAATAGCTAATCTGGTCATGAGCCTAATCTAGTCATGAGATAAAAATGGTGACCCTTATCCTGAAGGTATATCTGTAGCATATCCTATAGACATATCCTGTAGGTATATCCTGTAGGCATATCCTATAGGTATATCTTATAGGCATATCCTGTGGGCATATCCTGTATCCCATATCCTGTATCCTATATCCTGTATCCGGAATCCTGCATCCTGTATCGGGTCATGACAGCACCTCCTCCCTAAGGACGAGTTCCACGAGTCTTAGGACCTAGTTTAGTAGGATAACGCCGATGGAAAGCAGCAACCTTGGAATAAGCATGGAAAAGTTGGATGCAGGTTCCCAAGTGCGATCGGTAGGCAAATAACATTTCTAATCCACCAAATATTGAAGTTGGCGGCAATGAAGACGAGAATCAAGGATGGCTGCAACTTCGTACTCATGTTCATCGTTAATGACCATAGGAGGGGAGGAGAAGAAGCACGACCAGGAAGAGAAGAAGGATGATACGGCTCCAATAAAGAGGTGTGAAACACACGAGATGAAGTTTCACCATAAATGGTAACTCTAGTCTAAAGCTTCAGGATTGACCTCAGCCGCAATCCTATAAGGGCCCAATCATTGAAAATCTAACTTAAAAGAAGGCCTATTGGTGCGAATATACTGACAAAGAAGCCACACGAGATCACCAATCTTGTATGTAGGTGTTGGCTGACGATGAGCATCAGCATGATGTTGTACCGTTCTTGTGTCTACTAAAGATGAACCTAGAGATCATCCTGTACCTGACGAAGATGCTGGAGACGATCCTGTACTGCATGAGTGAAAGAAGGAGAAGCAGGAGGAGCAAAGTCAAAACGTGGATGGTAGCCTGTAAGAGCGAAAAAAGGTGTTTGGCCTATAGATGCGTGAAACGGAGTTGTTGTAGGCAAACTCTGCCATAAGAAGAAGGTCCAACTAGTTGTCCTGTTGGAAACTGATGAAGCACCGAAGATATTGCTCCAATGTCTGAATCGTGCGTTCTGACTGTTCATCAATTTGTGGATGATATCCTGAAGAAAGATCCGCTTTAACTTGTAGACTTTGGAGAAGCTCTCGCCAAAATCTGGACATGAATTGTTGGCCTCGATCAGAAACAATGCTCTCAAAAAGACCATGATGTCGGAACACTTCATAGATCACCAACTCAGCAATTGTCTGGCATGTAGCCGTCTTGTTGCATGGTAGAAAATGAGCTTGTTTGGTGAAACGGTCAACCACCACAAGAACTGCATCAAATCCACGAGGAGGAAGATCTATAAGGAAATCTATAAAAATGGATCTCTAAGGAGCAGAAGGAACAAGAAGAGAACGTAGAAGACTAGAGGGCGCATGACGATGCATCTTTGACCTGTTGCAAGTGTCACAACTCTATACAAACCTTTCTACAGAACCTTGCAACCCAGGCCACCAATAGTCGCGAGTCACCAACTCGACTATCTTGGCCACACCAAATGTCCTGTAGCTGGGACATCATGACAATCCTATACCACACGAGTTCTGCAAACACCAACAGGAACGTATAGGAGACCTTCCCGGTACAGGAGTCTGTCTTGTATAGCAAATAACTTATAGTCTGATGGGAACTAGAAGAAGAGGAGCTTGCAATGTCAGGACTAATGTGTGAGAACACATTCTTTACCAAGTCATCTGTAGCCAACTGCAAACGGATGTCCTGTAGAAGTGTTGAATTTGCTGGAGCCTGATGAACCTGTAGTGCTGCAAGCCGACATCAATTAGGACCCAACAACACTTGCTTTTGACAGTCATATGTTGGATTGCGCCCTGGGGTCGGTGCAAGTTAGAAGCACCTAGACAATGCGTCTACTTTGCCATTCCGAAAAACCGGGCTTTAGACGATGACAAAATCAAAACGTGATAGGAATTCCGCCCACCTAGCTTGTCGCCGGCTGAAAACTCGAGCCGTTTGAAAAAATTCTAAGTTCTTGTGATCTGTAAGAACTTATATAGGATGCGCAGCACCTTCCAGGAAGTGCTGCCACTTCTTGAATCCACAATGGCATTGAGTTCCTTGTCATGAATCTCATAATTGATATATGCTGAAAGGAACTTATGAGAGTGAAAGGTTACAGGATGGAGAAACTTGTCTCTCCAACTTCTGATAGGATAGAACCTACTGCAAAATCCGAGGCATCTTCTTTAACGAAGAAGAAACGAGAAGGATCAGGATGTGCTAAAATCGGAGCTGTCGTGAAGGCGTCCTTGAGTGCTGTGAATGCATGTTCCGCCTTGTCGGACCAAGAAAATCTCCTGTGCACTTGGTGAGTTCCGTGAGTGGAAGTACACGCTTGGAGAAGTCCTGTATGAATCGCCTGTAGAAGTTTGCAAAGCCAAGGAAATATTGTACGTCTCGTACAGACTTGGGGCCTCTCCCACTCCATGATAGTCTTCACCTTGTGCATATACATAGAAATGCAGTAGGAAAGATGATGTAGCCCAAGAACTCCCACAGTATCTCTATCGAAAAAACACTTCTCCAATTTCGCATATAGGCCATGCTCGTGAAGCCTTGTAGAACTAGTCATACATGCTTGTCATGTGCGCCTGGTCCTTGGAGAAAATCAAAATGTCATTTAGGTAGATCACCACAAACTGGTCCAAAAAGTCACGAAAGATGTTATTCACCATGTGTTGGAACATGGCTGGGGCATTGGTAAGTCCAAAAGGCATCACCATGTACTCGAAATGTCCATACCTTATACGAAAGGCAGTCTTTCACTCATCTCCTGGATGAATCCGTACAAGATTGTAGGCCCCTTATAAGTCAATCTTTGTGAACACCTTTTTCCTTGTAACCGATTGAGAAGTTTTGGGATCAATGATAATGGTACCGATTCCAGATGGTGACTTGATTCAAACCCTGTAGTCTATAACCAAGCGCAAACTCCCATCTTTCTTCTTGACAAAGAAGATAGGTGCTCCTGTAGGGGCCTTTGAATGATGAATTGAAGTCGGATGCCAAGTTGTCCTCGATGTACTGACAAAGAACCTCCAATTCTGTAGGTGACAGTGCATAAATTGGTCCAAACGGTGGAGTCTTTACTTCCACAAGATCGATAGGACAGTCATAGGACATGTGAAATAGGAAGAATTGCAGCCTTGTGCTTATCAAAAACGTTCTGAAAGGAGTGATACTTGGATGGCAGGGAAGAAGTAGAAGAAGGAGAAGGGATTGAAAAACAAGAGAGTTAGATAGAGGATAGGTAGTAGAGGATGTAGGAGTTACTTGAAAAGCAAAGAGATGACAAGGAGCATGATCAATAGTAAGTTCATGCATAGTAGTGGTAAGAATTCAAAGAGGAAAAGGAGGGAGCTGTGAATGAAAAAGAGGAAGGATCTTGGAGGATGAAACAGAAGCAGAATAATGAAAGAGGCAGGATTAGGGAAAACCTGTGCAGATGTTGCCGAGTGTACAGGATTGGAAGAATCCTGTACAGAAGTTTGTGAATGCACATGAGTGAGGAGAGCCTGAGAATGTGCTAACGAACTGACAAGAGGTGGATCCTGTTGAGGAGGAACCTTCGATACTGATACAGGATTGGAAGAACCCTGTACAAGAATCCGCGAACTTATAGGAGTGGAGAAAGCTTGCGGATATGCTGAGGAACTGACATGAGATGAATCCTATCAAGGAGGAGTCTTCAACACTAATACAGGAACAAGCACAGTCAAATCCTCAGACACTAAGGACGTATCCTGCACGTAGGAAGGTACAGGATTGATCCTAGCTACTGGAGAGGAAAACGTGAGCGTCCTAAACCTCCAGTCGATTTGAGGATTTACAATCATGAACCATGGCATGCCTAAAATAATGGGAGTTGACGAGTCTTGATCAAGTTAAAGGAAATCGAACAGTTGAATGCGCCATGACTGCAAGAGAGAGGTGTGGTAGCATGGGTAACTGCGCCAGAAGCAATCAGAACGACCATCTGCAACCTCTACAGGAACTGCATGCTTCAACTTCACCACTGGAATGTCATACTGAGTTGCAAAAGTATTATCCATGAAGCATGCATTTGCACCAGTATCTAACAGGACAACCTCCTTGAGCTCTCGATCATTAAGGCGAATGTGTACAGGAAACTTAAGTGATGGGATGGTATTAGTAGCACCAATGGAGCATGCGCCTACGTCCAACTTCACGGCTCCTAGACGGAGTGGACATTAACTTCAGCTTCAACTTCACGCATCTTAAACTTCTTGGCTTTAGCAGGACATTCTGCCACCTTGTGTCCTACTTCACCATAATACAAGCATAAGTTCTCACCGCGACGACGTTGCTTCTCAGCAATTGAAAGTGGGCCACACTTGTATTTCTCAACCCTCATAGGGACTACTCTGGAAGGTGTCGCAGGAGATGTGCTATAGCTACAGGATTGACTTGCAGGAATTGTTGACGGGATTTTCCTGATGATGCTCGAACAAACGGTTGTTGCAGCAAACGGCTTATTGCATGATCTTTACTAATGTTTGGGGATTCGGTAACGTAAGGAGAAGGTTCTTCACGTCATCCCTCAACCCAAAACAGAAGTGTTCCATCAATGCAGTTTTGTCCCATGGAATGTTCGTGCAAAGTTGCTGAAATTCAAATGCATAGACGGAAGCTGGTCGGGATCCTTATGTGAGCTTCTGTAACTTCGTGCATGCGGAACGGACTTATCGGGATCTCTAAAGCAAGCTTCAAAGGCAGCCACGAATCCTTCAAAGTCTTCCATCAATGGGTCGTCACGCTCCAGCAAAGGGGCAACCCAAGCCCGTGGAAATCCAACTAGTAGGGATGCCAAAAGGCCAACCTTTTGTGCATCAGTCAAGTATCGGTGTGGTTGCATACGAATCAAAAGCCTAATCTGATTTAAGAAACCTTGGAAATCGGCGTGATTGCCACTAAACTTTCCAACATGCTAATCTTCGGCTCAAAAGAAGAGTCCGATGGAGAGGAAACCACAAATGCTTGAGAGAGAGCCTGCGCAACAACCTTGGAGGATGCATCAACAGCTGCATGCGCCGCGTTGGTGGAACCTTACAGATCTGTGGCCATTTGGCACAAAGTGGCTAGCTCATGAAGTAACATTTGGTGCTCATGTTGAAATTGCTAAAAATCTACCATGATCCGTGAAAGAAGAAGAAAAAAACAAGGGAGAAAAGCTAAGGAAAAAAGTAACTGGAAATCAGAGAACTATAAAAGCATTATTATCAAACTGTCAGCCACGATTCAAGAACAAAGAGGCTTAACTCAGGAGCAGAACAAGAACTAGGAACAAAACAAGAGCAGGACAGGAACTAGGAACAAGACGAGAACAGGAAGCAAGGAGTAAAACAAGATGATGCATAGAATGACTGGTGTTGATAATAATTGATTGTACAACAATTAAAGTTGGAGCTTTTATGCTCACAACTCCAAGAGCTAATCTGGTCATGAGCCTAATCTAGTCATGAGCTAAAAATGGTGACCCTTATCATGTAGGTATTTCCTGTAGCATCATCTGTAGCATATTCTGTAGGCATATCCTGTAGCATATCATGTAGGTATATCCTGTAGGCATATCCTGTAGGCATATCCCATATCCCATATCTTGTATCCTGTATCCGATATTTTGCATCTTGTATCGGGTCATGACAACCGCTACCTACCGTAAACACTCGGGCATAGCCTAGGGGGAGGGAACACATGGCCCAAGGACGTGCCAACGAATAAGTCTGGGCATCTGGTTGACGGTGGTCTAACACCGTCAAACTGCTAGTCGACGCAAACGAGCAACGGGACAAAGCACCGGATAAGGAAGGTATCGCATGTACGAACTGATAATGACAGATGTCAGGCGGCAGCATAACCGGGCATAGATCCGATCGTCCGAACCAACTATCTAGGGTACACAGGACAACACACGTGAGGGAGGCGCATAAATGAGACAGACAAGACTTTGTCATAGGGTGGTAGACCAGTAAGAACGCGCCACCTGTACCTAGGTTCTAGCGCTAGGTGACCCACTATATAAGCAGGAAGGTTGGTAGTGGGTCGGGGCCTTTTTGAAGTCAAGTCTGCGTCTTGTATCTTTCTTGTCGGAGATAGTTTGTACTCATGCAGGCATTATATATATATAGATGCATACTCCTATTCACCTTCTTCTCGGTGATTCCCCGCTTGTCCCGCTCCTAGGCTGAGCAACGCACTCTGCCAACCACCACATCAAGACCCTAGTAGAACTCCCCCACCCCTGTACATGGACCCTCGCGGCGTCCAGGTAGAGACCATTCAGCACCTTCCAATACTTCCGAGGTAAGACCGGCTTGCCGGTTCGGACCCCCAGAGTTGGACGCTATCCACAGCGTCCTGGCGACCACCGAGGCTTCCTAAGAAGCACCACATCTGGCCTGCAGAGTCCCTGACGACCATATTCCTCAAGGGGTAACCTTGGCTTTATCATGGGGGTATGCCTCTTTAACAAGTTAGGCATGAGCATGTCTAAGTCTTTTAAGGTAAGATCCTAAAGTCTACTTGAATTATTGGGCATCTGAGTCAGGCTCTTAGGGTTGTCTTGAAAGACTTAACGTTGCTCAAACAAGGTGTTGAGTCACTTGATAACAACTTTGAAAGTTCCAAAATGACCTTTAGTAAACTCAAAGCTATGCAATGGAAATGTATCTATTCTAAGTTATGTATAAATGAGGTAATTAGCACCTCAAGAACATAACACAAAGAGATGGAAATGCCAAAATTGTTGCCTTTTCATTCTAGCCCCTCATTCCAGTTTGGCATGTGGTACTCTTGCAGTTAGGACTCCGGTGGTGCTGCTCAAACTTGTTATGTGGTTATGAATATTAGTCCATACCCAAAACTTACATGCTGATGCTCTTAGTCATATTACACCTTCGCTCCCCATAACGCATGAGCTTGTCTAGATCTCCTGGGGCAGGATCCTAAAGTCTAATTGGGTTATCCTCTAGGGTTTGGAGGTTAATTATTTTAGGGGACTTAATCTCATGTCTATTTGAACATCTGAGTTAGACTCTTAGGGCTGTCTTGAAAGTTTTAAAGTTGCTCACACAAGATGTTGATGTCGGATGGCCATTTAATAACCATGTGTTAGCCCTTCGGGTTAAAACTATAACAATTGGTATCGGAGTTTATTCTTTGTTGTTAGTAGGACTGCCTAAAATGTAGTGTATTTCAAGGTTTAGTTAGTTCTAAGTTCTTGAAGTACTCTACCATTTTTGGTTAACACGTTTGAATTTTGTGCAAAGAGTTGTTCATGGGATTTATAACTCTTTAAAAAACACATGCTTGATAAGTAGGTGTGGGTTATGAACTCTAATGTTGGAAGTAGCATTTGGAAGGCAACTTCCAAATTGCATGCCAAGTTACTTTACTATGTAATTGCTTAGGTTACTTTATCTTATAGTTGTCCAGGTTATTTTACTTTATATTTGTGCTGATTAATTTACCAAACACTTTCACAAAACATAGTGAATTAGTTTGTTTTGGCTTACAAACTAAGTCTTGTAAAATGGATCATGTGATATGCTAAGTCTACACATTATTGAAAAATTTTCTTTTTTCTTTAAGGTGTTTGAATTTGGGATAACAAATGATTTGAGAACATGACGGTGTCATTGAGTTTTGGCTTAGGTCAAGATTCAATATCAGTTTTGACAATAGTGTTCAAACGGGAAAAAGCTTATGTTCAATTGTATGTATTTAATTTTAAAAAAAGGTGCATATTCAAACATAAGAATGAACACTGCATTTAGATAGAAAGTACAAAATGAGTTTTTACTATAGCACATGTTTTCGAGAGTGTAACTCAAGAAGCAAGTTATGGTGTTGGATTTATGGTATAACAAAAAGTTGGGTGTTAACATATGATAAATATGTTAAGTAGCTAGATTGAAGGTATAATGTAGTTGAAATATTGTTTGATGTTAACATTATTTCAATGACGCTAGTTACAAATGACATTAGATTGATTGCATTACTAAATTTAAATCCCTTGATTTTAACAAAATATAACATAAAACCTTAGTTGTAAGCATGCACTATGTGTTCAAGTTAATTAACTTGACTAACTCAATTACAGTTGTATCTCATATGAGATCATGAGGGAGACTTGGGATAATAGCTTGTCGATTTGCATTCTTAATTTTGGAGGTAGATGGTGTGATCTACCAGAGATAAGAAAAAGTGTTGGAAACATATATTTACATTTTAGTGTATTGAGTGATGAAGGACTTGCATAGTGAAGGCGTTTAGCGAACACTTATGCATTTTCATTATTAACTCTTTAAACTTAAAATTTGAAGCATAATTTATACTATGGGGATAAGCTTTTGAATAAAGGTGATTCCTTGGTTAACAAGAGCATTAGTTAAGATTCTTCACTCTGCTTATTAATTAAATAAACTTGCTAAGGTTGATAAGTTATGTTTGGTGGTGTCGATAAACCAAAAATAGTTGGATATACATTTTAGAGGTTTTGGTGCATGTACCTCTTTAGAGAGTCAATATTCAATAGGATTTAAAAGTTGGTGTCGTTTGTCAGTGACTTCATCTTGAAGTTGAATACGGTTATTCTTAAAGTCGGTTTCTGAACTTTGCATTATGGTCACAAATATGACCACTCAAAGAACATACAAAGTATGTTTTCAATCCTTTGAAATATAAGGAAGTGGGACTTTTCATGACTCAAGGTTTTATGGTGTTCTTTGATTTTGATTCAATATAAGTGAAAGTACAATATCAAGTGGCTAAATTAACTCAAGAAGATGGTGTCCCTTCTTGATGATTGTGATATAAATCCCTAACGTGTAATCTGATATCCATTTCGAGAATATGAGGTTTCCAATTACCTCATATATTGAGATATTTATACTCTAGACTTTAAAAATATTTATAACAGTCTTTCTAAAATTTGTTATAAATGACTTAGCAAAGTGTAGTATAATATCTATTGAATATTAAGATTAGAGCACTCAATATTGGGACTTGGTGATGATCACATAAGGTGGCTATAATCATGAAATAAAAAGATTCAAAAGAAGGGATTTCACATTAACACTTTAGTAAGGTAGTACTTTAATGTTATAACTTGAAATGCAAACTTCAAGTTAATTGAGAATTGAGAAAGAGTTTCTCAATATATTGTTTGAGAGACAATGTACAACTTTGTGGAATTGATAGGTGTTCAAAATGAATAGTGTATCTTTAGTTCAACATACTGAACTATTCGTGTTTGGGGAATTCTGTTGAATTATAAGATATAACCGAAACACAAAATTAGTGTGGTGCTTCAGTGTCATGATAACATTAATGTAGAGGTTGATACCTTATTAAATCAATTAAATGAACCAAATGCTGATTCATGATTCCTCTTTTTATGTACTAGTTTTCTTTACTTGCCTCCACCCAAATTCGTTTAGCACATGTCACTACATATGTTTTTATCGAAGGTAACTTCGTATCTTCTTTCCACTTGCATTTGTGTTCAAGGTCCTCCTGATCATCTTCTTGTTGGACTTCAATCCTTCGTGTTGCCGATTTTGGTGGTGGTGGTATTTTTGAGTTATATTCGCGATTCGGGCATTCTTGTGAATAGTGTCCCATTTTTTCCACATTGGACATTATTGAGACTATTACATTTGGTGGAATAATGTCTCTTTTTTACACATCAGAAACATGTCACATTAGGATTCCCACCACGTGATATTGGTGGAGGCATTAATAATGGTGGTTCTACTTGCACTGGTGCTGGTAATAAAGGTTGTCCTCCTCACACTACATCCTCGTTGTTATTCTAATGGTAGTATGGTCTTGATTTGCATGGGTATCTTTTTCCATTTTTGTTCCCTTGATCACCATTTTACATTCTTTGTGTCCCATCTGGGTGGTGGGTAGCCTTTAGTGTGCCCAATCATTGGTTGTGCTTTGTATCCCATACTTTGGCATTGTCTTGCTTCATGTCCTACCCCTCCACATAACTGACACTTCGGTATCTTACATTTTGAAGTAGTGTGTCCCTCGTTTTTGCATGTTGTGCACAATATTATTTTGGGTCATGCTCGTATCTCATCTCTCTCTTATACGGCCTTTATGGTTCGCATTCCTCATCATCATGTATCTTGGTGGTATCAATATTTCAATTTGTTCTGCCTCTTTTATAGCATCTCTAAAATCATGTGGCTTTGTTAATTGTATTTGGAGTTGGAAACTCTTTCGTAACTCGTTGACGTACCATTTCCTTATCAACTTGTCACTAACATCGCCCACTTCACACAATTGTATATTCTTCAAAACCAACGCGTGTAATCTTCCACTATCTCTATAGGTCCTTGTCGAAATTCTTGCAACTGAATTGTTGAATAGCATTTTCGTAATACCAATCACTGGCATCTCCCTTAAGTGTAAATGGGAATATTTAAAGCTTCTCGTGCTTGTTCGTAATTTCGTTGGCCTTGCACACCTTCTCAAACTACTAAATATGTCGATTTATATCCTCATGCTCCAAGCTAGAAAAGATAGATGGTACTACTTTCCCCATAATTATTAGTGTTCCCATCATCTCTAGTGCGTCAATTGTCAACAAATCCTAGTAATGTTGTGTTGGTACACATATCTCTTTGTTTTTGTATCTCTCATTGTTGTCCTCCTCGGTCGACTCATCGTGCTCCGGTTGTCGTTGTGCTACTTCTCATGCTTCTAACTGCTCCTTTCACCTTTGTTCCTCTCATTCCTCCAATCTTCTTTGGGTCTCAATTAAAGCTTGTTGTCATAAGTATTACTCCTTGTGTTCTCATTGTTTTCGTTGTCTTATCTTTTGGTCATTGGGGACTCCGTAGGCCAGATGTGGTGTTTACTATGAAGTCTCGGTGGTTGCCAGGACGTTGTGGATAGCGTCCAGTCCTAGGGGTTTGTGCCGGTGAGCCAGCCTTACATCGGGAGTACTAGAAGGTGTAGAGATGGCCTCTACCTAGACGCCATGGGTCCGTGTACAGGTGTGGAGGGAGTCCTCCTAGAACAGTGCTGGCGCTTGTTACCTGAGTACATTATTGGTCTGGGAGTAGAGCGAGAAGTGAATAGCCGAAGAGGGGGTACAGAAGGAACATGTATATATTGCTTGCCTAAGTACAAAGGTGCCCCAGAAAGGTGGAGCAAGATACAAGATGAAAACAGACTAGAAGGGCCCCGACCCACTACCAGCCTCTTGGCTTATATAGTGGGTCAGCTAGTGCTAGATCCTAAGTACAGGTGGCATCCTCTCACTGGTCTACCGCCCTGTGACAGAGTCTTACCTGTAGCATTTATGTGCCTCCCATATGCATGCTGTCTCGAGTACCTTGGTAGTTGATCCGGATGATCGGATCTACGTTTGGTTAAGCACCGCCTGATAGTTGTCACCATCAGTCCATACCTATTATACCTTCCCCGCTCGGCCGCTCCATCCCGTTGCTTGTTTATGCTGGCTAGAGGTTTGACAGTGGTCAAACCATCATCAACCAAATGCCCAAACTTATTTGTTGGCACGTCCTCAGGCCATTCCCTCAGTCGTCAACCCCATAGTGCTAGTGGTATATGGTGACCTCGCTATCTATTGCGGTCAGCTTCTGCGTTAGGGAGGCAATGGTCGTGTCCCATAGCGCGGTTGCTCTTCATAGCCTCGCCTCGAACCCTGCTTGTTGCTCATGAATCTGCTTAAGCTGGACCTCCAGCTCTTGAGTCCGCTCTCGCAAGCGTTGCAACTCATGTTCCCTTATTGTGAGGAGTTGAGCTTGTAGTTGGGTGTGCACTTCTAACTCTATGGTGGTTTGCGGTGAGCCCTGTGGGGCCTCGACCGATCAGCATTCTTCGAGTGGCTAGAATGGAACTATAGCTCATTGTGCTTTTGACGTGGGTTTCGCTGAGGTGGATGCAAGAGTAGCTTTGAGCTGGCTAGTGGATTGGTACAGTTCTTCCTTGGTCACTGCTAGCTCTTGGTGGACCTTCGTGAGCTTTGCCTCACATTGCTCAAGTTCAGAGCCAAGCTCAAAAACTTGCTATTCACCTTCCGCTGTGGCCCGCTCGTGGTCTCGTCTGAGTTGATTATGGAGCCTCTGGAGGCTGTCATACTTGCTCTGTAGTTGGTCTAAGCAGTTGGTTAACTGTTGGAATGCTTCTTCGTTCTTTCGGTGAACATGAAAGTTGTGAGCACCAAGAACTCGTCCACATTGTCCCCTTTTGTATGGAGAGTCTGGACACTGCTATCTCGTCCTGGTTAGTGGGGAACCACTGGCGTTTGGGCTCCTCTAGCTCTTCTAGGGGTACGCCATCCTCTGGTAAACTAAACATGGTCGCCAGCTAGTTTAGGTCAATGCAGAAGTACGTCGAGCCACCCAATCTGAATCACATATCTACTCACTTGGTTTTTCATGTCTCCAATTGTACCATCTGGGTGAATTGACCAGCTCACTCAACGAATTTGGGCTTCTCCACTTCTCCCCACAGGTCCTCATAGAGTCCGAGTAGCCGCATTTGTTTCTAAACTCTCTGGACATCGGGTTGGTTGATCAATTCCTTAAACTTGAAAAACCTAGGAGCCACGAGTTTCGCGATCCTATCCTAGCCCTCGTACAATACTCGGACCTACCGAATGGCCACCGGGTTGTTCTACTCGGTCCACTCCATCTTCTTGATGCTGGGGAGTAGTTGGATTGTCCTGCGGGGGAGCGAGAGTGCCTCATTCACTGTTGTCCCTATTAGGATGGTGCCAACATGGCGGCCTACCTCATCTGATACAACTGGCACGTCTACCCATGCACCATAATAAGGTGTTAATGGCACCGCTTGCCCCCGTTTTATATGCTCACGCGTGCAGTCCACCCTTGTGGACCATGTGACCCCGTGAGTTGGCCACATGTGGGGGACTGGGATACCGATTCTCCCATTGAGTGCCCCTTCCTTCCGCTCTTAACACCGCTGCTTCAATCGTGCCTTTGCCCCAAAGGGCCATGGGGTTCACCTTATGTGCCTAGTTCTCCTGAGTGGGGAATTTTGCTAGGTGGATGTATGGCTTGAGGTGATTGCTGTTAACCTTCTATCATAACGGATGCCCGTTGGCTCCCAATCGGACCGTACCATTGTTGAAGATTTCCAGTACCTTGTATGGTCCTTTCCATCCTAGCAAGAACTTACCCTTTCGGAATATTTGCAGCTTCTTGTACCACCATACCCACTGCCCTAGATCATAATCTCGAAGTTTCTTTTTCATGTCCTTTTCTCGTTTGGTATGTTGTTGGCGGTTCTCCCTCATCAGCTGTGCCAAGAATCGCACCTCATCCAGTTGTTCCAGCTGCTCCAGTCTCTTTTGTGTAACCGTCAGTTCATCCGTGATCCTGTGGTCTAGGCTAGTTTGTAAGCTGGTATGGTGAACTCGCATGGCATGATGGCCTCTAGGCCGTAGGCTAGATGGAAGGGTGTTGCTTCTATTGCAATTTTGAATGTCGTCCGATACGCCCATAATACTGATGGTAGCATTTCCTCCCATTGCTTGGGTTCGCTGTGGCAAAGCTTTTTCAAGATGGTGACCAATATCTTGTTTGTAGATTTGGCTTGTCCATTCCCTAGGCTGTTGACATGCGATGCTTGATGATGAACGTGCTGACAAGTTCCCGGACAGTCTCGTTGATGAAGTGGCTCCCTTGGTCTGATACTAGCTCCAATGGGTAGCCAAACCTTGTTAGGATGTTTGTATAGATAAACCTTGCTATCTACCCTACCATTGCCTCTCTGAGTGCCTTTCTCTCTACCCACTTTGTGGCATAGTCTATTGCCACTATGATGTACCTGAAGTGTGTTGTGTGGGCCCTTGGGTTGGTTGGCCCCACGAAGTCCAGGCCCCACTTCTCAAATGCCGCCATTCCTACTGAGGGGTGGTACTCCATGCCTTGACTTGCCGTGGGTTTGCCTATCCGATGACAATCGATGCAGCTTCTTGCTGCCTTGGTGGCATCCAGAAGATCGTTGGCCACCAAAGGTCGGTCTATAGGATTTTCCTAGCCATTTTGTCCCCCCCGAAGTGTTCAGCCCCTGTTCTAAGTGGCCTGCATTGACAATCTTGAGGATTTCCCATTCTAGGGGCATCTCCTGAGTATGTCGTTTCTCCCCCACTTGTATAGCTAATCCTCGATCAACTAGAATGGTGAGCACCTACGGGCGAAGCTTTGTTTGTGTGTCACTAATGTTCTTGAGGGTTTGCTTAACCCGTTGGTGAGGTAGTGTCGTAATGGCTGCTGCCATGTTGGGATGTCTGCGCCGGCTGCCGGCTGGGTGGTTTGCAGTGAGGTGCCTTGTTTGACAGTTGCTTCGAAGAGGTCGAGTCGGGTATGTCGAGCAAGGGTGCAGCTTCGGGTGGTTTGCTGCTCGGTATCTGGGAGAGGAGATCTGATGATACATGCAGCTTACATGCTTTATGGACCATGGTGAACTAGAACTCTTGTAGGAAGTATCCACCGAGCCGGCGCCCGGTGAGCTGCCACGATCAGTATGAAGTGGTTACCTAGGAGGTAGTGGCGGAACTTAGATACTCTGTAGATGATCACCATGTATTCTTTGTCGGTTGCCGAGTAGTTGCATTCATATGCTATGGGTTGAAGCATCCGCCTATCATCCTCCTGGGACAAAACCGCACCTACCGCCATGCTAGAGCCATCTGTCTGCAAATGGAACTGTCGATTCCAATCTAGTGGGATGAGAATAGGTGCTTCCACTAGTTGGCGCTTGATGTCCTTGAATGTTGCATGTCGGTTTGGCAGTCCATTCATGGCATTTCCTCAATGAGTAATTCCGTCATTGGATGGGCCCTATCGGCATACTGTCGGATGAACTTGCGGTAGAACCCTGCTTTCCCCAAGAACCGCCGAAGCTCCGTGACATTCCTTGTTGGTGGCATCTCCGACAGAGCTCTTACTGATCCCGGATCCACAATGATGCCTTCCTTGGAGACAATGTGTCCTAACAGTTTCCCTGCAGTCATGCCAAATACACATTTTAAGGGGTTAAGAGATATCTGTATTCCCGGTAGCACCGAAACACCCATTCGAGGCATGCCATGTGGTCCTCTACTAGTCCATAAGATGTGAAGTCATCCAAAAATGCCCAGACGAAGTCCGTGAGATTGTCCAAGAATACACACTAGACCAATCTCTGGAACGTGGTTGGGGCGTTGTAGAGTCCGAATGGCATAACTTTGAATGCGTATGCTCCCCAATCTGTGATGAATGCAATCTTGGCTTGGTCTTCCATTGTGATCGTCACCTGGTTGTACCCGCTGAAGCCGTTCATGAACGAGTACATCTCATGACCTGCTACATCTTCTAGGGTGGCTTCCACAAACGGGATGGGGAACGGGTCTTTCTTTGTGGTGGCATTCAATCACTAATAGTCTATGCAGATTCTCAGCCACCCGTCCTTCTTAGGTACAATGATAATCAGTGACAGCCATTTTCTGGATTCTCAATAAGGTAGAAGAAGTCCGCTTCGAGCCACTTATCAATCTCCTATTTGGCCTTTCGGGCGTAGTTTGGGTTGATGCAGTACCGTTGCTGGTGGCTGGGTTTGATGTTGAGTTTTAGCTTAATTTTGTGCTGGCATAACTCCAGTGGTACTCCCCTTAGGTCATGATAGGTCCAGGCAAATATTTCCCTGTTCCTACAGAGGCAGTCGGCAATCTGCTCCCTTAGCCCTAATCCAATGTGAGCATTAACATTTACTAGCCGGGGTTCTTCGTTGGTGCTTATGTTGATCTACTTGATTGATTGCTGCTTTGAGAGTTATATTCCACCCATACATTGGCTTGTTGCAATACTCCTCTTGGGTCGGCGGGGCATTACTCCGCATTTCCTTCTCTAACACGGGCCATTCTAGGATTTGGGCTTCAAAGGTGCCTGCTTCGGCCTCTAGACAAGCCATTAAGTATGCGGCGACAGACTCCCATACCTCCTGCCCGGGGTCTACCTCCCCTACAATGAATAATTTTGGCAAGCATGCCAGGATAGCTGCTTCATCATCCAGCCCCTCCTCTAGTCTGGGAGGTGGTATTCCTAGGGTCGGGATTCTGATGGGGCGCCGGACCTGTTTTGCAATAATGGATACGAGTCCTCCCTTGGAGGGGAACTAGACCTGTTGATTCTCTCAGTCATGCTGTACCTTCACGCCTTTGAGCCACAACCAGTCTAGGAGTAAGTTGAACCCCCCTTTTTCATGCATGTCCAAGACGACCATGTTTATCAGGAACTTGACGCTCTGGATCCTTATTGTCAAAGTTTTTACCTGGTGCCACAAAGGCGGCTTGTCAGGTGCCAACCCTGGAATCCCCTCTCTAGAAACCCTATGGAATCTGGTAAAATAACCCATATTAGGAACCCAAGCCCTAGGAACTCAAACCCCTAATTGACTAAGTCCACGAATGAGACTCACCTTGTGAATTAGGATACACGGACTAGCCGAGCTTTAGGTGTCGTTCCTAACTTGGCGTGGTTGAGGCGGGGCTGGAGCAAGGCCTCAACCACTAGTTTGCGAAACGTGAACTCGGGCAATGCCTTTGAGCTTGCGAGCAGTTTTCAGATTAAGGAATCTGACTAACTCCTTGGAAGTGACGTGCCCCTATCTCAAAGGCAAGATCCTGCCAACAATAAGGATAGTCTAACCTTAAGGTGGGTTGTACCCCTGTCGTGTGAAAGTTTGGGCGGCACAATGGAGGGTTGCACCTTGACGACACAAGCTTAGCTTGCACCGATAGGAGGTTAACGAGCTCTCTTTTGAACCTAGGAAGCCTCACTACATATACTCTACCTTATTTATGCCCCCCCCTCTTTACCTAAGTGAGTAAGTGGGCTGGCACGGAAATGCCAGCCCTTAGAGAAAATGGTTGTCCTAACCTAACCCCTAGGTTTAGGGCAACCCTAGGGTTAGGTCAACCCTAGGGGTGTCCCTAACCCTTATTTTAACAAGCTATACTTTGCAAAGAACCCTAACCTAGAACGTAGAACCGGGGGAGAATTTTTATTACCTAGAGTTTCCTCCAAATACCTAATGACACCCGGCCGGACCACCCAAGTGCACTAAACGGGCCTTTTTCCTACTACATCTAGGGTTCATCACACAACTCGGTAAATAACAACAGTCAAACCCCAAAGTAAAGGGTCGAGTCATAGTAAAAACTATGACACTTATCCCTACCTTTCTCATGATGCCTTTAGGTGCCACCCTGGCTTGATTTGCCATACGTATAAGGAAGGGTGAGGGCATCCCCAACTCTTGATGGAGTTCCATCGACATGATATTTATGCCTGATCCCCATCTATGATCACATTGTGGACTATGCGGCCTGCCATTTGGATGGGTATGGCCGGTACATCGTCTACGAAGTCTACTGCCATTGTTGTGACCCTTGAGGGTGCTACTGTGGGTCCGTGCAGCTCCCAAGTGAGGACTTGTATAGCCCCGGGGATAACATCAATAGCTCTCCTAGGGCTACTGACACATGGGTTTCCCGTACCTTCCCGATGATGACCTCGTGTACTCCCATTGTCACCCTCATTACTGGACCTTATGCAAGTTTCATATGCTCCATAGTGGCCTCCACTTCTGTGCGCCTTCACACCCACTATTCTGGTTCCACAAGTTCGGCCGTTATTTCCTCCTCACTGAATTCCCCATTATCTTCCTCCTCAAGATCAACTGGTGGTCTTGTCTGTTGATCTTGTGATCTCATGATTGCCCCACATTGTAGCTCAGGTGGTGACATCTCTACATGGTTGGCTTGTGGTGCAGGGATTGGTGTTACTGGGGCCAGGGTTGGTCCTTCAGCCAATTCTGTGGTTTTTGGTATGTGCACTTCTAGCATGGGCTTGAGCATCCCAATCCAAGAGCATCGATAGAGTGGCTGGTGTCCATTGCACAGCATGCAAATCAGCTCCCGGCATTTTGGCTGTTTGTTCTATCATCATACCTTGATCGATACTGTTGGCGCTCCCTAGTGCAACATCTGGTTGCAGTCTCTCGATTGTGATCTACGATGGGGTTGGCCACCACCAAGGCCCCATACTGCTGGTATCTCATGTGGTCCACCTCCTGTTGCTCAACAGCCCAGGCGATTGCTTGGGGTAGCATATGTTTAAGAGCTTGGTTAGCCGGTAACAATCATCCATGTTGTGGGATCCACAAACGTCACATACCTTGCAATATTTATCCCCATGTGCAGTGTAACCTAATTGAGCGAGAGTGGTGGTTAGGTCCTCCTGCTGTGCTGCTGCCTTGTGGGCCTCTCTTCGCTTTGATTGCTCGTGCTCCCTAGCTCCTGACCGTCTCCCTTCTGATAGGTTTTGAAACGTCCAAGAGGTTCTCCTCGTCCATGGTGGTGTTGTTTGCCGTCTGATTTGTCCTACGTCTTACTCTCTTAGCATCTCTTGGCTTCCTGCTTCTCAGCCTTCTTGGCGTACTGGAGTAACTTGTTGAACGTTCGGTCGTCATCTAGGCCGATCCACTTGCGAATCTTTGGCCGAAGTCCCTTCCAGTACCACATTTTCTTGGTCAAGTTGACTAGGGCATCCCTTAACCGGGCGATGTATCCCAGCATGTGACTGTGTATTCGTTGACCAACTCTCCCGCTTTCTATGTCAAGCTTGTTAGCTTATGGATTACTTCTTCCTCACTTTTTCCTCTCAAAAGGTATCTAAAAACGTCCTCCGTGTGGTTTCCCAATGAGCTCCTTTGTTTACCTCATGGAACCGCATCCACCAGACATGTGCCTTTTTGTCCAAAGTGCACGTAAATGCACTCAGCTTCTTGTGGTTGTCGCTTATGCTCCTCAATTTGCATATTTGTTTGACACGGGCTAGTAAGATCATCGAATCAATTCCCATGGCTCCTATTGAGCCTGGGAGATGCTCTAATCCTAACCCTCCGCTTCAAACGTGCTATAGTCTACGTCCCGGTATTCTGTGGGTACCTTTTCCTCCCGCGCACCCCCGCCCTCCTGTTGAGGGTGAGTGACGAGGACGGGCTCCTCTCAACTGTCCCTCAAGGCCCCCCTGCAAGACCCCTAACGGTTGGTGGCACGGCATATCTCGACTGGACAGTATTCCCTCATCTAGTGAGTGGCTGTGTAAGACCATGCGTGAAATCCCCTTGTGATGTCGAGATGGCCATGGTTAACAGGGTGGATCCTCCTTGCCCTAAGACGGTATCCCTCGTCTCGTGTGATAACTCTTGTGCCCTTGTGGATTTTCCTTGCGGGGTTGATACAGTCTTAGTCGCTCGGACGGATTTCCCTCACCCTTGGACGGAATCCCTTCGTCCCTTGCCCAGAGTGACCATTGTGTGGCCCCCTTATTGGTACTCCTCCTAGTCCGTTAGTTCATTGACGTCCAGTCGCCTTCGCAACCCTGGCCTGCTGTGTCATCCGATCTACTGAACTCTGGTGTAGAGGTTGCTTTGTTGATATCGATCCCTGGGCCTTTCGAGAGGCTCTTCCTCCCCTCTTTTCGGGCAGCCACGGGCCTCTCGCCTTACCCTGGTGGGTGACGGTGGCCCTAGGTTTTCTACCTTATGTCCCTCATGGCCTTGGCCACGCTGGACCTCCTGTCGCTATCCGTGCTACTTTCGCCGCCTCGAGATTCCTGCCTCCAACGTAGGCCTTCCCTCTCTTGGGGTTCTCTTGTGCGGGGTCTCCTCCTTCAGGGGTACTCGTTGAACATAGGTTTTGCTCTTTAGTGTGGGGGCTCAACATAGCCGTCACTTTGGCCTACATTTAGAGAGGCTGGAGGGCTTCCGTCATCATGCCATCCATCCCACTTTGCATTGTAGGTCATCGTTGGGCGTAGTCGCTCGTCCAGGTGCTGCTCATTCCCGCACGCTCCTACACCTGGAATAACATCCGAACATGCTATGGGTTCCTCACACCTTTCGTTGTCGTTTGCGGCTTGCGATCACCTCTGCTGCTACTATGCCGAGTTTACTGCTTCTTGGAGATTTAGCCATGTGGTGTTTATGTTGTTTCCTTGGGTAGTCGAGGCAAGGGTCAATTGTGGCAACCAAGGTGCCTCTCTATCTTCCATCAACCTTTCTCGGCCGGCCCGATGCATCCTCCTAGCCAGCTAATACTCGCTGATCTCTAATTGTTCAAACAAGTTAATCCCGGCTTTTCAGTCTCTCCTTCGGGCTGCAACTCTGCTTGCTACGGTGAACTCCATCCATGTGTACTTACAATCTTTTCGTGGTCACCACAAATGGTCGTCGGGGACTTTGCAGGCCAGATTTAATGTTAACTATGAAGTCTCGGTGGTCTCTAGGACACTATGGATAGTGTCCAGTCCCGCGGATCCGCACCAGTGAGCCAGCCTTATCTCGAGAGTACTGGAAGGTGATGAGATGGCCTCTACCCAGACGCGCGAGGGTCTGTGTACAGGTGTGGAGTTCTCCTAGAACAATGCTGCTGCTTGTTACCTGAGTACTTATTGGTCTGGGAGCGGAGCGAGAAGTGAATAGCCGAAGAGGGGGTGAACAGAAGGAACATGTATATATTGCTTGCCTAAGTACAAAGGTGCCCCAGAAAGGTGGAGCAAGATACAAGATGAAAATGGACTAGAAGGACCCTAACCCACTACCAGCCTCTCGGCTTATATAGTGGGTCGGCTAGTGCTAGATCCTAAGTACAAGTGGCGCACCCTCTCACTAGTCTAACGCCCTATGACAGAGTTCTGCCTATAGCATTTATGTGCCTCCCATATGCGTGCTATCCCAAGTACCTTGGTAATTGATCCAAACGATCGAATCTACGCCTGGTTAAGTGCCACCTGATCAGTCCATACATGTTGTACCTTCCCCACTTGGCTGCTCCATCCAGTTGCTTGTTCGTGCTGGTTGGAGGTTTGATAGTGGTCAAACCACAGTCAACCACTAATTGAGATGTCAAAATCTAGGAAGAGATTTCTAAAAAATAAGTTCTACCTTCGCCTAGAGTTTCTCGAGGTATCTAGTGAAAACTAGCCAAACTACCCCTAAACACCTAAGTGGATTAGGTGGGGCGGTTTCTCACTACATATAGGGTTTATCACATAATTCAATCAACTCCAAAATAAAAGTAAAGTTCATAATAAAACCATGATACTTACCATGACTCTCCTATTCTCACAAGCACATGGGACATTATTATGTGATTGAGAAGCTAAGCAAATCTTTCTATTGGCCAGAGTTGCGAAGAGATGTAACCCGGTATATGCGTAGTTGTGTGGGGTGCCAAACTCGCAATACTCCCCCTTATACTTTAGAATGAAGTTAATTATAGTTTCTCATCCATTTAAGTTGGTGGTGTTTGATTTAATGGGTCTTTTCCACTATCAATTGTTGGCAACGAGTACTCTAGTGTTGTTTTTGACTACCTAAACGTTGGGTGGAAATTAGTGCTCTTGCTAATGTGACTACTTTTATTGTTTGCCACTTTCTCCTAATCAAGTAGTGTTCTAGCATTCTTGTCCGAACCAAAACAGATTCTCTCAAACAATGGTCCTACATATATAGTTGAGGCATTTCATGTCTTGACGTCTTGGCTAGGGATATGTCACACTTTCATGAGTACTTATCATCCTTAGACATATGGTTTGATGGAACAGCTCATTAAGACTTAATCATGAAGTACGTAAACTTTTAACATTTGAATTGGGATAGATATTTGCTATCTCTCTAATATGCTTATGTCATTGGAGTACAAAGTTTTGTTGGTACTTCTCCATATAAGCTCTTATATAGTGTTACCAATGAAGTTGGGTCTACCTTCGTGCTTGCCATGAGCTATTGATGCTAGGTCCTAAGATCAATATTTGACACATATTCTTCCATTGGTTCAAGCAAAGTTTACAGAACACTTGGGTCATGTACAAGTGGGACAATAGTGGCACTACAATTTTCATCATCGTTCACATGCGGAGTACAAAGTGGATGAGCTAGTGTTGGTTCATTTTCTAAGGCATGATACATGGTTTGGCCAAGAGTTTCCTTGCTCAGTGGAATGTACCATATTGAGTGCTACAGCATGTAGGGTTGCAAGTTTATGAAGTTCAACATGACATTCAACCCGATACTTCAGAGATTGTGCATGTAACGCTTGAAGCATTTCATGTATTGGGGTTAGGAACAAGTTGTGCCGCCTACGGATCCAATGATGCCTCCTCCTGATGTTCCTCTAGATCTTGGCCCATATACCAAAGAACCCTAATAACTGTCCATCTTTTCGAGAGGAGGAGATGATGTAAGGTCCAAATGTATGGTTACAATGCCATCTTGGGAGGGATCATGTAAGGTCCAAGTGTACAGCTATAATGCCATATATTATTATTAAAATAGTGGGATTTTAATAGTTGACATAATTTGGTTTCAATCTAGACCACTCACTCCTATATATAAACTAAAGTTTTGAGCTAATACAGTATGTACACCTGTATTCCGAGCTCTCACACTACCATTTTTTAAAATTTTCTTTTTTATTTATTAAAGTATGGTACATGAGGGGCTCAAGTGTTCATGATTTTTACTGTATACAACATTGAAATTGATAAGTGATTAATGCACATGTTGTTTCAAAAAACATTGATTGATCCTTAATGATGAGACATGAAAACTGTACTTCTATTGTGATTAATGCAAATGAAACTCACATGTACATGTGACTACCAAGCTGAATATCCATCTTCTTCTTGCAAAAGAGTTTCTTCATTGCTAAGAGTTATGACAGTGTTCCAATTCCCTATAATCATTGCACTTAGGGCTCTATCTCCTAATATTGTAGATCAAACAATACCTATATTGAGTCCCCATTAGAATATATTAGAGTCCTACACTAGAGGGTGTATTTGTAAGTATATAAACTGCATGTGTGTGTTTAAGGAGGGTTTGTGTGTACAAAAACCTATGCTACATTTAGCCTACCAAATATTTTGTATTTCCCACATATAATCAAATGTTTTGCATAGTGAAATATTCAAACATAACACTGATCTAACTCTAAATCCAATTCACTATTATAACTCTCACTAAAATATATTAAGTCTTCTAATGGTAAAGTATTAAACATGCATGAGATGAGTATTAATGCGTGTTATTAAGAATTATACACAAACACACACACATACGTATATAGATATACACACATCACACACATTTATATATGATACACCTCAAAAAGCTCCCAGGTTGAGTTTTGAATGCTTTTTACAAATTTAGAATAATTTCTTTATAAGGTATAATTATATATTCTTAAGGAATCTTTATATTTACATTTTTGGTGGTTTATAAAAAAATACATAGAAAAGCAATTGATAAAATACTAGGGCGAAAGTAAATATTGTAGAATAGTGATAATAATGCAGCAACATAAGAATTCATCACAGCATTTTAATATTTTAAAGTAATTTGTTTAAATTAGCAGTGAGATTTGAATATGAAATCCCATTGTTAAAATTAAAAGATTTTAATTTATAAATTTGAAATTAATTTAAATTAATTATATAACATATAAATTTTTTTTAAAAAGATACATTCTCTTTCTAACTTTAAAATTAATTGTTAAGAGGGCTCATCAACCCATAATAAATGCTCTATAAATAATGTATGACTTATAAACTCAAAGTCTATCAATAATGTATGAATTTATCACAAACTTCATTGCACATATAATCATCTATTAGCGTACGTGTGTATGTACTCTAGAAGAAGATGGATATTCAACTTGGGAGTCACATGTGAGTTTCATCTGCATTCACTACAATAGAAACGGGGTTTGCAGTAATCTATTGCAACATAGAAACACCTCATTGATGTGTAGGAATGATTTTCTCTTGTAGGTAACCCAACCTCTGTATATCCCCGAGGTACATACACATATGTTTTCTAAGTTCTATATATATAATCATTATCCAAAATGAATTATATATGGACTTTATTTGTACATGCAAACACCGTGAGGTTTTGTCCAGACTCTAGTGTAGTTGTAAGTATACATAATGCATGTGTGTGTAAGGAGGGTTTGTGTGTTATAAACCACATTACATTACAAAATCAACATTCACCTATGCTATATTTAGCTTACTAAATATTATGTATATCAAACCATATATAATCAAATGTTTTGCATAGTCAATATAATTTGATCCAACTTAAGACCCTCTTAATGGTAAAGTATTAAACATCAAGTTAAATATTAATATTAATGCATGATGTCAAGAATTACACACAAACACACACATACACACACACATAAATACATATACAAATATACACATATAAACATACACACACCACACACACACATCTATGATACACCTGAATAATGTATGAATTTATCACAAATTTCATTGCACATGTAATTATCTGTTAGTGTACGTGGTTGTATGCTACTTGTCTATGTGTGGGTAAAGAGAGATGTACATGTGTCTATATATGTGTTTAAGTAACATAGTGCGTGTGTCTGATTTATATAATATATAAGTCATGTATTATAAAATCTATAGCCTCCACACTATATAGAAATTGAGGACATTATAAAGATATTCGCACCTACTGGAGAACCACATGTGCTAGAAGATCCAAAGATAGAGGAGAGTGGAAAACAATTTAATAGTTTTAAACCCTAACCCTAAGTAAATAAATCTCATGTTTTAAGGAGAAAAATGGACAAGGAAAAATACTGGTTTACTCTAAATATGTTATATTGTGAAAATTAAAACATAATATATTATACATTAGGAAAATTATATAATATAAAAAGAAGTGCTAGAGAGAGAAGAGTACTAATAAATCATATCATCATCACATAATCATATTTATTTGTATATATGTAAATATTTGATATACTAATACTTAATAGCAATATTGTAACTTCCATTCCACACATATTTATACACACACTTCTATATACAATATGCTAAGTGTGTGTGTGAGAGAAAGATTTTGTCTCTTTTAAATATATATTATGTATATATATTTATATATGAAAACAATAATTGTTAATATTTATATTAACAAAATATTATAAAATCCATGTATGTAAATGTTTACATGTTAATTTATATTAGATGTCTTGATAGCTAGTTGTATACAACAATGTAATCCTCACACAAAAACTTATTGTTAAAGCAAAAAATACCAATTCATATTTAAAATACCTTCAACCTAGAGTATCTTTAGCTTTGTTCCTTCTTCCTCTTGGTTTATATGGTACACCATATGTAAACTTTATGTTGCAGAAGTTGCATTTGAATCTTGCTTGAGGTTTCTTATCCTTCTTCAAAACTACATAATCTGTAAAATCCGTAGTCCCTTGGTTGCACTTCGGACACCTTGGATGTGCTGGAAACTTTGCTTTTATTTCTGCGATTTCAGCTCTTCGTTTTTTTGTCATCTTGGCCTTCTTCTTCTTCTTACTAGTGTTCCTCTTTGCTGTCTGCTTCTTAGGTCGATCAGTGTCTGAATCTTCAGTTGATTTCTCACTATATGTGTCTTGGTCTTCGTCGGACTGTTCATATTCCATATCTAAATCATCATCCTGTGTCATAAATACCAAGGATTGAGATCTACACAACATGCACATATATCTATATTATATACCATATATGGTATCTATATTATATGCTGTATATAAGCATGCATGCTCAAATATAATTAAGATACCCTACAAACATATGCTAGTGTACTTCTAGTATACTAACCTCGTCAGATACACATTGATGTGCTGGATAGCTTGCTTTTATTCCCGTGAGTTCAACTCTTTGTTTTTTCATCATCTCCCACTTATTTTTCTTCCTATTAGTATTCCTCTTTACTGTCTTCTTCTTAGGTGAATTAGTGTCTGAATCTTCTGTTGCTTCCTTGCTATATGTGTCTTGGTCCTGGTCAGACTGTTCATCTTTTATATCTAAATCATCAGCCTGTTTCATAAATACCAAGGATTGAGATTATACACAATATGTGCACACACGTACCATATATAGTATCTATGCTATATGCATACACGTACCATATATAGAGTACAACTTATAATGTTGTATACAAGCATGCATGCTCAAATATAGTTAAGATACCCTACAAGTGTACTTCTAGTATACTAACCTGGTCAGATGCTGGATACCTCACTTTAATTCTTACAAGTTCAGCTCTTTGGTTTTTGGTCATCTCCCACTTCTTCTTCTTCTTCTTATTAGTATTCCTCTTTATTGTCTGCTTCTTAGGTCCATCAGTATCTGAATCTTCCGTTGCTTTCTCACTATATGTGTCTTGGTCTGACTGTTCATCTTCTGTATCTAAATCATGAGCCTGTTTCATAAATACCAAGGATTGAGATTATACACAACAATCTATATTATATGCACACACATACTATATATAGAGTACAACTTAATTATAATGTTGTATATAAGCATGCATGCTCAAATATAGTTAAGATACTTGCAAACATATGCTAGTATATACTTATATACTTCTAGTATACCAACCTCGTCAGATACACATTGATCTGCACTAGAGTTTGATTGGTTCGAGTGCATCTGGATTGCATGAGCTTGGAACCCATCTAATCTCTCTCCATTTGTTTGTCCATAACCGTTATTATCTTTAAAATCTTCATCATCCGAAGGGATTGTGGGTAAAGGTGGATCCTCATGATCCTTCCCAAAATCTACAAAACCTCTTCTGCACCACCTGTCTGCATGTAAAAATAAAGACCATATATGTGTGTAGAACTTAGAAAGCGTATGTGTATGTAGATTGTAACATGAGACATGTACTAACGTTGTCGTGGAAATACAAGTTATTTGGTTGCAAATAGCCACCTTGAGGATCTACCAAGGTTACGGTTCTCTACAAGAGAAAATCATTCCTACACGTTAACATGGTGTTTAACTTAGAACACACTTTTGGTGTTGCAATAGATTGAAAAATCTATTGGAAAACCTCATTTCTATTATAGTGAATGCAGATGAAACTTACATGTATAGTTGAATATACATCTTCTTCTTGCAGAAGAGTTTCTTCATTGCTAAGAGTTATCGCAGTGTTCCAATCCGTTCCACGACTTATTCCCTACAACCATTGTAGTTAGGGATCTATCTCCTAAGAATCGATCAAACCATGCCTGTATAACAGCCTCATTAGTGACAACGTCATAATTGTAGTTCGTTCCACTGTTTCTTGCTCTTGGTCCATAGTTCTGTAGAATATGTGATACAAAATCAGTACTACATGTCATCGAGATGGTTACAACAAAGTACATGATACATGAAAATTGTGCTAGTACAATCCCACTTCTATTGTGATCATGCAGATGAAACTCACATGTACATGGGACTGCCAAGTTGAATATCCATCTTCCTCTCCCAAAAGAATTTCTTCATTGCCAGAAGCTATGGCAGTGTTCCAATCCGTTCCATGACCAATTCCCTATAATCATTGCAATTAGGGCTCTATCTCCTAAGTGATAATGTAGATCAATCCACACCTGCATAGCATCCCCATTAGTGGCACCAGCTTCAAAGTTGCAGTTGGTTCTATTGTTTCCCACTCCTTGTCCGTCTTGGGTTGGCTGTAAAAGTTTGTTAGAAAGAGTGAGGGGAGAGAGAATCTCAATTAGAAACCTGTTCGCCACTAAATGAAGAGGTGCATTGTTGTTGAGATCCAGAGGTAGTCTCATTGTGGGGATAGAAGCTAGATTGGTACATTTTAGTAATAACACTCCTAAGCCTTTGGGTTTGAGGTTGAGACCAGACTTTGGTGGCCAATGGCTTAACTGGCCAATTTTCCTGTTCCATAGATGAACAAACAAGTAAAATCAAAGGGAAAAATGAATATAAAAATTAGCAAGGTACATGAACAGACCAAGTAAAATTAGAAATAGAAAATTATTGAATTTGTATATCGTAGACAGAAAACACAGTACATGTACAAACCAAAAAGAGAAAATAAATGAGGGAATCCATGAACAGACCAAATAAAATTAGAAATAGAAAATTACTGGATTTCTATATCGTAAACAGAAAACACAGTACATGTACATACCAAAAAGAGAGAATAAATGAGGGAATCCATGAACAGACCAAATAAAATTAGAAATAGAAAATTACTAGATTTCTATATCATAAACAGAAGACATGTGACATGAACAAACCAAAAAGAGAAAATAAATGAAGGAAATCAAAAAAAAAAAAAAAGGAAGTAGGACAACACGTTGCTTAGTTTGTATACTGCTCCATATGCTTCATTAATACACATATGCATAAACTACACGTGTTGCAGTGGTGAGACGACACGTGTTCTACACAAATAATCACTAGAATATACTGCTCTTCTCCTCTGTTTAGGGCATAATGGAACTAAGAGCCCTAATTTATGTTTCTTCATGGTCTTTGTGTACATGATGAGGAGTCAACTCACAACACACACACAAATCAATGTGTATAGTTCTCACAATATTTATAATTGTTCACATATATATAATATCACGTTTGCATGTAGCTTAATGTATTTCTGTGTCCTCACATATTTTTGTAGATACAAAATGTATGTATAGATTTTGGTGAGGCTGCATTCTCTCTCACACATACTAGAGACCTTCTTTGCTTAATTTATTTAAAGAAAGGGTCTAGTTGAGTTTTAAATTGATTCCCATGGATATAAGTTAATAATAATAATTATAATAATGCACTTTTATTGTCTACTATGGCAAAGTTGCCCACAAAATTTATAAGAAATATAAAGTTAAAAAAAAATATTTACTTATTTTCTTATATAAATCTATATATTCTACATCTTACAACAATTGTGGTTTTTTAAAATATGATTAATATAAGTTGTAACTTACTATATATTTTTTAGAATGACATGTTAACAAACAAGAACAATGCAAAAACACCAAATTAAACTCATTACAGTTGGTACTATTCATTAGGTTATTCAATCATAGCAACAAATCATCACGGCATTAATTATAATTCAAAGTTTAAAATGTAAATTATAAATTTAACAATTTTTAGGTTTAATAGTGCAATTTATATTTAAAACTGAAAATCCCACTTTAAAAATTTTAAAGTCAATAATGAATTCTTAATAAATAATTTATAATATACTAATAAATAATATAATTTTCAAATTGCAATATATTTAAAAGTGTTGTTTTTTATGCATGTATATAATTGTAAATAAATAATATAAAATTTAAAACATAAAAATGAAAACCATATAATATATAGTTTATAAAGTGAAAAATACAATCTTTTTTTAAGTTTAAAATATGAGGTGCGAAGATGGTTCAAGAGGGTTAGGATCTTCGAGGTCCAGAGGGGTTGGAGATCCTAACACATGAGACACATGGGGATCACTCATTGGAAAACCTAGGATCATGTGTGTGAATAGGAGGTGTAGTTGTTTAATATTTTATGGTCTGACTTGGTCCAAACTCAAAACTAGGACAATATAGAAATGTAAGGTAATATGAAATGCAAAATGCAAAGGTAGGCTACAAGAGGGAATATAGTAGAGCATTAGGATTGGCACAAGTCCCTATCAGTTGTACGTTGCAGTTGTACTTCAGGACTTCAAACTTAAATTTCATAGTCAAATTGCACTATGGAAATCAAAGTATATATATATATATATCTGTATATGTGTGTATACATACATATGTATGTATGGTATGTATGTAAGAAAGATAGTAAATCATCAACAGGAAGTCAAACTTGTGTTAAACAACTATTGTAATGTCCAGGTGTACGGTTACAATGCCATATTATTATTAGTGTAGTGGGATTTTGATAGCCATTGGATTGGTTTCAATCTGGATCATTCACTTCTATATATAAACTAGGGTTTTGGCCTAATACAATATGCACATTTGTGTGAGAGCTCGGAATATAGAAATGTGTATCCATTAATTCAGAAACCCTAACTTATATATAAGAGCGAGTGGTTCAGATTGAATCCAATCTGACGGTTACAAAATCCACTATGTTAATAATAGTATGTGCACATGCAGCCGTACATGTGGATCTTACATCATCCCCTCCTCTCGAAAGGGTGTAAGTTGGTTAGGGTTTTCTTTTATATGGGCCTGGATCTGGAGGAACATCAGGAGGAGGCACTGGTGGATCTGTAGGCGGCACAACTTGTTCCCGTTGCACAAAATGCTTCAACCGTTGTACATGTACAATCTTTGGAGGATTGGGTTGAATGTCGTGCCGAACCTCATAAACTTGTGGCCCTACTTGCTGTAGCACTCGATACGGTCCTTTCCACTGAGGAAGGAGACTCTTAGCTAAACTATGTACTGTAAGCTTGGGAAAACGAACCAACACCAGTTCATCAACCTTGTACTCCGCAGGAGGACGATGATGCGAGTTGTAACATTGTTGTTGTCCTACTTGTATGCGGCCCAAGTGTTCTGCTGACTCCGCACGAACCAATGGAAGAATGCTCGTCAGATATCGATCCCACAACCTAGCATCAGCAGCTCATGGTAACCAAAAAGGCAAACCCAACTCCATTGGCAACACCGGGTCATGACCATATAAGAGCTTATATGGGGAAGTACCAATGGAACTTTGAACTCCAGTGACATAAGCATATCGAAGAGACAACAGATAACCATCCCAATCCGAATGTTGAAAGTTCACATACTTCGCGATCATCCCCTTGAAGGTTCTGACGAGCCGTTCCACTAAACCATCTGTCTGAGGATGATAAGCATTTATGAAAGTGTGGCATATCCTTAATCAAGATGTCAAAACATGAAATGCCTCAGCCATAAATGCAAGACCACCGAGAGAATTCGCTCTGGACAAGAATGCTGAAACACGACCCGATTAGGAGAAACTGACCAACAGCAGAAGCAGTCGCACTAGCAAGAGCACCAACTTCTACCCAACGAGTTAGGTAATCAGAAGCAATAATAACGTACTCGTTACCAGCAGTTGACCGCGGAAAAGGTCCCATCAAATCAAATGCCACCAATTCAAACGGACGAGAAACTGCAATTGACTCCAACCGTCCTTCCGAAGCACATGGGGGAGTATTGCGAGCTTGGCACCACACACAGCTACGCACATACCGAATCACATCTCCTCGCAACTCCGGCCAATAGAAAGATCTGTGCAGCTTCTCCATCACCCGACGATGTCCCATGTGCCCCAAGAATAGGAGAGTCATGGTAAGCATGGAGGAAGCGTGGAATGAAGATTGAAGGCACCACCAACCGCAAAGGATCATCTGGATCAGTCCCCACAAAATAAAGAAGGTCATCCTGAAGGCGATACTGAATGTAAATGCCTGAAAGGCAAGTCATCAGCAAGTGATGCAGGATTCTCAAACCCATCACGAAGCCTTCGAATCCACGGCTCAACCTTTTGAGCTTCCCGAACCTCATCCAAAGACGGCAAATCTAACTCTGCATTCTGCGGACACTGAATGTCAAGCACAGCAACTGCTGATGGTACGGAATCTTCGTCCAAAAAGTCCACTGAAGCTGGAACAACTGGTTCCTCTGGGGCAACAGAAGAGAGAGAAGGTGGAAGAGGAGCCCGAGAAAGAGCATCAGCATCAGCCATGGAACTCCCTGGGCGATGAACAACTTCAAAGTCGTAAATTTGAAGTTTCAAGGCCCACCGAGCAGTACGCCCAATCAAATTCTTCTCGCTTCAACAACGAAGTGACTGCTGCATGATCGCCTTCCAACAAATGCAAGTAGGCATGGAGCTTCTCAAAACCCCAAACTGCTGCTAGACACTCCTTTTCAGTCGTGGAGTAATTCACCTCTGCTGGCTGCAATGTACGGCTGATGTACGCAATGGGATGTCGTTGGCCAGGAACACTCGTACTCTCCTGCATCAATACACCCCCGAGGCCGATGTCAGAAGCATCTACACGCAAGATGAAAGGACGGTGTAATCCGGGTACGCCAAAACTGGAGGAGTCGTCAACAACTCTTTGAGATCTGCAAATGCCTGCTTGCAATCCTTAGACCAAACAAAAGAAGTCATTGACGATTTCAACAACGCGCACAACGGTGCAGTACGATCTGAAAGATGATCCACAAAACGACCCAGATATTGTACCTTGCCAAGAAAGCGTTGCACATCATTCACACACTTTGGCGTAGGGAACTTCAAAACTGCAACTAGTTTGTCAGGATCGACTTGCAAACCTTCACGTGAAATGCGATAACCCAGATAAGTGGTGTCCTTTGATCCAAACACACACTTAGATGGCTTCAACTTCAAACCAACTTCCCGCAGCGATCCAAAACCTTACGTACATCACCGACATGCTCCTCCCACGTTCCATCCGAATGGATCAAAACATCATCGATGAAATCGGCAGTCACCTCCGGCATGTCGCAAAGAACCTCATCCATCATACGCTGGAAAGTTGCTGGAGCATTGCTCAAACCGAAAGGCATCACCAAGAACTCGTACAGGCCAAATGGTGTCCAAAAGCAGTCTTGGGAATGTCCATGTCAGCCATCGGAACTTGCCAATATCCAGATGCGAGATCTAACTTGGTGAACCAACGGCTCCGCCCCAGTCGATCCAAAAGGTCTGCAGTATGAGGAAGTGGGTACACATCTGAGACGGTTACCTCATTTAATGGGCGATAGTCAATGCAGAATCGAACGCTCCCATCAGGCTTCGTCACAAGGTGAGGTTCGCACGCCCAAGGACTTCGAGATTCCGGATAACACCCTTCTCCAACATCTCTTTGACATTCGCTCGTAAGATCTTGAGCTCCTTTGGTGACCGACGCCGAACAGGTACCTTGATTGGCCTAGCTCTCCAGTTGGAATAGGGTGGCGTGTCGCAATCTTGGCCCCAGATGACAAGTCGAAGTTGAAAAGATCAGCATACTCCTTCTTGAGTTGATCAACAACTACAGCACGACGATCATCTGATGGATCCAAAGAAGAAAAGGAAGAGCATGAAGGGAAAATGGTTGGAAATAGGGTGAGACAAAAGTGATGGAAGCAGAGGTGGAAGCAGATGGACGAAGTGGAATAGAAGTAAGAGGAATGGAAGAAAGACGAGGGAGAGTCAAACAAGGGGGAGACTTTTCAAAGTCACACTTGGCATGATTGCGAGTTAACCAATCCATACCAAGAATAAGGTGAAAAGCTTGACTCGGCACCACCCGCAAAGATTGAAGCTCGAGCTCACATCATCCACACGAACAACAATGTCCACTTCATCCCGCGAACAAGCATGAGTATGTCCGTTGCCGTACAGAATGAAGACTGGTTCTACCGCACGACGCAAATGAAGGCTGCAACGTGTAGCAACAGATTGAGAAAAGAGGACAAACTTGAACCTGTATCCACCAACACTGAAAGGAAAACAGGACATGGCGTGTGATTAAAGAGCTTGAAAAGTGAAAACCGGATGATTTGGTGCCGAGTGAACCCCTTGATGATACTCCCGAAAGAAAGATGGAGGGGTCACTAATTTATTCGCACGAGGACCCTCCTCTACTCGTGCGATTCGTCGTTTCCCGGAAGATCCACCGCATCACAACCTTCCACTGCAGCAGCACCAACCGGACGTTGTTGACGCCATGGCCTCCATCCTGGAAATGGGGGACGCCAATCGGGAAACCGTTGACAGCGCCGATACGTGTGTCCAACCTCATCACACGCCCAACAACGAACTGCACGTCCACGTCCTCGTCCACGGGCCCCACCTTGTGCTGGTACACGAGCGGCAACAGCCTCAACCTCCATCGGAGCAGGTCCATCCCCAACATGAGTGGAACAAGAGCACGTGAAGGCAAGTGGGAGAGGTGACGACTCATATCGTTGTGCCAGCCTCAAAGCATCGTCAAGAGTCACTGGAGCTAGTGCATGCACAAGCCCCACAAGGTCTTGACGAAGTGCTGGCCACAACATACCTAACTTGATGCGTTCCGACATGTTAGGTTCTGCACGCAGCAAAAGGCTTCGAAAGCGAACACCAAACTGCATCACCGACTCAGATGGCTCCTGACGAATACGATGCAACTGCTGAAAAGCATCATCACAGTCGTCCGCATGCCCAAATGCACGTTTGAAGATCTCTGGAAGAATATTCCAATCTCCACGAGTTGCAACGTCCAGACCATTGTACCACTGCAACGCCGTCCCTTGAAGACAAGTAGGAAACTCGCGCAAACACTGAGCACCGTCCCACGAATGATATGTGGCAACCACAGTGAAGTGGTCAAACCAATGGTACACATCATCTCCAGGATTTCCGCGAAAGAAATCCGGCCGGACACGGGGGTTTGCAACATGAGTAGGAGGAGTACCCTGGACTGTGAATGCTGCCATCAACTGAGAATGATTGTTCAGTTGCACACGCATGGCATCCAACAACTGCATGAGTAACTGCTCCACAGACAAGGGATTTGCCTGTTGTGGATTCATGGACGAAGAAAGACAAAATCCACAAGAAAGGAATAGATCTAGACAATGGAAAAGCTAGACCTAAGAAGACAAAGAAAATTAAAAAGACACAAATCCGAGCACTCCGTAGGGACAATTAGAGGTGCCCCTCACCTCCACCAATGTGAGAGCTCGGAATATAGAAATGTGTATATCCATTAGTTCAGAAACCCTAACTTATATACAAGAGCGAGTGGTCCAGATTGAATCCAATCCGACGGCTATCAAAATCCACTACGCTAATAATAATATGTGCACATGCAGTCGTACATGTGGATCTTACAATTTATATATTTCAAGCTCTTGCAATGGTGGAGGTGAGGGCACCTCTAATTGTCCCTACAGAATGCTCGGATTCATGTCTTATTTTTTGTACATCTTCTTTGTCTTTTTAGATATAGCTTTTTCATTGTTTAAATCGTTTCATTTTTGTAGATTTATATTCTATTCTTTTTGTAGATTTTTACTCTGTTCTTTCATCCATGGCTATGCAACATGTAAATTCTTTGTTTATGAAGCAATTACTCATGTAATTGTTTGATGCTATGTGGGTGTAACTAAACAATCAAACTCAATTGGTGGCGGCATTCACAACCCATGGTGCTACTCCTCATGTCATGCTGTGAATCCTCAAGTCTAGTTGGATTTTTTCCATGGAAGTCTTGGGATGATGTGTACCATTGATTTAATCACTTCATAATGGTTGCCACATATCATTTTTGAGAAAATGCTCGATGTTTGCATGAGTTTCTTACTTGTCTTTAATGGACAGCGTTGCAGTGGTACAATGGTCTATACACAACAACTTGTGGGATTGGAATACTCTTTCAATGTCCTTTAAACACACATTTGGGCATGCTAATGACTATGATGATGCTTTCCAACAAATGCATCGTATTCGTCAGGATCTGTTTGAGTCAGTAATGTAGTTTGGTGTTTGCTTTTGATGCCTTTTACTTTGTGTAGAACTTAACATGTTGGAGCGGATCAAATTAGGTATGTTGTGGCTAGCACTTCATCAAGAACTTATGGGGATTGTGCATACACTAGCTCCAGTGACCCTTGACGATGCTTTGTGGCTAGCATAACGATATGAGACATCGCTTCTCCCACTTGCAACTTTGCATGCTCTAGTTTCACATGGGTCTTGCTTCAATGGATGTTGATGCTGTTGCTGCCTATGTACCAAGACAAGGTTGGGGCCATGGACGTGGTTGTTGGGTGTATGATGAGGTTGGACACACATATTGGTGTTGTTTATGTTTCTTCGATTGGTGTCCCCATTTCTAGGGTGGAGCCTTGGCGTCAATAATGTTTGATTGGTGTTGCTGTAGTGAAAGATTTTGGTGCAATGGATCTTCTGAGAAATGAAGAATTGCATGAGTAGAGTAGGGTCCTCATATGAATAAGTTGGTAACCCCTCTATCTTTCTTTCAGGAGTATCATCAAGGGGTTCATTTGGCACCAATTTATCTACTCTTTACTTTTCAAGGTCAATTTTGTCATAGTTTTTACTATGACTCCCCTTTACTTTAGACGTTGATTTGTTACCTACTGTACTATGTTGATAAGCTTTAGATGTGATGATGGTTTAGCCGGGTGTCATTAGGTATTTACAGGAAAACTCTAGGAAGCTAGAACTTACCTTCTAGAAAATTTTTACCCTAGTTTTCAGTGTCCCGGTGGGGTTAATGATTAGTTTCGGTGAGTTTGGCATGTCGAATATGTTTAGAAGTACCCCTATGTTTGACAGGTTAGGGTTTAGGGGTCTATGAATAACTCACCAAGTATATTCCCTCTGGGAATGAGATTTCATGCCAGCCCACTTATGTAAACAAGAAAATGGGGGGGGGGGGCTCTGTCACATAAATAAGGTACAGTATGTAGGAGTGAGGGTTCCTGGGTTCATCACTGAGCTCGTTACTCTTCTCCCGGTGCAAGCTCTAGCTTGTGTCGTCAAGCACAACCCTTTGTTGTGCCGCCCTAACTTCCAAATGACAGGGGTACGTCCCACCTTCGGGGTAGCTTACCCATAATGTTGGTGAATCCATGCCTGGGAGGTCTTGTCAGAATGCACATTCCAAGAGGCAGAGGTTGAAGCTTGTCTTCAGCCTCTTGCTCCACGTCAAGCTAGGTAGCACTCACGGCCAAGTAAGGCACATTTGTGTCCTTGTCCAACTGTGGGCATGGAATCTTGTTTACAGGTTCTGTCAAGCCACGATCCAGGAACAAGGAAGAGAGCAGAATTTCGAGAACAAGGAAGCTTGACTTAGGAGCAGGACAGGGAGCAGGACAAGAACTGGAGCAAGACCGGAACTAGGAACCAGGAGCAGGATGAGAACCAGGAACAAGACAAGAGCAGGAGGTAAGGAACAAGACAAGAACAAGGAACAAGAATGATGTATAATGACTGGTGTTGATAGTAACTAATTGTACAACAATTAGGTCGGAGCTTTTATGCTTACAACCCCAAGAGCTAATCTGGTCATGAGCCTAATCTAGTCATGAGCTAAAAATGGTGACCCTTATTCTCTAGGCATATCCTGTAGCATATCCCTAGGCATATCCTATAGGAATATCCTGTAGGCATATCTTGTAGGTATATCTTGTAGGAATATCCTGTAGGTATATCCTGTAGGCTTATCCTGTATCCCGTATCCTGTATCATGTATCCTGTATCTTGTATCATGTATCATGTATCTTGTATTTGGAATTCTGCATCCTGTATCTTGTATTTGGAATCCTGCATCCTATATTGGTCGTGACAGCACCTCCTTCCTAAGGACGAGTTCCACGAGTCTTGGGACTTGTTTAGCAGGATAATGCCGATGAAAGGCAGCAACCTTGGAAGAAGCATGGAGTAAGTTGGATGTAGGTTCCCAAGTGCGATCGATAGGCAAATAACCTTTCCAATCCACCAAGTATTGAAGTTGGCAACGATGAAGAAATCAAGAATGGCTGCCACTTCGTACTCAATTTATTGTCAATAACCACAGGAGGGGGAGGAGAAAAAGCACGATCAGGAAGAGAAAAGGATGATACGGATCCAACAAAGAGGTGTGAAACACATGATAAAGTTTCATTGTAGATGGTAACTCGAGTCGGAAAGCTACAGGATTAACCTCAGCCACAATCCTGTAAAGGCCCAATCGTTGAAAATCCAACTTAGAAGAAGGCCTGTTGGTGCGAATATGCTGATGAAGAAGCCACACGAGATCACCAATCTTATAAGCAAGTGCCGGCTGACGATGAGCATTAGCATGCTTGTACCGTTTCTGTGCCTACTGAAGATGAACTCAGAGATCATCCTGTACTTGACAAAGATGTTGGAGATGATCCTGTACTGTAGGAGCGGAAGAAGGAGAAACAGGAGGAGCAAAGTCAAAACCTGGATGGTAGCCTGTAAAAGTGAAGAAAGGTGTCTAGCCTGTAGATGCGTGAACGGAGTTGTTATAGGCAAACTCCATCATTGGAAGAAGGTCCAACCAGTTATCCTGTTAGTAACTGATGAATCAGTAAAGATATTGCTCCAAGGTCTAAATCGTGTGTTCTGACTGCCCATTAGTTTGTGGAGGATATCCTGAAGAAAGACCCGCTTTAACTTGTAGACTTCGGAGAAGCTTTCGCCAAAATTTGGACATGAATTGTGGGCCTCGATCAAAAATAATGCTCTCAGGAAGATCATGGTGTTAGAGCATTTCATGGATCACCAACTCAATAGTTGTCTGGCCTGTAGCTGTCTTGTTGCATGGTAAAAAATGAGCCTATTTGGTGAAATGGTCAACCACCACAAGAACTACATCGAATCCACAAGGAGGAAGATCTGTGAAGAAATCCTAGAAATGGATCTCCAAGGAGCAGAAGGAACAGGAAGAGGACGAAGAAAACTAAAGGGCACGTGACGAGGCATCTTCGACTTGTTGCAAATGTCACAACTTCGTACAAACTTGTCCATAAAACCTCGCAAGCCAGGCCACCAATAGTTGCAAGTCACCAACTCAATTGTCTTGGCCACACCAAAATGTCTTATAGCCGGGGTATCATGACAATCCTGTACCACACGAGTCCTACAAACACCAACAGGAACGTATAGGAGACCTTCCCGGTATAGGAGTCCGTCCTATATGGCAAACAACTTGTAGTCTGTACGGGAACTGGAGGAAGAAGAATTGGCGATGTCGGGACTAATGTGTGAGAACACATTTTTTGCTAAGTCGTCTGTAGCCAACTGCAAACAAATGTCCTGTAGAAGTGTTGAATCTGCTGGAGCCTGATGAACCTGTAGTGCTGCAAGCTGAAGTCGATATGGACCCAACAACACTTGCTTTTGACAATCATATGCAGGATCGCCCAGGGTCGGTGCAAGGTAAGAGTGCCTACACAATGCATCCGCTTTGCCATTTCAAAAATAGGCCTGTAGACGATGACGAAATCAAAACATGATAAGAATTTCACTCACCTAGCTTGTCGTCGACTGAGAACTTAAGCCGTTTGAAAAAACTCCAGGTTCTTGTGATCCATAAGAACTTGTATAGGATGCGCAACACCTTCTAGGAAGTGCCACCACTCCTCGAACAAATCCATAATGGCCTTGAGTTCCTTGTCATGAATTTCGTAATTAATCTCGCCGAAAGAACTTACGAGAGTGAAAGGCTTTAGGATGGAGTAACTTATCTTTTCCAACTTGTGATAGGATAGAACCTACTGTAAAATCCGAGGCATCTGCTTCAACGAAGAAGGGACGAGAAGGATTAGGATGTGCTAAAATTGGAGTGTTGTGAATGCATGTTCTTCCTTGTTGGACCAAGAGAAAACTCCTGTGCACTTGGTGAGTTCCGTGAGTGGAAGTACAACTGTATGAATCACCTGTAGAAGTTTGCAAAGCTAAGGAAACATTGTATGTCTCGTACAGACTTGGACCTCTCCCACTCTATGATAATCTTCACCTTGTGCATGTCCATGGAAACGCCAACAGGAGAGACGATGTAGCCCAAGAATTTCACAGTGTCCCTGTCGAAAAAACACTTCTCCAACTTTGTGTACAGGCCATGCTCACAAAGCCTCTGTAGAACTAGTCGTACATGCTTGTCATGTGCTGCCTAGTCCTTGGAGAAAATCAAAATTCATCGAGCATCCTGGATAGTTGATTTCGAATGGTGACTTGATTCAAACCCCTGTAGTCCACAACCAAACGCAAACTCCCATCTTTCTTCTTGACAAAGAAGATAGGTGCTCCTGTAGGGGACTTTAAGTGATGAATGAAGCCAGATGTCAAGTTGTCCTCAATGTACTGACGAAGAATCTTCAATTCTGTAAGTGACAGTGCATAAATTGGTCCGAACGGTGGAGTCTTTACTTCCGCAAGATTAATGTGACAGTCGTAGGACTTTGAACAGGAAGAATTGCAGCCTTGTGCTTGTCAAAAACATACTGGAAAGAGTAATACTTGGATGGTAGGGAAGAAGAAGGAGAAGGAGAAGGAGATTGAAAAACAGGAGAGTCAGATACAGGAAAGGTAGAAGAGGACGTAGGAGTTATTTGGAAAGCAAAAAGATGAAAAGGAGCAGGATCAGTGGCAAGTTCATGCATAGTAGTGGTAAGAACTCGGAGAGGAGAAGAAGGGAGCTGTGACTGAAAAAGAGGAAGGATCTTGGGGGTGGAACAGAAGCAGAATAATGAAAAGAGGCAAGATTGGGGAAAACTTGTGCGAATGTTGACAAGTGTACAGGATTGGAAGAATCCTGTACAGAAGTCCGTGGATGCACAGGAGTGAGGAGAGCCTGCGAGTGTGCTAACGAACCAACAGGAGGTGGATCCTGTTGAGGAGGAACCTTCGACACTGATATAGGATTGGAAGAACCCTGTACAGGAATCCGCAAACTTACAGGAATGGAGAGAGCCTGTGGATGTGTTGGGGAACTGACATGAGGTGAATCTTGTCAAGGAGGAGTCTTCAACACTGATACAGGAATAGGCATAGTCAATCCTGGGTAACATGGAACATGGGTAAGGGCACTGTTACGGTGCTCTCCTGCATCCGATTGAGCGCGTGAGCTAGTAAGGTAACCGATTCGGTTCCTATGGTGTTCCGTTGCACTTGAGAAGTGCTCCGATCCAGACCCTCCGATCCGAACCCTCCGCTTCGGACATGGTGTAGTCCACGTCCCGGTATTTTGCAGGTACCTTTCTCCTTCCTCATGGCCCTGCCCTCCCATTGAGGGTGGGTGACGAGGATGGGCTCCTCCTGGCTGTCCCTTGGGGCCCCTCCGCGAGACCAACCTGACGGCTGGTGGCGCGACTTACCTCAGCTGGACGGTATTCTCTCATCCAATGAGTGGCTTTGTAGGATCATGTATGGAATCCCCCTGTGACGTCTAGACAGTTGTGATCAAACGATAATTGTATTAAAGAACGAGAAAACAAATATACAAAAATATTCTATATGCTAAACTATATATTGTCTCCAAGATATCCAAGAATATTCAATGAATATCTCATATACCTTGGAGTCTTGGACTTGAAAGCTCGAGCTCGCAGATACCCGGTTTTGTCATGCTTCAGACCTTTATCGATCTCTGTCAAGATACTATTGCATGCCGGTCCACGAACCAGTCCACATACAGAAACAACCCAGATGAAACAACCCAAAGAACATGCCCCCTGTATATACCTTTTGGAGACTTGTATATACTGCAAAACATACTACATAAAGCAGCATATTCCATCAACATATTCCCAATAGCATATGCCAAGAATATCCCTTAAGAATATTCATCCCACTCCAAAGAATCTTTAAGATGGTGAACTAAGTAAAAGATATCACCAAGGAGGATGAGACCAACTCACACCTCACACCAAGAAAGTACCGACAAATGCCTAACCCACACCCACTAGCACTGTACACAACCCCAAGAAGCCCACAAGCCCTTCCTCCATGGAGCATTGAAAGGTGCCTAATCCACACCAACCAACACCCCTTCAAAACCTGTCACCACCTGTGCTACCTTGAATAACAACCAGCATGAGCCAAGCCAATGGATGAATCATCTGGCACACCACACCACACCCAAACGTGCCACAGTAGCACCAGCAAGTGTCTAACCCACACGAACTAGCACCATCAGCAGCAGAAAACAAAACCAAGAAAAAAACTGCCATGCAAACTCAATCATCATGTGTAAACCAGCAAACTGGCAACACAGCTGCTTATCCCAATCTATAGAACCCACCTTATCTTTCACTAAGTGCGTCCACCCATGTTGAATGATACACTCACTTCTAGAACCCACAACTGGTAATCACTCATCTGATAAAAAAGTCAGAATGAGTCAATACCGGGTTTCCGGTGATTCCTTCACCAAGGAACTCACGAAAGAGTGCATCCCCCCATTAGAAGGAAAAAAACCGAAAAGACAGGCCTTAACCACCGAAAAGACCTGTCGTAATGCTGTTTCAGAACGAAAACATATCGAAAGTCACCACACGTCCAGCCTAGGCAATGACCATACATCCCTATACCCTCAATCCCAAACCGAACTTCTGAAACAGTAGCATTTGCGAGAAGCCAAACTCTCCGCCCAAGGGGGGAAAATGTGGTCGTCCATCAAACTGAATGGACTTTACTGTTCCCAGAGAAGAATAAACATAAACCGGCCCATGTCTAGCACCTACTAAGCCTATAGAACAACCTTAAAGCATCACAAGTACCACTAGACCACTGAAACAGCCGCTATACATCAAGCAACATGCCCCCCTGCACATGCCCGAAGGAGGGAAATGCTGTAAAATGAAAACCTGGGACCAAATCCAGCATAGACCACAAGCACCACGTCCATACCAGCATACCAAGCCTCATTAACAGCGTACACACTTTAGACAAATGCCCCCACAAATGCCCAAAGGATGCACGTTGTAACTAAAGTGAGCATGATACGTGAAAATGGGAATATAAAATAAATTACTAATTAATACTTAAGTTTTAATTATTAATTAATCATTTAATTAATATGTAATTAAGCCTTAAATATTAATTAATTAATTAATTAATCCTTCAATAACCTTACTTAGTTAGGAATATTCCTAAAATATCTTAGAATATTCATATTATTCTAAAAATAGTTTACAATAATTAAGAAATACTATCAAACATAATTACAAATGAAATCATTTCCTTATCAACATGTTAATTTATTTATAAATACTTTCTTCCTAACCATACAGAGAAATCTCCTCATTTTGTCTAAATCATCACTTTCCGGATTAATCAAATCATTTTGGTCAATATCTTGATGTTGTTGCCACCACCTAACACTCTCACGAATGCAATTGGGAGTTGCCATCCTTGTTAATACATAAGATAATAAGATCAAGTCTGCATAAAGGCTCATTTAAAGAATGACGTTCCTTAAGAATAATATTATAAAGCGCCCGGTTGCTATCCTTCATTTTATAAAATTCAAAATCACGAGAAAGAAAAGCTTTAGGAAATGTTTGATACGGTGGATACTGCTCACAAAAGTTTTCGATATTCTTCTTTTTGAGGCACGTATCCAAGTAATTCATTAGCTCATTCATAATATCAGTATCAGAATATGGATCGAAAGTGATTGGATGAATACAAGCAATGTTTTGGTTGAGCATAGCCTTCTGAGGAGAGTCGTTTACCACTAAGATATGTGCATTCTTCATTATCCTTAAGCGACTGATCTCCCCATGAAGCCCAATTAATCTTTCATTCTTGAAGAAGTATGGCTTGCTTTCCTTTCTTATATTGTGAAATTCAAGAGGTTTATAACATATTCGCTGGTCAAAAATCCAATCTTTACGAATCACCTCTTCTGCAACACTACAATGTTTCTTAAGCAAATTCAACAGCGGTGTTAAGTTATGAATCTGCATGCATGACCAAATCCCCACAAGCGCACCCATCTCCTTAAGCTTTTGAAAGAGATGATCCAACCCTGGACGAAAAATAATATCATATCGAAATTTACCATGACAAGGAATGAAATCTCCTTGTTTGATTTCTTTTTTCCTATCCTCGGGCCTTTGTCGATGAAGCAGAACACCATTGACATCCAACAACACAATATGGCCATGAGTAACATGGGATAGCGTTGCCTCTTGAATACTTTACAAATCACTTGTTTGCTCCCTTTCACATTTATCCGTTGAATACTATCTCGTTGCCTATCCTTTTATTATTTAATTGTACATCATCCTTACAAGATTCAGATATTGCATGTGCTGAAGAAATTGATTTCGGAACTGAAGCCAATAAAAATGATGATGAAAAAAACTGAAGTGGCCCCCATGATAACGATGTTTTGAGCTGCATTATTATCCATTTCCTGCATGAACTCTGTCATTCTGACATGTGGCACAAGAAATTTTTGCCAAACCCCTCTCTTACTCATCCCAATGCTGAAAATCCATGTTCTCAACTGTTTCATTACATCTGCAAAATGATAATTAGCTGACCTTAAAATTATCAAGGTATATTATTTACCTTGTTAATGTGTGACCCATGTTTGAACTAAAGCTTCATTAATCCTTGAGAATTTATTTTCTGTACAAATATAAACGAAATATACAAAAATGCCTTATGTTACACTCATTTACAACTATTCGTCACTCTAAGAACTCATTAACAATTCTTCTTCGCTATTACCTTCTAAGTGAGGCGAAGAAGGTCTAAGCCGCTTGTGAGATGGTTCATGATCTTCTGTATCTTCTGTTGATGTTTCCATGGGTAATGGAGTGTGTGAATGTTCTGTACTCCTCGAGATAACTTCCGATCTAATATCTATTGAAGTTCGTCATCAACTCCGACATTGAACCAGATTCGTCTTCAGAACTATCACACTTATCGGAGGGGAACTTTCTCAAATACTCTAGATGGGTTTGTTGGGATAGTTAGTTGAGAACCTATCTATCCACTTGTTCAGGTCCTCAACCATGGTCTTATCCTTTTCAATGGCAAACACACATGTATCCCGAAGGTAACACTCCTTCAAGACGGACCCCCTAGTGCAGTAGTCAAAAACCCACGCATCACTGTGAGGACCCCTGATCAAGTTGACGATGCTCCGTGCCGCTTGACTTGTGATGTTTGGATAACGTACATTGCCGAATACGTCACTCTCAGCTATCAGTGTATCGGATGGAGGTTCAGGGCCGTTGGAGTGCAAACAGATGCTTGGCCAGTCATTTGGAAGTTTGAAACTGTTTGGCGCATTCCTAACAACTAAGTGAACAACCGAATCAATGCACTTCGGATTAGCATCATTCATATAAAATCCTGTCCAACCATGTTTATTCCTCTTGGCAAAGGAGAAGGCAAAGGTATTGGTGACATGAGCAAGAATCAAGAAATAAATACCTGAAAACGTAGATATCAGTCAAGAGTGCAAGTATGAATTCAATAATAAATACCTTCTTTGTACATACTTGCACGACTAAGTTTCTCCACCAAATCCTCTAGTGTCCTATCTGTCGAAGGATTTTTTGACAATTGAAACGGTTTCCTACAAGCAGTGATGGTACCCCATAAAGTTTCCGAATCCAACAACAAACATCTGTAGGGCTTGTCGTGATTTGTAGCATCCTCCTTTATAAGGTTCAACTCGGTTCTCCGCTGCTAAAGGACTGCCATAAGAGAAGGCGTCATCGCAATGTTCCTTCTTGGCGTTGGCGTGCAATAGATTCTTGCCCAGATCTTCCGATTGATTCACCCATTCGACAAGCATATCATCATTTGTCACATGTAAATATTTGCTGACCTCTTCGTATGTTGAAGCCGAAATCCAACCCAGTTTGTGGCACTGTATTCCCAACCACTCCTTGAAGTGCCTGACCGTCTTCAACTCCATTGCCTTGAGATGAAAAGGAGAGGTGGGGCTGCTGTTGTTAATCTGTAATTTCCCATCAATCACCAAATTAGCCAAGATTTCCATCTCCTCCATCGTTGTTCCATTTAAAGGCTTCAACCATGTGAGCTTGAAATCGTTGTCTACATCCTTTATAAATTGAACAGACTTAGCCTTCGGTGTCTTACTAGGTTTCTTTGCAGACTTCTCTGAGGGCTTCACTTCACTTGTCTGCTTCTTCTTCAGTGTTCCTTTTGCAAAGGATTCCATAATCCCTAATCATTTCGCAAAGATCCTATCCTCGGGACAAGAAATCAACATCATCAAAAAGGATGTTTCCTTTCCGCCCACTTGAGCAAAATCAACTGCTACAATTTCTTCAACTCTCTGAAAAAAAGACAAGATTAATATACCGGCGAGATAAATCCCGCCCAAACAATTTGCTTACCCGGTAGTCCGCAGATTGTGTATTCCCTGCGGTAGCTCTTTGTGGTCGCTGAAGAGATTCCCACACGGCTCGCGTGTGTTTGAACTTCTCCCATATTTTGCTGTTGTAGTGGTTGGTGTCTGCAGCGTCCCATTCCGCCGATAACTTATGGTACTGCTCGATTGTGAGATTCGGCTTCGCTAAAAACGCCGATCTTTTCGTCAGCTTCTCACGGGTATGCTCGGAAAGTTTTGTTGCCATCGTTCCTTTGTTGTGTTCGTCGAGAAGTCGTTGGGCTGCCGTTATTGTGTGCTGGCCACTAATGATGTAGTACTTGATTGATTTTCTATTCTCCGTCTGAACCTTCCTCATTTGTTCCGGTGTTGTGATCCACACTTTGTCAGCGCCTTTGTTTCTCTCGTAGTATGCACACAAAACAGCATTATGTGGAACGGTGTAAGAATTGTCGTCCTTCATCTTCTCCATGAGCTCAGCTACACGTTCCTGATTGAGTGGCCTGTAATTGAAGTTTGGGTTGACGCTGCAATACTTAACCCTACACTCGTAAATCCTATCATCCAACATCATTTCCTTGTGGCTTATTGCAGCATGGGACGCCACAGGTGCAGCTGACAAAACGATGATGATTTTCTTCTACGATCCGAATCAACATGTGTGATCCCCGATTGATGCTGTTCTAATGTTCTCGGCACATCTTCCAGCTCCCGAAATTTGCTAAGCAAATTGAACGTGATCTGTAAAGAACCTGAGACCAAGCCACCCTCTCAATCTCCTTATGATGTCGCTGTGTTCTTCTTCAATGTGAAGAGGGAAGATTGCTCCACTTGTGATTTTTGTATTGTGAAGCAATCTCTGCTGAGAATACACCTACTCGATGAGTCTGAAGATCTTCGAAGTAGACATCCAGTTGGATCCCCTCCATAGATGGGCTTTCGTTGAGTTGAAGAAGAACTCCACGGTCAACATCATTAGTGAACACGTGAACGTCATTATCCACAAGTCGACAAAACCACCCGAAATTAATGTTGTAACTGGCGACCTCTGGATCCGAGAACGTGACATTGGATGGAACAAGGCATATGTCGAGCATCTTCAATCTGGGTTCGCAGCATGCTTTCGGATGCTTGACTAGCACACCCACTTTCCATTGTTTTGCTTGTCCATGCGATGTGACAGAGGTTATTTGACAGCAACCATGGTTGTTCCAATGCGCTTCCCGTTTATTTGAAATATGGCCAAGTTGATTCCAGAATCCCCCTGCCCATCTCTTCTCTGCTTCGTCTTTAATGTCACCTCAATTCCACATCTGAATACAAAAATGATTAGTTCAAGCACATATCCGAGTATAACAGATTTTTTTTAATTCTTACCCAGAATTTGACGACGACTCCATACTAATGACTCGATCTCCTTGTTTAATTAAATCGTCCTTCTGCAAAATAATACACTATGAATACAAATCATAAAAAACGCACACACACTTGTATAAACCCGAATATACAAAAATAATACACAGAGAGAAGTGGACGGAATTAACTGTCCAAAGCTCACCTTTGTGCTAGTGCAAAAGAAAGATAACATTTCGTTTTAGAACCACCACAAATGTGAGCTCTGGACAGTTTTACATAATTCCTAGCTTTTACTCGAAATATTATGATAAGATGATAAAAGTAAATAAAATGAGATATGCAACTTATATATACTAATACACATATATATTCACATGGAAGGTGCGGCGGGATTAATCTCGCCACCCCTTCAATGCCTCCTGAAAGAGTGGGCGGGATTAATCTCGCCACCTTTCTGGAGGCCTGAACGGGAGTGTGGGATTAATCTTGCCACCCTTCTCGGTCTCAGAGAGAACTTGGCAGGATTTATTTACCCCTTCAGTGACTCCAGAAAGGGGCGGGATTAATCTCGCCCACCATGTAAGGGATGGTGAAATGAATCTCGCCACCCTTCCCAGTCCTCTCCATTGGTATGTTGTAAACCTTCTACTTTCAGACATAAACGTTTGGGATTGGTCCGACTCACCAATGGAGAAAAAAGAAGGGTGGCGGGATTCATCCTCCAACAGGCATTGAAGGCTCGGCGGGATTAATCCCGCCCACTTGGGCCCTAGCGGCGGGATTAATCCCGCCGGACGCCAATGCCTACGCGGAATCGGGGGATTAATCCCGCCGCTAGGCCCTTCAGGCAGGCCTTTGGCGGCGGGATAAATCCCGCCCGATTTCGCACAGGGCATGCGTACGCGGCGGGATTAATCCCGCCGCCCAGGCCCTTCACTCGGGCCTTAGTCGGCCATTAATCCCGCCGGACGCCAATGCCCTGTGCGAATCAGCGGGATTAATCCCCACCTAGGCCCTTCAGGCAGGCCTTTGGCGGCGGGATAAATCCCGCCCGATTCTGCGCAGGCATGTAGGCGGCGGGATTAATCCACCAGATGCCAATGCCCTATGCAGAATCCGGCGATTAATCCCGCCGCCTAGGCCCTTCAGGCAGGCCAATGGCGGCGAGATAAATCTCGCCCAATTCTGCGCAGGGCATGCGTAGGCGGCGGATTAATCCCGCCGCCCAGGCCCTTCACTCGGGCCCTGTGCGGAGGGATTAATCCCGCCGCTCATTTGGCTAACCAAATAACCTACCTGAAATGGCGGCGGGATTAATCCCGCCGCCGAGTGGCTAATTATATAGCGGCGAGATTAATCTCGCCGCTACACACGTCTCACCATATAGCGACGGGATTAATCCCGCCGCTACACACACACACACACATATATATATATATGTATATGTGTGTGTAGGAGAGTGCGTGTGTGTGCCAGAGATAGACAAATCAGATAAAATTATACAGATACACACACACACATATATATGTATATGTATATGTACATACAGGAGAGTGCGATAGATAAATAAATAAAATTATACAGATATTGGTACACATAATATATGTATGTATACATAGGTATATATAATATATGTGTATATGTATATAGTGTGTATGCGTGTGTGAAACAAATAAAATCATACAGATAAACAAATACACACACACATATATATATACAGGAGTGTGCGTGTGTGTGCGAGAGATAGAGATCTATAGAGAAGAGAGAGAGAGAGAAGGAGATATATATATATATATATAGATATACAGATATATATATAATATATATGTGTGTGTGTGTGTGTGTGTGTGTGTATATGTATACGAGTGTGTGTGTGTGCGAGAGATAGAGATCTAAATTATATTATTAAGATACACACACATATAAATATATATGTGAATAAAAATAAATAAATAAATTCAGAGGAGTGTGCGTGTGAGAGAGAGAGAGATCTCACCTGTGTGAGAGAGAAAAGGAGATTTCACCACCGCCGCCTTACAAACCCTAGGAATATACTTAAACCCTAAAAGGAATAGAATATATATTAACCTTAATTGAATATTCCTTCTAAGAATATACTTAAACCCTAAAAAGAATAAACTATAGATTCGCCCTAAACGAATATTCCTTTATTATATTATCAGCGTGTGCGTGTGCGTGGGTGTATCACATACGCCCCAAGAATAAATATCATGCAAGGGTTTAACACGTGTGTGTCCATGAAAGTGTTAAAGTTTCACGTGCAACGATACATATATACACACATAGTATTATACACAGACATACAATGTCATACATATTAGTACATATTAATATTAGAGAGACAGAGTACATGATCATGTATGGTGTGTATGTATGAGAGAAGAGTGACAATACATATTATGGATCATGCATGGTGTGTATGTTTGAGAGAAGAGAGACAGTACATATTTACATGGATCATGCATGGTGTGTATGTATGAGAGAAGAGAAAGAGTGTTAACAAATTAAATTCATACACAATGTCATTGCATATATTATACACACATATACATACACACGTGTATACACACAGACATACTTATATATTACATGTGTAAATTCAATGTGTTACATAGGGTTTAGGGTTTAGGGTTTAGGGTTAGGATGGATCATGCATCGTGTTTATGTATGAGAGGAGTGAGTGTTATACACAGATATACATTATACATATTCATAATATTGTAACATCAGTACATATTATGGATCATGCATGGTGTGTATGTATGAGAGAAGGGATTATGCATGGTGACACTGTGTATGTATGAGAGAAGAGATAGAGTGTTAACAAATGAAAATCGTACACATTGCATATATTAATACACATATATACATACACACGTGTATACACACAGACATACATATATATTACATGTGTAAATTCAATGTGTTACATACACACAGATTGAGTACGTATAGATCATACATGCGTTGAACATGATGTTTTTCAATAAAGAAGCAACATAATTTCTCAAGTTTGGTTTAGGGCAATGTGCATGTGTGTGCATATGTGTCTTTGTAAGTGCTTCTAATGTGTGTGCAAGTGTATATATAAATTTATAATCGTGTTTATATATATATGTGCAAAACAAACATCGAATAATTAAGAAAATAATATTAATATACACACTATGAACATATTTTAAATTATACATAATAATATATGATTTTATCTAATATATAGCCATATATAGTTTTAATAATATATATTAATTTAATATTGATAATAAGGTTTAACATTAGAATATTCTTGAAATAATAAGAAATTAATTGAGAAAATCCCATTAATATATACAAATGTAGATCAAGTACTGAAATAATTAACTAAATTAATTATGATAATCATATTTAATATTGAAATATTCTTGGAATAATAAGAAAATAATAAAGAATATCACATTAATATAAAGAAGATTAATTACTCAAGTAATTAAGAAAATGAAATTAATATACACACTATGAACATATTTTAAATTATACATAATAATACATCATTTTATCTAATATATAGTCATATATAGTTTTAATAATATATATTAATTTAATATTGATAATAAGGTTTAACATATATTCTTGAAATAATAACAAATTAATTGAGAAAATCCTATTAATATATACAAATGTAGAAGAATTACTGATAATTAAGAATAAGACTAATTTAATTATGATAATCAGGTTTAATATTGGAATATTCTTTCAATATTAAGAAACTAATAAAGAATATCCCATTAATAGTAGGAAATGTAAATTAATTACTTGAGTAATTAAGAAAATAATAATAAAACAGACTATGAATATATTTTAAATGATACATAATAATATATCAATTTATTTATTGTATTAGTGTATATATATATATATAAACTCAATAATATACTTGAATATTAAGAATGTAGAACAATTACAAAACTTCGTAATATTAAACAGCTTGAAGCACTTGAATAACATTAAATGCAATTTTCAAACACTCATTAGAATTGGAGAGTATATATGTCAGACTGTCAGTTATTTGTTTCAATTCATCTTAAATTTTCTATTCTGTTATTTCAAAAATTTCGAATTTCTGACATAAGTATTATCAGTCTGACATGTAAATTTGAAAATGCATTTAATTTCCCACTCAAATTCAGATCTGGTTCTTTCTCCGGCAAGGGTTTCTTTATTTCTTTATTTTTCACTCTTCAGATTTTCTTTTTTCTTCTTAGTGATTAGCTCAGGAGCGATATTAAATTGGGTGCGCTATTGTTTATAGGAAAGCACGGCGCCTTAAGTGCTGTTTACAAGTAAGTATTATAAACAAATTTAAATATATTTATAAAGATTCACTCTCTTACATTCTCTCTTAAATTTTAGAATTTAGGGATTTAGGAATGCATTAGGATTACAATATATTCTGTTAGGGATTTATCCCGTTTAAATATATCTTTAACTTAATATTCTCGGTTAGCCGGCCGGCGGGATTAATCCGGCCATTTTTTTTTTGCCTCTTTGAAGAGGTGGCGGGATTAATCCCGCCACCATCTCTTTCATAGTTATGGCAGAATTAGTTCGGGCAATGCCTTCGCCTCTTAAAAAGAGCGGAGAGATTAATCCCGCTGATAACTCTCTCAACTGATAATGATTTACTTGAATTTATTAAAAAGAGTTGTCGGCGGGATTAATCTCGCCAACCATTTTAGGAGGCAGAGAAGGGGTGGCGGGATTAATGTCGCCACTACTTCCTTGTTTTAAATATTTGTGGGCAGGATTCATCCCGAATCTCTTTGAAATCATAATTTCGGAGAGAGTTGTGGGCGGGATTAATCCCGCCGCCTATTCTCCGTCATCAGTGTTGTGGGCGGGATTAATCCTGCCCCTCTTCCTCGTCGGAGGAATTTGCGGCGGGATTAATCCCGCCGACTCTCATAGATGAGGAAGATCCGGCGGCGGGATTAATCCCGCCGGTACTTCCTCGTCGGAGGGAGCCTGTGGCGGGATTAATCCCGCCGACTCTCTCCAATGGGGTAGAGTCGATGGCGGGATTAATCCCGCCCATCAGTTATATTAATAAAGCATGAGATATTATTTTATACATAATTATGTATTATTGCACATGCATATTATTAAGCAACCGCAGTTATGATTTCTTAGAAATATTGCATAAACAGATATCATAAATAACACAATTATTTATGTGTAGGACAATATGTATAATACTGGAGATAAAGTATGTCTTTTTCGGAACAACAAGATAGTTGGCACTGGAACTGTGGAAGTTCGAGATGATAATGCATCATGTCACAATATTGCCCAAGGATCTTGTGTGTACGTATGGGTGAACACCATTTTCAAGCATGTTGAGGTTCCTGGAATGGAATTTGAGGAGGGTTCTCCTGTATTGTGGAATTTGGATGAAGTCAAGGCTGACACAGAATATACAGAGTCACAAACAAACAGTAGCACGAGTTTTTCAGATGATGGCTTGCCTGCTGTGATGGATGAGGTGATTCTCTTTCTTCATGAGATTGAAGTTGGGAGAGGCATCATCACAGCTATAAATCCAATGGAAGCAGTGTCAGAAGAGAAACTAGGGTCCGACTTCGTGGGTGTAGTTGTGACAGAGGTTTCACCGAATGGCACTTTGCATCCTGGATCCCTCGTGAGGTGGCAAACATCTGAATTAAGACGGCAAGATGGTTCAACATATTCTGGGTTGGATTTCAATAATAACAACCTGGAAGAACAACTCATATTTGAAGAGGTTCCTTGCATTGGTCCAAAAAGGCAATTCATGGGTTGTAAATCTTCCCTTACATGTTTCAGCAAGAGGGTGAAGATGGATCCTACATCTTTTGAAAGTGTTACGAGCATTTCCACGATTGACTGCTACAAGAAGAAGTGTTGTCAGATGGCAGACCGGAATGAAATTACCCAATGTAGACATGTCTTTCGTACGCTCACCCAAAAGTAAAGGCATGAGTTTGTATATGCTGCACTAACTGGGTGTATTGATGGAATGGCTTCGGACACAGGTTATCAGAGTACATCCATGGTATTTAATAAGGTGGCCATCTGCTTCAAAGCTTGGTACAGTATATATGGGATCCAAAGACCACGTTCTACTGTCGGAGGGATGAGTGGTTAGATGGAGCGTGAATCTCAGTACATGGGAACACTGGCTTGGTCAAAACCCGCTCTCACATTATGGCAGCCATAGAGATACTCAAGGCTTTTGTGGAAGCAAATGCAGACAGGATGCCTCACAAATGCCGAACCACAAATGCAGGGGTCAGGGAAAATCTCAAGGTTTTGCCTTCGATCTACACTCAATTGAAGCTGTGTGAACATGTGAACAAGTGTTTCAGCTTGATAGGGCTGCAAGCAATCTGCACTGGTACCTTCAACAACATATGGAATACTCATTTTATGGATGTGGAGATTGCAAAACACTCTAGCTTTTCCAAGTGTGACACTTGTACATCATTGAAGGCTGCAGAGGCTTGTGCAAAAACCTTGGTGGAGATCACTGCCATTCAAAAGAAGATGGAGGCCCACATGATTGCACAACAAACTTGTCGATCTCAGTACTATGCACACCGCATGCTTTCTATGTCATGCCCATCAGAGTACCTGTGCTTGATCCATGACAAGATGGATCATTCAAAGACCAGCATTCCAAAGCTCGTTGCAACACCAAAGTGCCTTGGAAATGTCATGAAACTTCCGATTTCATTGACATGTGTGCTAACACATGGACACGATTGTGAATCATATGGACACTTTTACTTCCACATTGGTCTAGCGACTTCCAATTTCACTATTGGGTCGTTGGCCATGTGTTTCAAAACCTTGAAGCCCACTCACAGACAAGTCCTATCAGTGATCTCAAAGTGAAGAAACAACACCTTCAACCTTTACATAATGTTCTCATGAACACGTCTGCACTTGAGGCTACTTGGGAATATGAGAGGCATTGTCAGCAACCTGCACAAAAAACAGATGGCCCTGTTGAGAGTTCAGGTTCAGTGGAGGGATCTAGCTCAAATAGTGTACATGTGTCCTCAACATCAAATAAGCTTCCTCGTCATTTGCTTTTACAGATGGATAATTGTGCAGGCGAGAACAAAAATAGGTAAATCATTTTACTTAAGGGTTTCTCAAGCTCATACTTACTTTTATTTTCTAGATATGTGCTAGCATACTTGTCAATGCTTGTTGCCAAAGGTGTGTTTGAAACAATCACGCTCAGTTTTTGGTTGGTCACACTCATGAAGATATTAATGCATTCTTCAGCAAGGTCTCCAACTCTACAAAAAGGACAAGTGCACTTACCTTACCACATATGATGAATCTTTTTGAAAATTGCATCTCCAAAAAAAGTTGTGCTTTGCTTGTGACTGAGGTGCCAGACTTCAAAAAATTTCTCAAAGAGTATAAAAGGGGAGTGATTCTTTAGTTGGTCACCTTGTGCCGCTATAATTCTTTTTCTTCATACGAGATGGTATATCTATTATGCAGTACAAGTTACGGCCATCAGAGCAGGAGTGGTTACCGAAAGAGGGCTTAATGCTCTTCAAAAGTGGAGAGAATGGAAAGCCACTTCTCCCAGAAGGACAACTAGACCCTATTCCATTGAGTGCCCAGCTCAAGGAATAAGAGGTTATTATTGATGGCATTAAAAAATATGTGGCATGGGTTCAAAAATCGATGCCAAAAATTCTGATAAGGCAACTGGTTACTCAGAACTATATAAGCATGTGGTGACTATTGGGAGATTGTTGTTGAGAGTTGGAAGGGCCTACTGTCACAAGTATAGAATTGCAACACCCTTTTGGCCTAAAACAAGGTGGCGAGAAGAGATTTGAAAATGAACATCACTGAGCACATACGAATAGAAGCCAGTAGTGATGTGGAAGTGCAAACCCCACACTTTGTTGGACAAAGGAACCAAAAACCTAAAGCATACTTTAATTGCTGCCAGGATCTTCAAAAACTAATGATGGTTCTCATTACTCTAGATGTGTCATATAATCAGCTTATTTGGATGGGTCAAATTATCGACACACCTGAAGTAATCACAAAAAATAGTATTGTTAAAGTTGCATGATTCAAACCACAAAAAGGCGACACGAGAAGGAGAGCGAAAGATATAATGGATGCCTAGAGAAAACATGGTCTCCCAATCAAAAAGACCCAGCATGTTTTTAAATGTTAAATCCATTCGATATGGGTGGATGTCAAAGAAGCGTTGATAAAGTCACGATTAATAAAATTGCAAGGGAATGTATGTTTTCTGAAGCTTAAAGCAATTATAAAATTATAAAATATCATATATTTAATATTCATAATTATTATAAACTCTTTAATAATAGTACCAAATTATTTACTTAACTATATAAATTTAAAAAACGATATGGAAGATTGACTATATTATTATAGGATTTGTATATTATATATATATTATTACTACTATAAATTTTTAATTAATAATGTTATATTTAAATATTAATATTTTAATAACAACATCAATATTATATAATGTACCTCTTATGCTCTTCCTTAATTGTTATATTAGGCAATATATTATATAATTTAATACCTTCTACTTTTATAATGTTATTAATTTTTGTTCAATGAAATGCTATAATTTATTAAAGGGTCGAATACAAATAGAATATTCTAAAGAATATTATGTTTTCAAACATATATTCTAAAGAATATTCCTTTAATATTAGAAAAATGCTAATTAAATAGCTAAAATTGCTAATTATTAGGAAATGGGACTATAGCCATGCCATTTTAGTTACAACTTGCATAAGAGGGAAAACACAAATACCTTGCAAACCGAAGGTATTTGCTGCTTCTGGGGAAAGAAAAAACAAATCCGCGCCCATGTCCAGCACATACAGCCTCTATTCATCACCTTGAAGCATCAAAATTATTACCAAACCTCAGAAATAGCCTTAACGCCTCAGACAAATGTTCCCCCGTAAATGCCCAAAGAGGGGAAATGCTGTGACAACAACAACCGCACAACCAGCAAAAGAAATAACCAAGCACCCAATTGGCACACCTTACTGGACCTCACCCACAGCAATATATACTCCAAACAAATGCCCCTACAAATGCTCGAAGAGGGGAAATGCTGCAATCTCACAAACCGAACACATCCAGCACAAACGGCACATCTGCCACCATGACACTGCTCATAACTAGCACAGTGATACCCATTTGCCACCATGGGATCACCAAAAAACACCAGGATAAGAGAATTACAACAATATTTCAAGCAATATCCCCATAACAAATGCCCAAAGGAGGGAAGTGCTACGAAAGAGAGAGGAGGCCTGCAGATGAAGAGAACTCACAATATACATGATCCCAAGATCCAGAGCTTAACCGGTTGAAGTCCACACCTCACCCATGTGGATCAATCGGAAGTTGCATACATGCCTCCCACATGAAGCCGCAGCAGCCCATGCTGGAAAGAGATGCATATAGTAGCCTAATCTTACAAGAGCGTGCTTCTCCAAGGCACACTCTTCCACTCCCGCCGAGCGGCAAACAAAACGCTTTGAGGATCAATCAAGACTACACATAAGCCCTTCAAATCTAAAGGAGAATCAAGGATCTACACAGATCGGACACGCGATCGTGCATTTGCCTTTAGCCACCACAAGGCGCTCCTCAATATCCAGATCACATGCCCTGCCCTCAAGACAGTCGTGATCGATAGGGCGAATCCTCCTCGCCCTGAGACAGTATCCCCCCGTCTGGTGATGGTTGCAGATATGTCGTGTGCCCTGGCGGATTTCCCTCGAGGGGCCAGTGCGATATTGGTTGCTCGGGCGAATCTCCCTGCCCTTGGACGAAATCCTCTTGTCCCTTGTCCAAAGTGGCCACTGTGCGGCCCCTCTTTCTGGTACCTCCTCCAGTCCGTCAGCTCATCAACGTCCAGTTGCCTTCACACAGGTGGTCGTCCCATGTGTACCCTGGCCTTTCGAAGCCTTGGGTTCTCATCCTGGTAACCACCATGGCCTACTGCATCGTCCGATCGGCTGAACTCCTGGTGCAGAGGTTGCCTTATTGGCAATCGATGCCCCTCCCTACAAGGGCCTTCCGGATGAGGCTTTCCTCCCCTCTTTTCGGGCAGCCACGGGCCCCCCGCGTCACCCTGGTGGGTGACGACGGCCCTGGGTTTCCTACCTTACGTCCATCATGGCGCTAGCCATGCTAAACTTCTGGCTCACGTCCCCTGTCGCTATCGGTGTTGCTTTTGCCCCCTCAAGATTCCTGCCTCCATCGTAGGCCTGCCCTTTCCTAGGTTGTCCTGTGCAAGGTTTTTATCGAACACAAGTTTTGCTCTTTTGGTGTGGGGGCCCATCGTGGCCGTCACTTTCGCCTACGTCAAGAGGTGGAGGGCTTTCATCGTCCTGCCATCCATCCCATTCTGCATCATAGGTTATTGTCGGGCGAAGTCGCCCATCCGGGTGATGTTCATACTTGCATGCTGCCGTACCTGGACTGACGTCCAGACGTGCTATGGTTCCTTCATATCCTTCTTCGTTATCGATGGTGTGCGACCGCCTCTGCCGCTGGTGTGCGAGGTCTACCGCTGCTCGGAGATTCGGCCATGCGGTATTTACGTCGTTCCCTCGGGTAGGTGAGGCAGGGGCCAATTGCGGCAACCGAGGTGCCTCACCGCCTTTCATCAACCTCCCTTGGCCGGCCCGTTGCATCCTCCTGGCCAGCTTTTGCTCGTCAATCTCTATTTGTTCAAACGAGTTAATCCCGGCTCCCCTTTGGGCCGCAACTTTGCTTGCTACAATGAACTCATCCGTGTGTACTATCTATCCCTCTGTGGTCGCCACAAATGGTTGTCGGGGACTCTGCAGGCCAGATGTGGCTTCTCAGGAAGCTCAGTGGTCGCCAGGATGCTGTGAAGAGCGTCCAACTCTGGGGGTCCGAACCGGCAAGCCGGCCTTACCTTGGAAGTGGTGGAAGGTGTTGGATGGCCTCTACCTGGACGCCGCAAGGGTCCATGTACAGGTGTTACCCGTAATTTCCTACCCTCCGTACATCGATAGGGTTGACGTCGATAAACCCGTACTAAGGGTCTACCGGATTAAGATAACGACGTAATCAGACATCAGAAAGTCAGGAAAAGGGTAAGGATGGCAAGGTGTATAGCAGGTAGCAGTATTATGGATCCCGTCAAGTACTGAAAAATAAGAATAGTATACTACATCACAGAAATACAGGTAAGAAATAGACGTATTGAGAGAGAAGAAAACTTATATTATGTCCGCGCACGATACATGGTACAAAATAACAGTATACTCGGGATGCCCTTCTAGTCCTAATCTGGTCTATTATACCCGTACTCTAGATCCTGTACTAGCAGTTATTACAACTGCCTCCTAGCCTTATCCATTCAGTTACTATAACTCCTTCTTATCCTTATCCATAAAGGCTGTACTCCACTGACATCGTATTGCGGTGACGCCACATATTGCGGTGGTGTATCAGTAACTCATACTCCGATATATCCTTTCCACTCTCGGTTTTCCACAATATATTGTTTTTGATATTTTCCCATTATATTGCCCATGAAATAACAAGAAATTCTACTAATGTCTAACTATGCTCCTAACATCCCCCCAAACTGGAAGTGTTGCATCGCCCCATGCAACCTTACGATGTGCCCGCATTTCCGCACATAGAACTGATGAAGCTCTTCAACTTGAGGTTCTCTTCGCGCAACTTCCGTACTTTCTGCATCATCCGATGTTGGTGTTGCTGCCGGATTGAACTCACTGATCTTCTCATGATACTACGGACTTGCTCAACTAGTGTGTACTGTGTCCATAAGTACCTTGTTTTGATCGTACAACCGGCGTATGATATTCGACTGCTCCAAGTACTGCTTGTCGAGCGTGTTGCAACGGTCATGAAGCTGCTGACTAAAGTAGCTTCGCGCGTTGAAGTGCTATCTGCTGCGTAATACCATCAAATAGACTGCGAAGATGAGAGAGCTGACCTTCAATAGTCGTATCCTGTGGTGGGTCTTGTGGTGGGAGTCCGGGAAGCTGTCTGGTCACGAGTGCGCTTCGAACTCCTCGAGATGTTGCGCTCCTGTCGATCCGAAGCGTGATGACCCATCTGTTGTATCGGTGAATAGGGCTGTTGCGGGTGCTGCTCTTTATCGTAAATGTTGTTGTTCTTGGCAGATGGTCCAGGTGTCGGTTCTGCCGAATCCGGTTCTTGTCCTGAGTCCGTACTGTTGACTCCCGTACATGCTGTGCTGGAGGTTCTACCTGGGTGGTATTATATGAGTAGATGTACCTGCCGTACTTTGATGTTGCACCGATGGTGGCACGGAACTACGGGAGGATCCGTATTTTGAATGGCACAGAATCCTCATACTCCATGGGTTGTGTGGAAGTCGGCCTGTAGTCTATTGTGGTCTGGTAGTACTGTGCCATCGCCTTCGTATGTGGTACAGAAGTTGATGCTGTAGGCTTATTTCGCATTCTCCGCTGGTCTCCCGTGGTAATGGTCTCGTTGCAATACTTGATCATCGCCTTCATCCTCATCCAGAAACTGGATTACGATTTCGGGCTCCTTTGTCTGCGGCTCCTCTAGCTTCTTCGATTGCGTACGTGGTCGCTTCTTTGTCTTAGTTGGTAGTGGCGCATCCAAATTACGGACGTCAAACACATTATCAGGGTACTGATTTGTTAGACCTAACCAAAAGCCTATCCTTGATGTGAGTACCGGTGTACCTGTGGGTGCTAAATCCATACGTAATGTTGAGACTTGTGAGAATATGATGTAGCACTGGAAATACCGTCGTTTCCTTGTCCTTGCTTTTCGGGTTGTGCAACGTGTTCAACTCCCGTAGTAGCCCTACTACACTAGTTCCCCCAATCCGGTCTCTGTCCCTGCTCAGATTGGTGATAAACATACCCATCTCCTTGTTGAATCCTGCTGGCGTCTTCGGAAAGCAAAGCAGTTGTAATAGCCTTAATACGTCCCTTGTGTGGTTCTCGCAGGATTGATGTTGGTGCCGCATTCGCCGTCTTCTGCTTTTGCCGAAACTTGTCCATATTATCGGTGTAATGATGAACATATGTGTGGACTTGAGGAATCGGATATAGAGATATCTGGTTCTGGAAATTGAAAAAGATCCTGAATGAGCTTACTTGTAAAGCAAATGCTCCACCCTGTAGTTGTAAAGCCTTGTATTGTGGTAGATACGCCTTGATCGCCTGATCGACCAAGTGTTCACCTTGTTGGTCCAATCGTTTGTGCACGAATGTTTGAAATATCGCTCCAGCTGCATCCTCTGGATCCATTCGCGTATGTCCGAAATCAGTGTTGGTGCCGGACGAACAATCCGATAAAGCACTGGCAAGTGGAATTGAAACCGCTGGCTCCGATTGGGACTCTGCATTGACCCCTGTTGCCGAAGTGCTTGTGTATTGTATACTCATCCATGGATTCCATATGCGCCCTTGAAATAAAGGAAGAAAAGAGAAGAGAGAAGAAAAATTCGAAGATGGAAAGAGGAAGAAACTAAGGAAGAATTTTGAAACCCTAATGAGTGCTGGCGGCGGGAGTACCCTTAACTTATACTCCGGGAATTTATGGTCTGTCAGTTTCTGCGCAGCTGTCCACGTGTCGAAATCAGATTGGTTGTGTGTGTAATTTCCTTGGTTTTCGATAGATTTGACAGGAAATATCTCATCATTGGATTTTGCATTCCTCGGACTTGTCGCTTTCTTGGATTCTGTCCTTCGCTCGTGTGAGTTATCCTGTCGATGTTTCGAGAAGATTCTGCTGACGTCGACTCTCCAGCTGGCCACATATTTTTCCTTGTCTTGTTCCGAGTTACGGTTTTGATCGTATTCCGTGTTAGTATTTAGTACAGATATTTTGTGTCCGTCGTATCGTGCCGTTCGTATTCCGGGTCATTGTCGAGATCTTCCTCTGGCTTGTTAGTTGTATATTTCCGTATGCGATTCGTATTCGTAAGTATAACCCTGTTGTAGCATCCATCAATGTGACAGTGTTGTTATCTCGTATGTCGGTAATTATATATGGTCCATGCCATTTGGACTTGAATTTATGACCAATCGGTCGAAGATTCCCTTGATAATGCCATACCATGTCTCCGACTCGGAATATGGGTCGTGTTGTACTCGTCGTAATCGATCGTGCCATGCCTTAATACGCGTTTGTATAGCTTGTATATTAAAAACTGCTTGTTGCCGTTTTTCATCAAGTTTTTCAGTTGTAGTAGTCGTTGCTTAACTTTCTGCTTCCCCAATGCCGTATTCAAGTGACATCCGCAATGATGGTATGATATACTCTATAGGCGTAATAGCTTCCAATCCGTATGTAAGTTGAAATGGAGTAAACTTTGTTGCCACTTTATACGTAGTACGGTATGCCCATAATGCTGATGGAAGTTTTTCATCCCAGTTTTTACGATTAGTGTTTACTATCTTGGTTAGTACGGTCTTCAGTATTTTGTTAGTAGCCTCTGCCTGTCCGTTTCCTTGTGGATAATACGCAGTAGAGGTGTAATGTTTTACCAAATATTCGTTGCAAAGTACTTTGATGACGTTGTTGACGAAATGAGTTCCTTGATCACTGATAAGTTCCATTGGAGCGCCAAATCGTACTACGATATTCTCGTAGATAAACTTAGCTACCCGTATTGCGCGACAATCTCGTAATGCGATAGCCTCTGCCCATTTAGTAACATAATCCGTGAGTACCAATATATATTGATTCCGCTTGCTACTTTTAGGATTGATTGGTCCCATAAAATCCATTCCCCATTTCATAAATGGAGCTAATGGTTCCGTTGGATGTAATGGTTGGACTTGATGATGTGGAGCTGGTTGGTGTTCATTGCACTTCAAACACTTTTGACAATAGTCGATAGCGTCCTTGAATAACGTGGGCCACCATAATCCAGACTGTAATATTTTTGTGCTTTAATGTTCCTGCAAAATGTCCACCATGTTCTCCTGAATGAGCTTCCCGTAATACGGTCTGCACTTCCTCCATTGGTACACACCTCCTTAACACTTCATCTTTGCCTTTCTTATATAGTATACCTGACACCATGCAGTATGGCTTACATCGTAATACGAGTTGTTTGCGCTGCTGCGTTGTTGCGTACTTGACCGGTGCTGTTCCAGTAGTTAAAAATATTCAATATCTTGAAGATATCCTTCGTAATTTCCATGCTTTGGTGGTTGTTCTGTTGTACCTGGAATAAGTTAGCATCTGGTAGTTCATCATTCACGCCAACACCTTCTTCTTCATTCGTAATACGACTTAGGAAATCTGCTTGTTGGTGTAATTTGCCTGGTTTGTGAATGATTTGAAAATCGAACTCCTGTAATAATAAAAACCAGCGTACTAATCTTCCTTCTAGCTTAGTCTTGCTTAGCAAATGTGTCAAAGCTTGATGGTCAACAATGAACTTGACTTTGTTTGCAAGCAAATAATGTCGAAATTTCTTTGCTGCATAAACCATTCCGAGAGCTTCCTTTTCCGTAGTCGTGTAATTTTCTTCTGCAGGTGCTAATGTCGACTTGCGTAATATAATGGTCGATCTTTCATCCTCCTGGGTTTGCGTTAATATGCATCCGATAGCGTATGACGATGCGTCCACTTGTACATGAAACTCCTGTTGCCAATTTGGACTCGCTAAAAGGAGCCTTCATTAATGCCTGCTTTAGTGTATTGAAACTCTGTTCGCATTCGCATCCCATTTGAATGGTTGTGTTTTCCTCAACAGCATTGTTAATGGCTTCGCTATTGCTGCATAATTTTTGATAAACTTCGATGATATCCCATCTTCCCTAAAAGCCGTCGTACTCCACTTACGTCTTTAGGTGGTTGCATTGTTTGTATGACTTTATTTTATCTTGATCCACCATTATTCCGTCCTTGCATATAATGTGTCCAAGCAAAATCCCTGATCTCACGGAAAACACGCACTTCTCCGGATTAAGAGCTATATTGTTCAATCGGCATTTCCCGAAACACTTTGTTAAACAGTCCAGGTATATCTTGTGCTCCATAAATACTGAAATCATCCAAGAAAACTTTCATAAACGTGGTCAAATAATCCCGGAATGTTTCGCTAACCAAACGTTGAAAGGTAAATGGTGCATTACATAGCCCAAAAGGCATCAACGCGATACGCATATGTACCCCAAGGACTGATGAATGCCGTTTTCGGTTGATCCTCAGGATCTACTTGAACTTGGTTGTATCCTGAAAATCCGTCCAGAAAAGAGTACATTTCATGTATCCAACAATTCTTCGGTGAATGGTATTGGGTATATCTCCTTCGTTACATCATTCAACTTCTTATAATTGAGCAGATACGTAATTTGCCATTCTTCTTTGGGACTACGACTATTGGTGATAACCATTGCGGGTTTTCAATTGGATATATGAATCCAGCCTGTAATAACTTGTCCACTTCTTCTCTCACTTTCGCTAAAAATGTTGGATTCATTCGATATGCTTGCTGTTTCCTCGGAACTGCATGTGGTAATAGTTCTATCTTATGAGTACAAATCGTAGGTGGAACTCCCTTAAGATCCTCGTAGCTCCATGCAAAAACATCTGCATTTTGACGTAGTACTGCTATCAATTGTCTTCGGTATTCCGGCTCGAGATCAACTGCTATTCGTACTTTTCGTGGTCCATATTCACTTGTTTTATTTCAACTTCTTCAGTCTTCTCATTCGTAGTAATTTCCAGTTTTTGTTGAGTACGTATCCTGTTCATTCTCCGTCTCGAATTGTAACTGCTGCTGCACAGGTTGTTTAAACTTATCCGTTAGTCCAAGAGTATTCATATGTTGGTGTTGTTGATCACTAGTTACTGTCTTCTCCATGTTTTCTTCTTCCGGCGTCATCTGGTATAAATCCGCTTGTGCTATCTCTATGAGGTCTGGATTACTTTCGAATAGGAGTTTTTCTTCTTCCTGTTCAAGCCGTAATGCCAGTCAAATCCTCCATTTGCAATGGTCGGGTCGGTCGTCCTATTGGTTTCTTCTGCTGCGTTCGAACAACCGCTTCTCGTCCACTCTTATAGAGTACCATTTCGTCATGCTCCCAATTATGTCGTACTTTTGCATCCCTTAACCATGGTCTTCCCAGCAATATTTGGTATGGTTTACTAGTCTGCTCGATACGTAATACGACTAAAGATACCTTAAACTTGATTCCTGCAATTTCCATACACACAGATCTGATTATACCAATGGGTCTTACTTTCCTCTGATCAGCCATCCGCACCAAGAAAGGCGCATTTTCAATAGGCCCAAGTCCCAATTGTTTGCAAGTCTGTTCTTCAATTATGTTGACTCCTGAACCTCCATCAATAGGTATATTCTGAATATTGTTTTTACCAATTCGAGCCGTAATCATTGGCACCTCCTCATCCCAGTCCTTCTCGTCTGTAAGAACTTCCGTGGTATTCACTCCTACCTGACTTGTATCGCCTTGAATATTACTGACGTCCAAAGCATTTGTTATCTGTGTTCGTAAAAATGGTGCTAATGTCAGTAACTCCTTATAGTTAACTGTACAGGTTGTTGCAGAATCACAGCAACAATACGATCTCCAAGTGGTACTGTTGATGTAGATTGCTGTGAATGCGTGCCATTTCATTAGTCATCGAGTCTTGATTTTCCCCTTGTTGCATTTTCTGAATTTGATCAGTTACTCGTTGTACTGTAGCCTTTTCTTTCTCCCAATTCTTGCGTATTGGTTCCTCTTTGCTTGGCTCCATTCGTACTCGCTTGGCTCGTGTTACCGCATACGTCTCAGTTGAGGGTAGTTCTGCATCTTGCTCCCATTTACACTCGTAATTTTGTTCTTGATGCTCATCTGGTAAGTCATTCTCTTGTTGAACTTCAATTCTCCGTGTCGCTGGTTCAGTGGATGATGTTCCGGTGTTAAATTCACGTTGTGGACATTCTGGTGAATAATGTCCCAACTCCCACATGTAAACAGCGAATATTGTTAAGTCGATTACATTCAGTAGAATAATGTCCTTTTTCTCCACATCTAAAACATGTCACATTCGGATTTTCCTCGTAATGCTGGTGGAGGTGGTATTGGTGGTAATAACGGTGGTCCTGACTGTGCTGGAGCTGGTAACAAAGGCTGTCCTCTGTGGTACCTCTGTATTATTACTTGCCGGTAGAATGCTCCGGATTCACGGGGAAATCTCCTTCCATTTCCATTTCTGCGTTCCCCATTATACGATCTTTGTGGATAGTCGTATGAATTAGCATTCCTGGTTGTGGATAATCGTATGAGTTAGCATTCCGATTGTTGTTCCATCTAGGTGGTGGTGAAAATTGTCAGTACGTCCCATGTTCCGACATTGTCTCGCTTCATGACCTATTCCTCCACACATCTGACACTTGGGTATCTTACATTCAGAAGATTATGCCCTTCATTTTTGCATGTTGTACAAAATATTGCTTTGTTCTTGATCGTATTTCACTATCCTTCCGTATTGCCTTCTTGTTTCCCGTTCATCCTCATCTACATATTTTGGGGTATCACTACTTCAAGTTGTTCTGCTTCTTTAATTGCTTCAACTAAATCAGGCGGTTTGATCAGTCGTACTTGAAGCTGTAAATTGTCCTAGTCCGTTCATATACCATTTCTTTGCCAATTTATCGCTGATATCTCCGACCTCGCAACGGTTTATAATCTCCAAAATCGTCGAGTGTAATCTCCACTGCCTCAGTAGGTCCTTGTCGTATTTCTTGCAACTGCACTGTCGGGTCTCGCTTTCGATACTTTCGTACATAATAATTCCTGAATACTGTAAGTAGTACGCTGTACTTATCGATTGTGTTAGCATTTTCGTAATACCAATCGCTAGCATCTCCCTTCAACGTAAATGGAAATATTCGCAATTTCTCATCTTCATCCTTGATTTCATTGGCTATGCACGCCTTCTCAAATGTGAATATGCCGATTCGTATCTTCATTCTCAAGACCTGAAAAAGTAGCTGGTATTACCTTTCCCGTAATTGTTAATGTTCCCATCTCGTCCGAGAGAGAAAGAAAACTTATATTATGTTCGTGCACGGTACATGGTACAAAATAACAGTATACTCGGGATGCCCTTCTAGTCCTAATCTAGTCTATTTATACCCGTACTCTAGATCCCGTACTAGCAGTTATCACAACTGCCTCCTAGCCTTATCCATTCAGTTACTGTAACTCCTTATCCTTATCCATAAAGGCCGTACTCCGCTACATCGTATTGCAGTGACGCCCCGTATTGCGGTGGTGCATCAGTAACTCATACTCCGATATATCCTTTCCACTCTCGGTTTTCCACAATATATATTGTTTTTGATATTTTCCCATTATATTGCCCATGAAATAACAAGAAATTCTACTAATGTCTAACTATGCTCTTAACAACAGGGTAGGGGAGTTTTACTATGATGGTTGGTAGAGAGCGTTGCTCAGCCTAGGAGAGGGACAAGCGGGGAATCCTCGCTTGTAAGGTGAATAGAAGAAATATGGATATATTATAGTGCCTGTTTGAGTACAAACTATCTCCGACAGAGGAGCAAGATACAAGACGCAGACTTGACTCCCAAAAAGACCTCGACCCACTACCAGCCTTCCTACTTATATAGTGGGTTACCTAGCGCTAGACCCTAGGTACAGGTGGCGCCTTTCTACTGTGGTCGTCGGGGACTCCGCAGGCCAGATGTGGTGCTTCTTAGGAAGCTGCAGTGGTCACCAGGACACTATTGAGAGCGTCCAACCCAGGGGGTTCGGCCGCAAGTCAGGCCTTACCTCAGGAGTAATGGAAGGTATTGGATGGCCTCTACCCGGACGCCGTGAGGGCCCGTGTACAGGTAGGGGGTTCTACTGAGATGATTGGGCAGAGAGTGTTGCGGAGCCCAGGAGTATGCAAGCGGGGAACGCCCACTTGTAAGGTGAATAGAAGGAAAATGGATATATATATATATATATATATTGCATGTCTGAGTACAAACTATCTTCGATAGTGGAGCAAGATATAAGATGCAGACTTGACTCCAAAAGACCCCGACCCACTACCCGCCTTCCGGCTTATATAGTGGGTTACCTACCGCTAGACCCTAGGTACAGGTGGTGCCTTCCCACTGGTCTGTTGCCTGGTGATAGAGTCCTGCCTGTCACATTTATGCACCTCCCCACGTGTGCTGTCCTTCGTACCTTGGGTAGTTGGTCTTTACAATCGGATCCACGCCTGGTTACGTCGCCGCCTGACATCGATCGCCATCAGTTCATACCTGAAGTACCTCCCTTATCCGGTGCTTCATCCCGTTGCTCATCCGTGCTGGTGGACGTCCCCGCCGGCTGGCCGTGTGACGATGTCGGACCACCATCAACCAATGCCCAGACTTATTCGTTGGCACATCCTCGAGCCATGTGCTCTAGGTATTTGCCCCTTAGAGCTCTCGGTACATGGCGATTTCCTTCTCTGTTGTAGCTAGCGTGGTCTTTAGTGTGGTGATGGTTGCCTCCCGTAGTGCGATCACCCTTCGGAGCTTTGCCTCGGACCCTACCTATTGCTCCCGAACCTGCTTGAGCTGATCCTCTAGGTCTTGCATCCGTTTTCGGGAGTATTGTAACTCTTGTTCTCTTTTTGCAAGGAGCTGGGCTAGTTGGCGGTTGTGCCCCCTTTGTTCGGGAATGGTGATTTGCGGTGTGCCTGGTTCCCTGGCTGGGCCGTGCTCCTGTCCCATGCTTGATGGCCTTGTATCGCTCACCTCTGGCTTCCTAGTAGGGGTTCCGGTTGGCTGGCTGTAGGTGTGGTAATGTTTTGGAGAGTTGAGTCTTTGTCAGTAACTCCCTTCTGACCGCCGTCAGTTCTGCTTGTGCCTCAGCGAGCTCCCCACACCTTCGTTCTAACCGAGATTTGCATTCTTGTATCTGTTGTTCCCTTTTGGCTATGACTTGGCTGCGAGTGTGCTGGTCATCGTTGAGTAGCCCTAGGAGAGTTTCGCACTCACTATATATCCTCTGAAATTTCGCTCTCCTCTCACTCCAACTTTCCCAGGCGTCCTTCATTCTCTTCATTGTCAACATACACAGTCAACCCCCTCACTCAGTAGCTCCTTAGCCCTTTGGGCAACTTCCCGGGCTCCATGCCGCCACTCCATGAGTTCTGTCACTATGTCATTGTGTTCTTTTGCCACCACTGGGAGGTCGAGGTTGTCATATATCACCATGGCTTCATCTAGCTGGTCGAAGGCCCCCGCAAGCTCAGTATAGACCGTGGAGGTCCATTGTCAGTTGGCTTGGAAATGTTGGTAGTTACTCTCGTACTCATCCTCGGGCTTGTCCTTCTCTCCTCCCTGGCTGGGTTTCGGTAGATTGCTCGATTGCGTCTGACGGGGATTCCGGTAGTGGGGATCCTATGGCCAGGGGAATCGCGTGTATGGGTTCCTGCGTTCCATACCCTGGTGATTCCTGGTCCGGAAAGGGGCTACTCTCCGCTGTTCCTCTATTGACGCATGTTCTTCTATTGAGTCCTGTTCTTCTGTAGACGCTGATTCCTCTATTAAATCCTGTTCCTCTGTAGACGCCGATTCCTCCATTGAATCCTATTCCTCTATTGACTCTGGGGGTTTTGGCTGTTCCCTCATTTGGAGTGTTGGTGGTGCTCTTATTATCGTTCAGCCGAACAAGCCTGTGGTCATAATAGCAATATGGCCAACTGTGGGGAGCCTTTGCTCAGTGCCGGCTCGAACTCCATGAATCCCACTAGTTAGAGCCGGAACCAGGTATTGCTTAAGGCAGTCAGCCCAATTTATCGCCACTCCTTCCCACGCCCTGCAAAGACCGTTTCCCAGTCACCTAGTGATCCGACTCCCTGTTCTTTCCGTGTGCATGAAGGCGACTAGCGTTACAAACTCGGCTGCTTCCTCCTTCGCTTGTATGCCTCGTAGTCCATGAGTTCCTGTGGTGGCGGGCCGTTGAACCTCAGTGTCTGAGCATTCCCCTAGGGCTAGGCCATCCCCTGGTAGTCGGAAGACTATCGCTAGTTCGTCGAACATAATGCGGAAGACTGCGCTCCCATCCGTGCAGAATTGTACTCCCCTCCGCCCGGTTTGACTAGCTACTAGTTCCGCTGACTAGAGGAATTGTCTGGCCTTCTCAGCGAATCCTGGGTCCTCCACTTCTCCCCACGAAAGGTCGAAGAATTCGTCCAATCGCAATTGCCTCCTGACTCGTCGGACGTCGGGTTGCCCGATTAATTCCTTAAACTTGGAATGCCTGGGCGACACCAACTCCGCTACTCGTTCTTGGCCCTTGATGAGCACGCGAATTTCTTTTATTACCACCGGCTGATTTCTCTCTGTCCACCCCGTGGTCATGGTAGTGGAAGTGTGGCATTGTACACCTCCTTCCTAAGTATAGGTGTCTGGCAGTCCTTGTGGCGTCCTCCAAGGTGACTGGCGCGTCTATCCCTACGCCTGGATACACAATGATGGCGCCGCCCGACCATCATTGCCTTCGATAGTGCGTGCCTCACGCCTGTGGTCCAACCTCATGGACCATGTGATCTTGTGAGCTGGCCACACGTGCGTTTGGAGATCTTGCTTTCGACCGCTCCATCTTCCCTGTTGCTTCGCCCCATGGTTCGATTGCTCTGCCCCGGGATTCCTCAATATGTGCTCCATCTGGCTGACCAGCGCGGCTACTATCGGCCGTCCATCATGGTACTTGTCCGTTATAGTAGACTGTGGTGGTTTTGATGCCACCTGGTGGGGCCCATCCTGGCTTTAACTGCACAGTCTTACCTATTGATCCCTTCCTGCTGCTTCTTCCCCACACTAGCCCCGTGTGTCCCCTATCTGAGGTTTCGTGTCCTACTTCCCCCCAGGAGGGTCTATGCCGGAGCTTCTCCCCCCCCACTTCCCGGGCCGATCCCCAATCGGCCGTGGTAGTGGATATTTCCTGTTGGGGCCAGGACTGGTAGAGGGCTGTCGATTCTTGTTGATACCAGCTTTGGGGTGGCTCCGCTTGATTGGAGCGGCCGTCGAACTTGGGTATGTCCTCATAGGCCCTCCGGAATTGTCTTAGTGGTTGGTGAACCAGCGTTCCGGTGTTGGATAGTTTCGGGCTTCGGTTGCTCCTGCAATCCTTAATTTGTTCACGTTGGGCTGCCTCTGATGTGAGGCCTCCTATCTGGCGCAACCCAACCCCGGGGGCTGGCCTATGGAGGTTGCTGTTGTGCCCTTGTTCCATCCTCTGCGCTTGTTGGGCTCCTGATACTCCAATGTCCCGAATCTCTGCGCAGGGGCCTGGGTTTTACCTGTGGGTACGGACCTTATCGCCCATTTGGTGCGGAATCGTATCTATTGGTGTTCCCAATTGTGCTGTACCTTTGCACCCCTGAGCCAGGGTCGACCAAGGAGTAGGTCGAATCCTCCCTGGCGTGCATATCCAGAACCATAACATTGATCCAAAATTTGACGTTTGGATCTCAACCTCTACTGCCCTCAAGATGCCATTGGGCGCCACCTCGGCTTGATTTGCCATGTGTATCTGAAATGGAGTGGGCTCCGGAGTTGGCATACGCAACTTCCTGTGGAGCTCTGCTGACATGACATTGACTGCCGACCCCCCATCTATAATCACCTCGCTGATTGTGTGACATGCCATGCGAACCGGGATAGTTGGTACATCGTTTACGTAGTCCACTATGGTTGCAATGCCTCTTGGTGGGGGCCTTGCTACTGGTTGTGCCCGATTCCCCCATCATGTGGTGGGAACCAGCGGCGTTTCTTGTTCTGACCCCGTCTGGGCCTCCCCCCTTATGAATGTGCGGTTTCGCCTTGTCCTTACTTTTCTTAGTGATTCTTGGCCTTGGCTGGGCTCCACGGGTCCCGAGACTGTCAGTCCTTGCATTTGTTTCCTTACCCACTACTTTAACACCGGGGTTTTGTTGCCTGTCTTTTCTTTTCGCGCCTTTGCACTCCCCTGGTTCTCCGCCCTTGCGTTTCTCTTGTTTCATCCACTAAGGGAGCCTGTAATACTATGTCTGCCCCGCCGTCCTGTTCTGGCAATACTACCGTTACTTGGTTTACTTGCGGTGCGGAGGTTGGAGTTGGGTTAGCGGGGATCTGCCCGTTACTCGTCTTGGTGACACCAGCTGCTTGCGCTTCTAGCATTGGTTTGATTAATGATACCCATGAACACCAGTAGAGCGGGTATGGGCCTCCGCATAGTGCCTCCTTGCGTTTCGATCGTCTCTCTTTGTCGCCATATCTGGGTTGATACGGTGGCCACTCTCGAGAATGGGACCTACGATTCTGGTCTCCCGAACAGGACCTCCTACGGGGTTGGTTATCTCCCTCCGTCCTGCAGCCATAACTCCTTCGGTCATTTGACCCCCTTCGGTCCCTCGTTCTACCGTCAGTGTGGCTGCATGTGGTAGCCTTTTGCTCAGGAGTTCGGCCAACTGGTAGCAATCATCCGTGTTGTGAGATCTGCGGATGTTACATACCAGACAGTACTTATCCCCATGTGCAATGTATCCCATTTGAGCCAGTGTCGTGGATAAGTCTTCCTTTCATGTGGCCCCCGATAGGGTTTCCCCCCGCTGCAGCTGCATGTGTCCCTTGGTACCCGACCATTTCTCCCTTCTAGTTGGCCTTGGAGCATCAGAAAGGTTTTCCTCATCCGATGTGGTGTCGTTTGCCTCCTCTGCATTCGATTTGTCCTACGCCTTCCTTTCTTGGCGTCTTTCAGCTTCCCTCTTTTCGATCTTCTTGGCGCACCGAAGTAACTTGTTGAACATTCGGTCGTCATCTAAGCTGATCCACTTGCGGATCTCCAGCCGCAGTCCCTTTCGGTACCACATTTTCTAACTGGGGCATCTCTTAGCCGGGCGATATACCCAAGCATGCGAATCGTGTACTCGTCGACCGACTCTCCTATTTTTATTTCAAGCTCATTAGCTTGTGGATCACCTCCTCTTCACTCTTTTCCTCCTGGAAGGTATCCAGAAACGCCCTTCGTGTGGTTTCCCAGCGGGCTCCTTCATTTGCCTTGTGGAATCGCATCCACCAGGTGTGTGCCTTCTTGTCCAGAGTGCATGCAAAGGCACTCAACTTCTTATGATTGTCACTCACACTCCAAAGTTTGCACACCTGTTCGAACTTGTGTACATATTGGTCTGCGTCTTCCCTTTTCGCTCCGCAGAACGCAAGGGCACTATTACGGTGCTCTCCTGCATCTGATTGAGCGCGCGGGCTAATAAGGCGACCAGGTCGGTTCCCATGGCGTCCCGTTGTGCCTGAGAAGTGTTCCGATCCGAACCCTCCGCTTCGGACGTGGTGTAGTCCACGTCCTGGTATTTTGCGGGCATCTTTCTCCTTCCTCGCAGCCCTGCCCTCCCGTTGAGGGTGGTTGACGAGGACAGGCTCCTTCTGGCTGTCTCTTGGGGGGCCCCACCGCGGGACCAACCTAACGGCTAGTGGTGAGACTTACTTGGCTGGACGGTTTTCCCTCCTCTAGCAAGTAGTTTTTATGACCGTGCGCGGAATCCCCCGCGACGTCTGGATGGTTGTGATCGATGGGGCGATTCCTCCTCGCTCCGAGATGATATCCTCCCGTCTGGTGATGGTTGCGGCTCTACCGTGTGCCCTGGCGGATTTCCCTTGCAGGGCCGGTGCGATACTAGTCGCTCGGGCGAATCTCTCCTGCCCTTGGACGAATTCCTCTCGTCCCTTCTCCAAGGTAGCCACTGTGCAGCCCCTCTTTCTGGTGCCTCCTCCTAGTCCGTCAGCTCGTTGACGTTCTAGTCGCCTTCGCACAGGCGATCATCCCATGTGTACCCCAGCCTTTCGATGCCTTGGGTTCTCATCTTGGTAACCACCCTGACCTGCTGCATCGTCTGATCGGCTGAACTCCTAGTGCAGAGGTTGCCTTGTTGGCAATTGATGCCCCTCCCTACGGGGGCCTTCCAGATGAGGCTCTTCCTCCCCTCTTTCCGGGCAAACACGGGCCCCCCGCGTCACCTTGGTGGGTGACAATGGCCCTGGGTTTCGTATCTTACCTCCATCATGGCGCTGGTCACGCTGGACTTCCGGCTCATGTCCCCATCCCTATCCGTGTTGCTTTCGCCCCCTTGAGATTCTTGCCTCCGTCACAGGCCTGCCCTTTCCTGGGGTTGTCCTGGGCGAGGTTTCCTCCTTCGAAGGTACTCGTCAAACACTGGTTCTACTTGTTGGTATGGGGGCTCTTCGTGGCCGTCACTTTCACCTATGTCAAGAGGCGGAGGCTTTCGTCGTCTTGCCATCCATCCCACTCTGTATCGTAGGTTACTGTCAGGCAAAGTCGCCCGTCCAGGTGCTGTTCATACCGCATGCGGCCATGCCTGGACTGTCGTCCAGACGTGCTGCAGTTCCTTCATATCCTTCTTCGTCATTAGCGACGTGCGACCGCCTCTGCCACTGGTGTGCCGGGTTTACTACTGCTCGGAGATTCAGCCATGCGAAATTACTATTGTTCCCTCGAGTAGGTGAGGCATGGTCCGATTGCGGCAACCGAGGTGCCTTTGCCGCTTCCATCAACCTCCCTCGGCCAGCCCGTCGCATCCTCCTAGCCAGCTGTTGCTCGTCAATCTCTGTTTGTTTGAAAGAGTTAATCCTGACTCTTCTTCGGGCCGCCACTCTACTTGCTACAGTGAACTGCATCTGTGTGTACTATCTATCCCTCTGTGGTCACCACAAATGGTCGTCGAGGACTCCGCAGGCCAGATGTGGTGCTTCTCAGAAAGCTGCAGTGGTCGCCAGAACGCTGTTGAGAGCGTCCAACCCCGGGGGTTCGGCCGGCAGGCCGGGCCTTACCTCAGGAGTAATGGAAGGTATTGGATGGCCTCTACTCGGACGCCGCAAGGGCCCGTGTATAGGTAGGGGGAGTTCTACTGAAATGACTGGGTAGAGAGTGTTGCGGAGCCCAGGAGTATGGCAAGCGGGGAACGCCCGCTTGTAAGGTGAATAGAAGGAAAATGGATATATATATATATATTGCCTGTTTGAGTACAAACTATCTCCGACAGTGGAGCAAGATATAAGACGCAGACCTGACTCCAAAAGACCCCAACCCACTACCCGCCTTCCGGCTTATATAGTGGGTTACCTACCTCTAGACCCTAGGTATAGGTGGCACCTTCCCACTGGTCTACTGCCTGGTGACAAAGTCTTGTTTGTCACATTTATGCGCCTCCCCACGCGTGCTATCCTTCATACCCTGGGTAGTTGGTTCGAACGATCGGATCCACGCCTAGTTACGCCGCCGCCTGACATCAGTTGCCATCAGTTCATACCTGAAGTACCTCCCTTATCCAGCACTTCATCCCGTCGCTCATCCGCGCTGGTGAACATCCCCATCGGCTGGCCATGTGACGGTGTCGGACCACCGGCAACCATACTAGTCTGCCGCCTTGTGACAGAATCCTATCTGTCACATTTATGCGCCTCTGCCATGCGTGCTGTCCTACGTACCCTAGGTAGTTGGTTTTCTTTTATAAAGACGTGTTATTAACAAGGGTTATTCACAATGTGTCATTTTTAAGGTCATCAAGCTAAGTCCTTATCCGGCGCTTCGTCCCGTCACTCGTTTGCGCAGGCTAGCCGTTTGATGATGTCTGACCACCGGCAACCACTATGACTATCCCATCAATCTTGTGAAGGGGAAGACTCCATCCTTCAGACTGATTTATGCATTGTGACTTATAGAATTGAATAGTCTTCGCCAATAAATTGAGGACAACTTGGCATCCGGCTTCATTCATCACTCAAAGTCCCCTGCATGAGCACTTATCTTCTTTGTCAAGAAGAAAGATGGGAGTTTGCATTTGGTTATGGATTACAGAGGTCTAAATCAAGTCACCATCTGAAACCGGTACCCGTTGCCATTGATTCTGAAACTTCTCGATTAGCTACCAAGATCAAAGGTGTTCACAAAGATCGACTTATGAGGGGCTCACAATCTTGTAAGGATTTGTACAGGCAATGAGTGGAAGACTGTCTTTCATATAAGGTATGGACACTTCGAGTACACGGTGATGCCTTTCGGGCTTACAAATGCCCCAACAGGCAGCATATAACAAGCATGTACGATTAGTTCTACAAAAGCTTTGTGAGCATAGCCTGTATGCGAAGTTGAAAAAGTGTTTTTTTGATATGAATACTATGGAGTTCTTGGGCTACATCTTCTCTCATGTTGGCATCTCAATGGACATGCACAAAGTGAAGACTGTCGTGGAGTGGGAGAAGCTTAAGTTTGTATGAGACATACAATGTTTCCTTGGCTTTGCAAATTTCTACAGGCGATTCATATAGAACTTCTTCAAACATGTACTTCCACTCACAAAACTCACCAAGCACACAGGGGATTTCTCTTGATCCGACAAGGCGAAAACATGCATTCACAGCACTCAAGGGCGCCTTCACGACAGCTCCAATTTTAGCACATCCTAACCTTTTTCGTCCCTTCTTCGTTGAAGTAGATGCTTTGGACTTTGCAGTAGGTTCTATCCTATCACAAGTTAGAAAAGACAAGTTACTCCATTTTGTAGCCTTTCACTCTTATAAGTTCCTTTCGGCGGAGATCAATTACAAGATTCATAACAAGGAACTCAAGGCCATTGTGGATTCGTTCAAGAGTGGCGACACTTCCTAGAAGGTGATGCACATCCTGTACAAGTTCTTATGAATCACAAGAACCTGAAGTTTTCTTAAACGGCTTGAGTTCTCAATTGGCGACGAGCTAGGTGGGCAAAATTTCTATCACGTTTTGATTTTGTCGTCGTCTACAGGCCTGATTTTTGGAATGTAAAGTGGATGCATTGTCTAGGAGCTCTTATCTTGCACCGACCCCGGGGATCTTACATACATCTGTCAAAAGCAAGTATTGTCGGGTCCTGATCGATTTAGTTTGCGACACTACAGGTTCATTGGGATCTAGTAAATTCAACACTTCTACAGGGCATCCGTTTGCAATTGGCTATAGACGACTTGATAAAGAATGTGTTCTCACACATTAATCCTGACATCACAAGCTCCTCTTCCTCTAGTTCCCATATAGACTACAAGCTATTTGCCATACAGGACGGACTCCTGTACTGGAAGTGTCTCCTGTACATTCCTATTGGTGTTTACAGGACTCTTGTGGTACAGGACTGTCATGATACCCCACCTACATGACATTTTGGTGTGGCCAAGATAATTAAGTTGGTGACTCACAATTATTGGTGGCATGGGTTGCGAAGTTTTATGGAAAAATTTGTACGAAGTTGTGACACTTGCAACATGTCAAAGATGCCTCATTATGCACCCTCTACTCTTTTTCGTCCTTTTCCTGTTCCCTTTGCTCCTTGGAAATCTATTTCCATGGATTTCCTCACAGGTCTTCTTTTTTGTGGATTTGATGCAATTCTTATGGTGGTTGACCGTTTCACCAAATAGGCTCATTTTTGCCCTGTAACAAGACAACTACATGTTAAACAACTGCTGAGTTGGTGATCCGCAAAGTGTTCCGACATCATGGACTTCCTGAGAGCATTGTTTCTGATTGAGGCCCACAATTCATGTCCAGATTTTAGTGAGAGCTTCTCCGGAGTCTACAAGTTAAAACGGATCTTTATTCAGGATATCATTCGCAAACTGATGAGCAGTCAAAACGCACGATTCAGACTTTGGAGCAGTATCTTTGCTGCCTCATCAGTTACCAACAGGACAAACTGGTTGGACCTTCTTCTTATGGCGAAGTTTGCTTACAACAACTTTGTTCACACATCTACATGCTAGACATCTTTCTTTGCTCTTCCAAACTTCCATCTACGTTTTGACTTTGCTTTTCATGCTTCTCCTTTTTCCACTCTTGCAATACAGGATGGTCTCCAACATTTTTGTTAGGTACAGGATGATCTCCGAGTTCATCTTCAATAGGCACAAGAACAGTACAAGCGTCACATTGATGCTCATTGTCAACCGACACCTTCATACAAGGTCGGTGATTTTGTGTGGCTTCTTCGTCGGCATATCCACATCAACAAGCCTTCTTCTAAGTTGGATTTTCAACGATTCGGCCCTTACAGGATTACGTCTAAGGTCAATCCTGTAGCTTTTCAACTAGAGCTTTCTACTGTGAAACTTCATCCTATGTTTCACACCTCTTTGTTGAAACCGTATCATCCTTCTTCTCTTCCTGGTCATGCTTCTTTTTCTCCCCCTCCTGTGGTCATTGACGATGAACCTGAGTACGAAGTTGCAACCATTCTTGATTCTCATCTTCATCGCTGCCAACTTCAATACTTGGTGAATTGAAAAGGTTAATTGCCTACCAATCACACTTGAGAACCTGCATTTAATTTACTCCATGCTTCTTCCAAGGTTGCTGCCTTCTATCAATGTTATCCTGCTAAACTAGGTCCTATGACTTATGGAACTCATCCTTAGGGAGGAGGTGCTGTCACGAACCGATACAGAATACATGATTTGTTTACAGGATACGACCTATAGGATACATGATATAGGATACAGATATAGAATATGCCTACAGGATATATCTACAAGATATGCCTACAGGATATGCTTATAGGATATACCTACATTTTAGCATATTGCAGATATAATGACCGAATATGACCAACCAAGATGATTTTGGCATAGGCCCGGGCAAACAAAGATGCATTACATATTGTATTTCAATATATCTTGAGATAATCATTTGTGTGTGTGTCTCTCTCTCTATATATAATATTTAGTTGCTGAGTTAGTTAACATTTTGGATATTTATAAAGAGACAAACATGCACAGCTCTTATATATAAGTCTTCAATTTATGAAGAATAATTTCTTGATACCTTGCATATAAGTATGAAAACCTACAAAAAATAAAATTGTTAACATCTATCAAATATAAGAATATTTATGTCATTGAGATGCTAAAACAACCAAATTACAAGTTAAATATATGTAAATATAAGTTAAACAATCAAATGAAACTACTTAAATACATATTCAACATTATTTCTTCCTCTCACAATAAAATAATAAATACTTCCTTAATTACGTGCTTAACTCTTTAGATGAGGATAATAATAATAATAATGATTAATTATCTGCATGATCCTGGTTTCAAGTTTTCAATCAATTGCTTATGAAGGGGACATACACAAGGTCTTGAAAGTGACCGTTAAGCCATACTTTTATTATGCATTCACCTGGAAAGAAAAGAATAATATATAATATTAAGTAAATATACATGTTAATACATTATATTATTTAAAAGTTTGTGTACAATTAGAGTAGAGGGTCTAATCCAATGGTTACAGATCACTTATAGGAGTATAGTTGTCCTACGATCGGTTCATTAGGAAGTTTTTTATAATAAGATGATGGTGTAGTGAATAATATAATACGTTATATTTAATAATAGATGACTAAATTATTTTATTGTATATGTAATAGTTATGTTTTAAATATAGTACTCTTTATATGTATCTATCTATATGTATGTATATGTATATGTATATATATGTGCGTCTCTGTGTATATACATATACATATGATATTAAAATAACTAATTTTAATTATTTTCCTAAGAATCTGCATGATCCTGATTTTAAGTTTTCAATCAATTGCCTACGAAGTGGACATACACAAGGTCTTTGAAAATGACCGTTAAGCCATTCTTTTATTATGCATTCACCTGGAAAGAAAAGAATAATACATAATATTAAGTAAATATACATGTTAATACATTATATTATTTAAAAGTTTGTGTACAATTAGAGTAGAGGGTCTAATCCAATGGTTACAGATCATTATAGGAGTATAGTTGTCCTATGATCGGTTCATTAGGAAGTTTTTTATAATAAGATGATGGCTGTAATGAATAATATAATACGTTATATTTAATAACGAATGACTAAATTATTTTATTGTATATGTAATAGTTATGTTTTAAATATAGTACTCTTTATATATATCTATCTATATGTATGTATATGTATATGTATATATATGTGCGTCTGTGTGTATATACATATACATACACATGCACATATATGTGTGTGTATGTGTGGTGATTGATTTGTATCCTTTGACACTCTTAAAATTTCTTTTCTTTTCTATAGTTTGATTTTATATAATTAATTTAATATATCTTATTTACTCATTAATTGCTTATAAATTATTAAATTACATTTTGCCTTTATAAAGAAGTGGTAGATGGTCATGCATTATGTTTTAATCTCTACCATTCTAGTATGTATGTACAACAATAATAGCAGTCGTAGAAGCCACTTCACTGTATAACCTATTTCAAGATTTTCAAGCTTCAAGTAAGAAAGTTTTTGATTTTTCATTGTGATAATAAGGTAGCAATTTCACTGTCCAACAATAAAAAGTTTCATACATGTCAAGTAATCCAAAGTTTCATGCTACAACTAAACATTTCGGAATGAAGACTCAGTTTATAAGAGCTCATGGTCTGGAGATATAATGACCAAGTCTTTATGAAGCAACAAATTTGAGCTGCACGAAGTAGAGATTGAAAATCATTCATCTTCTCAGCCATGATGCGAACAGTGGGGCAAACATGAATGTTGAAGGGTTGTATCTTGAGATAACCATTTAAATTTTGTATATACATATATAAGATTTAGACAATTGCTGAGTTAGTTGGATATGCAAGTCTCCAATTTATGAAGAATAATTTCTTGACACCCTGCAACGACTGCATCTAAGTATGAAAACCTGAAAAATCAAATTGTTAAAATTGATCAAATATAGTAATATAAGGTCTTACTGAGATGATTAGTATTAGCTCCACTATGATTGTTGCTCTTACAATAGGGTCTCTAGCACGGATTGTGTCATTGAGACGCTAAAACAATGTAAATATAAGTTAAACAACCTAATGAAACTATTTAAATATATATTCAACATAATTTTTTTCTCTCACGTAATAAATAATTGACGATACATTAAATACCTGAGCAAATCTTAAAAATCTTGCAATGAACTGCTGGTTGAACCTTGAGAGGAATCCAACTACAGTAATAATTAAATTATATGTTGAGATTTCCCTAAGAATTTCCTTTGCTATGGCCCCTTGGTTTTTCTTCGATCCGGGTTTCAAATTCTGAATCAATTGCCTACAAAGTGGACATATGCAAGGTCTTGGAAAATTACCATGAAGCCATACTTTTATTATGCATTCGCCTACAAACAAAAAAGTATTATTAAAATATATAAAATTACATATTATCTAAACGTTTGTAGAGTAGAAGGTATAATCCAACGGTTACCAATCACTATAGGACATACGTGTGTGTTTGCATCAGAGTTCGCTAGGAAGTACAAATATAGTTTTTATAATAAGTTGATGGCCCGTATATTTCAGAGTGAATGACTAAATTATTTTAATGGAAATGTAATAGTTCTGTTTTGATTTAGTACTCTTTATATATAGAATACCTAGTGTATATATATATATATAAGTATTACCATAACGATACATTACTCACCACAAAACCAATGTGCACAGCTAGTTCTACAAGGTAATGTGAAATCATCACAACAAACTGCACACACATCCCCTTCATCTGGAGCTTCATTGCATTCTTTGTCAGCTGGTTTTCTTTGTTGATAACTTTTCACAATTCGTCTCCTAATAATTAAAATCAATAATAAGGGAAATGTTAATATTTACCAATTGCTCTCAATTAAACTTGTTTACCCAATGTAATATGTGGAAATCAATATCATTGGAGTTGCAAAGACTGCTGCCACCGTACCAACTCCAATGCCACTGTCACTTTTCTCACATGTGGTGTTGTTGTCATTGTTGTAATTATTGTTGCTGTCATAGTTTGACATTGCTATTATGAGAAGGAAAATTATAGAAAACCGTACAACCCTAGGTTATCTAAAGTGAATTCGACTTATATATACGAACGGATCTATCGGTTCGAATCTTTTATATATAAACTATCTAGTAGTTCCAACCGCGTTGGCCATACTATCTAGTAGTTCCAACCGCGTTATATGGCCAACGTACATACATACCTATACATATACGAGTCTTTTATATACGAACTATTAAGTAGTTCCAACCGTGTTATATGGCCCATACCTATACATATATGTGCGTGTATACATATATATAATGGGTAATGTTTTTGCATTGAAATATTGTAAAGTAATAATTTTCTATAACTAATCATCATTACCAATTGCATTATTGAGATTCACTGCTTCTGTGTTCGCATATTATACTATACTTTGCCCAAGTCATTCGTAACTAATTCGAGAGAGATAAGTCACAAACATTTTCAAAGTCTATTGTTATTGTTAATATGCTTAATAAAAACGAGTCTATCACATAATCCATGGGTGTGTGAGCCCCTAAGCCAAACAAATCTTTATGGTTCAGCATGGATTAAGAGTCACTCGATGGTGTCGTTACTACATGCTTCTCCTGTTGGATCACTTAGGTTTACCAAATTAGATTTGACATATAGTTATTAACAAGTTCCTATGACAAAAAAATAATTTGAAGACTACATTTTATACATTTTGATCTTTACAAATGTATAGCTACTTTGGGTCAAAGTGCATACTGGTGGTACAAGTTTATAAGTATTAATGTACCGCCAGGTCTTGGTTCTGCTCTAGATACAACATGCCAAACATCTCTTTCTTGTAGCACGCTTTGCATCTTTCAGAACCAAACCATGATCAAGCTTGTTGACATATTTCATATCTATTATGAAGCTTGCCATGTTTGTGTCTGGTTTGTGTTCCAAATGGAGAAAAGAACGCACACGTGCAATGGGTATGTGTAAAAGTGTCAACTAATGCAATGGCTGGATCAAGAACCTTTCTCAATCATTTCACTGCCACCAAGATCCATTTGTGCCCCTTGTGCAAGCCCTCTATTTCCACCTTAGAACTTGAAAGAATGTTTAATCTAACCTGATCCGATACCATGACAAAGCCTTAGTTATTAAAAGACGAACCACTGGTTTACAAATAGTGCATGTACTATGTTCAAACCCAGAGCAAAAATCTGACTCCTAATATTGATGATCAAGTCTCTCAACTCGAGTTTGAACAATTTGTTTGATGGACTTTTAGGCCAAGCATGGGAACATGGCTGCAACTGAAGACATGTGTTTAGAAGGATGCATTTGTGATTGTGTCTTGGAATGCATTGATTGGAGACGCACCTCAAGTGTTTAGGACAGTGAAAAGAATGCACATGGAGATGAACAATGTGATATAAATCCTTTGATTCCTCTGTAGTAATAATGCAGTCATTAAACTCCAAAATTTCATGGTATTAAATTTTGTAAGAGGTCACGTTCTCGGGATGAAGTATATTTTAACATAGAAGCATGTTGCAGATATAACGACCGAATATGACCAACCATGATGATTTTGGCATAGGCCCAGGGCGAACAAAGATGCATTACATATTGTATCTCACTGTATCTTGAGATAATCATTTGTGTGTGTGTCTCTCTCTCTATATAATATTTAGTTGCTGAGTTAGTTAACAGTTTGGATATTTATAAAGAGACAAACATGCACAGCTCTTATATATAAGTCTTCAATTTATGAAGAATAATTTCTTGATACCTTGCATCTAAGTATGAAAACCTACAAAAAATAAAATTGTTAACATCTATCAAATATAAGAATATTTATGTCATTGAAATGCTAAAACAACCAAATTACAAGTTAAATATATGTAAATATAAGTTAAACAATCGAATGAAACTACTTAAATACATATTCAACATTATTTCTTCCTCTCACAATAAAATAATAAATACTTCCTTAATTACGTGCTTAACTCTTTAGATGAGGATAATAATAATAATAATGATATTAAAATAACTAATTTTAATTATTTTCCTAAGAATCTGCATGATCCTGATTTTAAGTTTTCAATCAATTGCCTACGAAGTGGACATACACAAGGTCTTTGAAAATGACCGTTAAGCCATTCTTTTATTATGCATTCACCTGGAAAGAAAAGAATAATACATAATATTAAGTAAATATACATGTTAATACATTATATTATTTAAAAGTTTGTGTACAATTAGAGTAGAGGGTCTAATCCAATGGTTACAGATCATTATAGGAGTATAGTTGTCCTATGATCGGTTCATTAGGAAGTTTTTTATAATAAGATGATGGCTGTAATGAATAATATAATACGTTATATTTAATAACGAATGACTAAATTATTTTATTGTATATGTAATAGTTATGTTTTAAATATAGTACTCTTTATATATATCTATCTATATGTATATGTATATGTATATATATGTGCGTCTGTGTGTATATACATATACATACACATGCACATATATGTGTGGTGTATGTGTGGTGATTGATTTGTATCCTTTGACACTCTTAAAATTTCTTTTCTTTTCTATAGTTCTGATTTTATATAATTAATTTAATATATCTTATTTACTCATTAATTGCTTATAAATTATTAAATTACATTTTGCCTTTATAAAGAAGTGGTAGATGGTCATGCATTATGTTTTAATCTCTACCATTCTAGTATGTATGTACAACAATAATAGCAGTCGTAGAAGCCACTTCACTGTATAACCTATTTCAAGATTTTCAAGCTTCAAGTAAGAAAGTTTTTGATTTTTCATTGTGATAATAAGGTAGCAATTTCACTGTCCAACAATAAAAAGTTTCATACATGTCAAGTAATCCAAAGTTTCATGCTACAACTAAACATTTCGGAATGAAGACTCAGTTTATAAGAGCTCATGGTCTGGAGATATAATGACCAAGTCTTTATGAAGCAACAAATTTGAGCTGCACGAAGTAGAGATTGAAAATCATTCATCTTCTCAGCCATGATGCGAACAGTGGGGCAAACATGAATGTTGAAGGGTTGTATCTTGAGATAACCATTTAAATTTTGTATATACATATATAAGATTTAGACAATTGCTGAGTTAGTTGGATATGCAAGTCTCCAATTTGAAGAATAATTTCTTGACACCCTGCAACGACTGCATCTAAGTATGAAAACCTGAAAAATCAAATTGTTAAAATTGATCAAATATAGTAATATAAGGTCTTACTGAGATGATTAGTATTAGCTCCACTATGATTGTTGCTCTTACAATAGGGTCTCTAGCACGGATTGTGTCATTGAGACGCTAAAACAATGTAAATATAAGTTAAACAACCTAATGAAACTATTTAAATATATATTCAACATAATTTTTTTCTCTCACGTAATAAATAATTGACGATACATTAAATACCTGAGCAAATCTTAAAAATCTTGCAATGAACTGCTGGTTGAACCTTGAGAGGAATCCAACTACAGTAATAATTAAATTATATGTTGAGATTTCCCTAAGAATTTCCTTTGCTATGGCCCCTTGGTTTTTCTTCGATCCGGGTTTCAAATTCTGAATCAATTGCCTACAAAGTGGACATATGCAAGGTCTTGGAAAATTACCATGAAGCCACACTTTTATTATGCATTCGCCTACAAACAAAAAAGTATTATTAAAATATATAAAATTACATATTATCTAAACGTTTGTAGAGTAGAAGGTATAATCCAACGGTTACCAATCACTATAGGACATACGTGTGTGTTTGCATCAGAGTTCGCTAGGAAGTACAAATATAGTTTTTATAATAAGTTGATGGCCCGTATATTTCAGAGTGAATGACTAAATTATTTTAATGGAAATGTAATAGTTCTGTTTTGATTTAGTACTCTTTATATATAGAATACCTAGTGTATATATATATATATAAGTATTACCATAACGATACATTACTCACCACAAAACCAATGTGCACAGCTAGTTCTACAAGGTAATGTGAAATCATCACAACAAACTGCACACACATCCCCTTCATCTGGAGCTTCATTGCATTCTTTGTCAGCTGGTTTTCTTTGTTGATAACTTTTCACAATTCGTCTCCTAATAATTAAAATCAATAATAAGGGAAATGTTAATATTTACCAATTGCTCTCAATTAAACTTGTTTACCCAATGTAATATGTGGAAATCAATATCATTGGAGTTGCAAAGACTGCTGCCACCGTACCAACTCCAATGCCACTGTCACTTTTCTCACATGTGGTGTTGTTGTCATTGTTGTAATTATTGTTGCTGTCATAGTTTGACATTGCTATTATGAGAAGGAAAATTATAGAAAACCGTACAACCCTAGGTTATCTAAAGTGAATTCGACTTATATATACGAACGGATCTATCGGTTCGAATCTTTTATATATAAACTATCTAGTAGTTCCAACCGCGTTGGCCATACTATCTAGTAGTTCCAACCGCGTTATATGGCCAACGTACATACATACCTATACATATACGAGTCTTTTATATACGAACTATTAAGTAGTTCCAACCGTGTTATATGGCCCATACCTATACATATATGTGCGTGTATACATATATATAATGGGTAATGTTTTTGCATTGAAATATTGTAAAGTAATAATTTTCTATAACTAATCATCATTACCAATTGCATTATTGAGATTCACTGCTTCTGTGTTCGCATATTATACTATACTTTGCCCAAGTCATTCGTAACTAATTCGAGAGAGATAAGTCACAAACATTTTCAAAGTCTATTGTTATTGTTAATATGCTTAATAAAAACGAGTCTATCACATAATCCATGGGTGTGTGAGCCCCTAAAGCCAAACAAATCTTTATGGTTCAGCATGGATTAAGAGTCACTCGATGGTGTCGTTACTACATGCTTCTCCTGTTGGATCACTTAGGTTTACCAAATTAGATTTGACATATAGTTATTAACAAGTTCCTATGACAAAAAAATAATTTGAAGACTACATTTTATACATTTTGATCTTTACAAATGTATAGCTACTTTGGGTCAAAGTGCATACTGGTGGTACAAGTTTATAAGTATTAATGTACCGCCAGGTCTTGGTTCTGCTCTAGATACAACATGCCAAACATCTCTTTCTTGTAGCACGCTTTGCATCTTTCAGAACCAAACCATGATCAAGCTTGTTGACATATTTCATATCTATTATGAAGCTTGCCATGTTTGTGTCTGGTTTGTGTTCCAAATGGAGAAAAGAACGCACACGTGCAATGGGTATGTGTAAAAGTGTCAACTAATGCAATGGCTGGATCAAGAACCTTTCTCAATCATTTCACTGCCACCAAGATCCATTTGTGCCCCTTGTGCAAGCCCTCTATTTCCACCTTAGAACTTGAAAGAATGTTTAATCTAACCTGATCCGATACCATGACAAAGCCTTAGTTATTAAAAGACGAACCACTGGTTTACAAATAGTGCATGTACTATGTTCAAACCCAGAGCAAAAATCTGACTCCTAATATTGATGATCAAGTCTCTCAACTCGAGTTTGAACAATTTGTTTGATGGACTTTTAGGCCAAGCATGGGAACATGGCTGCAACTGAAGACATGTGTTTAGAAGGATGCATTTGTGATTGTGTCTTGGAATGCATTGATTGGAGACGCACCTCAAGTGTTTAGGACAGTGAAAAGAATGCACATGGAGATGAACAATGTGATATAAATCCTTTGATTCCTCTGTAGTAATAATGCAGTCATTAAACTCCAAAATTTCATGGTATTAAATTTTGTAAGAGGTCACGTTCTCGGGATGAAGTATATTTTAACATAGAAGCATGTTGCAGATATAACGACCGAATATGACCAACCATGATGATTTTGGCATAGGCCCAGGGCGAACAAAGATGCATTACATATTGTATCTCACTGTATCTTGAGATAATCATTTGTGTGTGTGTCTCTCTCTCTATATAATATTTAGTTGCTGAGTTAGTTAACAGTTTGGATATTTATAAAGAGACAAACATGCACAGCTCTTATATATAAGTCTTCAATTTATGAAGAATAATTTCTTGATACCTTGCATCTAAGTATGAAAACCTACAAAAAATAAAATTGTTAACATCTATCAAATATAAGAATATTTATGTCATTGAAATGCTAAAACAACCAAATTACAAGTTAAATATATGTAAATATAAGTTAAACAATCGAATGAAACTACTTAAATACATATTCAACATTATTTCTTCCTCTCACAATAAAATAATAAATACTTCCTTAATTACGTGCTTAACTCTTTAGATGAGGATAATAATAATAATAATGATATTAAAATAACTAATTTTAATTATTTTCCTAAGAATCTGCATGATCCTGATTTTAAGTTTTCAATCAATTGCCTACGAAGTGGACATACACAAGGTCTTTGAAAATGACCGTTAAGCCATTCTTTTATTATGCATTCACCTGGAAAGAAAAGAATAATACATAATATTAAGTAAATATACATGTTAATACATTATATTATTTAAAAGTTTGTGTACAATTAGAGTAGAGGGTCTAATCCAATGGTTACAGATCATTATAGGAGTATAGTTGTCCTATGATCGGTTCATTAGGAAGTTTTTTATAATAAGATGATGGCTGTAATGAATAATATAATACGTTATATTTAATAACGAATGACTAAATTATTTTATTGTATATGTAATAGTTATGTTTTAAATATAGTACTCTTTATATATATCTATCTATATGTATGTATATGTATATGTATATATATGTGCGTCTGTGTGTATATACATATACATACACATGCACATATGTGTGTGTGTATGTGTGGTGATTGATTTGTATCCTTTGACACTCTTAAAATTTCTTTTCTTTTCTATAGTTCTGATTTTATATAATTAATTTAATATATCTTATTTACTCATTAATTGCTTATAAATTATTAAATTACATTTTGCCTTTATAAAGAAGTGGTAGATGGTCATGCATTATGTTTTAATCTCTACCATTCTAGTATGTATGTACAACAATAATAGCAGTCGTAGAAGCCACTTCACTGTATAACCTATTTCAAGATTTTCAAGCTTCAAGTAAGAAAGAAAGTTTTTTTTTTTTT